>ML976680.1:0-105889 GCA_010015655.1 Bimuria novae-zelandiae CBS 107.79
ACCAGCGTCAGCAACCTTGGGTCGGTGTTGTCGAGGCAGGGCAAGTACGAAGAGGCAGAAGCGATGCACCGGCGAGCACTGGCAGGGTATGAGAAGGTGCTTGGGCCAGAGCACCCCGACACGCTCACCAGCGTCAGCAAGCTTGGGTCGGTGTTGGAGAGGCAGGGCAAGTACGAAGAGGCAGAAGCGATGCACTAGCGAGCACTGGAAGGAAGAGAGAAGGTGCTTAGGCCAGAGCACCCCAACACGCTTACTAGTATGGCTAATCTAGTATTAACGTTTTAGAGTTAAAGCTAGTTAAAAGAGGCAAAAGACCTAGAGGTATAGGTAATAGAGATAAAGAAGCGGGTACTTAGTAATATATATCTAGCTACCTTAATAGCTATAAATAACCTTATATTTATACTTAAATCGTAGAGTCGTAACTAGGAAATCTTAATACTTCTATAAATATATATCTTAATGTAGATACAAGTCCTTAGAGGCTAGCACCCTAATATAGAATTATTACTTAAAACTTTAACTAAGTAGGAAATAGGGAGTATAGATTTAGGATATTAATACTACTTTAGATATAAAAGAATACTAAGCTAGTGTAAATGCAGAAGAAGTAAAACTATATGTAAGCACGACTATGCGTGGCGATATGGTAGTATAAACCGTGCTGCACCAAACGTTGGCACCACCTATGGGGAGGGCGGCCGAGCCGCACCAGCCATAGGGTTGTGAGGTGGCGAATCTACAAGAGGTGAGCTGGTTGACGGACCGTTAGAGAGATAGCCAAGTTTAATCACGGGGCTGCGAAGCTTTGGTCAGCCCGCTTGCTTAGACTTTGCACAGCCACAGGTCTGACAGCCACAACCCTATTCCGTTAGACCGCGTCATAATTCTGTGCTAACCAAATTTGATAATCATTTCGATCGGAGGTACTGAGTGGGGTAGCGACCTCAAGCGCGCCTCGCAGCCTTATAGCTAATTATTACTTCTTAGTGGTGCTATAGGGTACTCTAAATTCGAGTGTCGTTTGAGGGGTTGCAAGAGTGACGTAAGCTTAGTTGTAATCTTCTGGCGCAGAAGGCTGGTGTTTACTCAAAGTATCACATAACAAATAGAATCATATAATTAAAACAATTACAGAACTTAAAAAATCATATAACAAAAAAAAAACTAAAATAACTACATAACTAAAATAGTCTTATAACTAAATTAATCTTATAACGTGGTTCACCACCGAGCGGGCCAACCCCACCGAGCGGGCCAACTTTGCTAAATGCAGCCCACCTTTAGCTTATACTATAATGCCATCACAACATAACGCGTAATAACCTTATACTAAAAGCGCATTATAGCTTACTATCTAAGCTATAATTAAAAATTATAATAAGAGTAAAAGATACGTTATTGTAGCCTTTAGCGTGCCTTAAATAATAGTATAATAATAACGCTAAGGAGCCCTCTCTTAACGCGATTGCGAGCCTAACTTAAAGAAGCTAACTAAGCTAGAGGAGGAGGCTCTAGTCTAACGTATACTTAAGCTTAACTAGCGAGGAATAGGTGCAATAAGGGATATAGTCTAAGATATAGCTAATAATCTACTTGCTAAGCGCGGTAGATAGCCTATTAGTAAGTACTAGATAGATAGGCTTAAGACGCGTACGCTAGAAATTAAGCTTTAAAGGAGCTATCTATATAATTATTAGCGAGCCCTAAATAAAGATCTACGTATTATAACGCCCTAGTTTAAGCTAGTTGCTAATACTAAGGCTAAGTATGGTATCGCTGATGACGACACGTACAACTTCGATAAGACAGGCTTTATAATAGGGGTAATACAGGGTTAGATAGTCTTTATAGGCTCTAAGAAGCGAAGCAACCTAAAGAAGATTTAACCTAGTAATTATAGGTAGGTTACTAATATCTAGGGTGTTAGCGCTAAAGGCTAGGCTTTACTACCCTTTCTTATCTTTCTTAGCAAGATTCTAATCACGTCCTAGTTCTATAATCTACCCTAAGACTAAGTTATTAAAGTTAGTCCTAATAGCTAGACGTTAAACAAGCTTGGCCTTGCCTGTCTAAGGCACTTTAATACCTATACTAAGGCGCGTAGTTTAGGTGCATACTAGCTACTAATTATAGATAGTCACGAGAGCCACTGCTCACACGAATTCTATAAATACTGTAAGGAATAGAAGATTATTATTCTCTATATGCCTCCACACTCATTACACCTCTTATAGCCACTTAATGTGGGTTGTTTTTCGCCTTTAAAGCAGGCGTATAGCAATAAGATTAGTAGCTTAGCACGGTACGGCACTAAGTAGATTAAGAAGGAGGCCTTTTTACTAGCCTTTAAAGTAGCTTTTAAAAAGGTAATAATAAAGGCGAATATCTGCGTAGGCTTTAGAGGCGCTAGATTAGTCCTACACGACCTAGAGGCAGTGTTATTAAGACTTAATATAGTTCTTTATACGCTAACTCCACCTAACGTAAAGGACACCCTATAGGAATTAAAAATACTAAGTAACCTCCGCAAGATAGAGGCTTAGTTAACGCTAGTTCGTAAGCGTGTATAAAAGTATAGAGATTTACTAGTTTCTCCGCTTCTTAAAGCTATTAAGCAGCTTAACAAAGGTGTTGCATTAATAGGGCACGAAATAGTATTAATGTAATAAAAAATAGTAGGGCTTCGCAAGATAGTAGAGATAGTAATAAAGGTAAAAAGTTAAAAGAGGAAGTATATTTAGGTAGCTAAGACACTTATAGTAGGAGAGGTAGTTAATTTAATAGCTAAAAAGGATAGTAGTGGGCAAAAGGAGGGTGAAGAGTCTGCAAAGAGGGTACGTGGGCAGAGGCGCTGCGAACGTTACGGCGAAGCTGGCCACAACGCTCGCACCTGCGCAGTAGAAATTATAGATGCATCTAATAGCGATAAGTCTAAATAGTATTTCTATGTTCTGCGAATTATAGTAAATTGTAGTGGTGTTGTAGGAGGCGCTTCGCAATAGACTGACTTTTAAAAAGTGGCCCGCTCGGTGGGGTTGGCCCGCTCGGTGGTGAACCACGTTGACTACAATAATCTTATAACTAAAATAATCTCGTAACTAAAATAATCTCATAACTAAAATAATTACATAATTAAAATAATTATAACGTATATGCATAGAGAGTGACCGGATATAGCAAGTGACCAAAAATACTAAGACCCTATTAAAACGTTATATTATCTATAGTACAATGCGATATCTTAATAACGTAATAAATTATCTAAATTAAAAAAGATCTAATTATAGCTTACGCTTTAAGCTATTAAAAGAAATACGCTACTTTTAATTTTACGCGCTATAGTAGTTTATAGTATTACTAAAAGAATGTTGTAATAAAGATTTGCTAAAACTACTTTTTAACGCCATTATATACTTAACTTAATACTACTATAACGTAAGCAATTATTAGATACACGCTATTACTAGATGCACGGTCTCTTACATGCGAATCCACTAAATAAAAACCTTAATATTAGCCTATAAAGATAATAGATAATCTTTAAATTTTAGATGCAAAGTAAATAAGATCGTGCAAAAACAAATATCTATTTTTCTAGTCCTAAAACCTTATAGGGAGCGTAATCTGCCACCTATTTTATCTAACTACTAATTTCTACCTCTTTAAGCTTTCTGCTATAATATTCTCCTTTTTCTACTTTTAGGATTTCTTTCCTTTCTTTTTTTAATTCGTCTAAAGTTTCTTTTTCTATTAGATTTGTAATGGGGTAAGCGCCCCGCTTACTAAGCCAATACTATGTGACTTCCTCACCTGCACCAAAAGGTACGCACGAGAATACTTAAGCCAAGTATTACTCGTATAGTATAATATATATAGGATATGCTAGGGTCAGCCACTAGCGCTAGTGTTTAATCCTAGCCTAGCCGAAACCTCTATAAGCGAGAGAAGGCCACGTGTTCGACCGTGGCTACCTCGTTACAAGATTTATTTATTTACTTAGTATTATACGAGATATTCTTCTTTTTCGCGTTTCTTTTATTATAGTTTTTTTTAGCCTAGGCCTTCTTTCTCCTTTCTCTTCTTTTAAGAGCATCCTGTGACTTTCTTTCCTTTTTAGTAGCTTAATTCTAGTGTTGTTCTTTAGCTTTAGCATTCTTATATTGTTTTTACTCTTTTAGCTTATGTATATAGTTTTGTACGTCAGCAACTTTCGCTGGAAAGAAGAAGTAGGCCTCTCTAGGCTATTCTTCATTAAAAAGGCTAGCTAGCTTCCCTCTTTTTTATTTTTTCTTCTTATTAACAATTGCTGTGCGAAGACCTTAGTTTTTATATATAAAATGTCTATTTTAGAGTATTAGTTTTTTGCTAGCGTGGAAAATTAGGTTTATTTTAAGATTAATATCTTCTTTTCCCTTAAAGATTGCCTTTACCGCACGATAGAGACCTAGTATAGAGCCTACGATAATTTGCTTCCCTTCGCTATCGCTTATAATTAGCGACGGAATCCCGTTTTTAATCTTCTAAAGGATCTTACTCTAATTTATAGGGTAAATTCCTAAAGTAGCGAAGGCAGATTAGATATTCTTAAATATTAAGGCTAAATTCTACGCCGTACGAAAAAGAGTATAAGAGTGCTATTTTATTACTTAAGTAAATCTATAGCTTAACTTAATAAGCTAGTTAATTTCTTTAGAATATGTGATAGAAAGCAGAGAGAAGATTTTAATATTAAAGGACTATAACTAGTGCGTTAAATACGGCGGTAACATTGTAAGTATAATACTGTATTAATTATAAATCTTAATAAATTAAAGGTTTATATAGCTTAAATAACTATTTATAAGAAGAAGCCTTTTTAATTTACCCGCTTTTTTCTTCGTACGAGGCTTAAATATCTTCAAAAGCTATAATATTCTAAGTTTATTATTTATCTAACTCTTCTTTAAGACTGTAAGGTATGTATCCTCTAATAAGCTATTAAAATCTTCTAACTAAGTATCTTAAAAGTCATTTAAATCGCCTTAATAGATTAAGGCTAGTAGGAGCGCTATTCCGTTAGCATAAATTATTATAAAAAGGGATATAAATACCTAGCTACTATCTTAACTTAATCTAAGAATTTTCTTTTTCTAAAGTTATAAAATTAGTACAATTCTTTTTATCGTATAGTATAGACTAAGAATGAATCCTTTTTCGTTAAAATTATATATATTTAAATAGCAAATGTGGTACTTTCTAATCTTTTTATTAAACTAGATTAGAGAAGTAAGCATAATACCTTTAAGTTTTAAATTCTAAAGAAACAAAAGAAGGAAGACGTTATATAACTTAATAAAAATACTTAAAGTAGATAGAATTATTAGCTACCTTATAGGTTTAGTTAATTCTGCGAATATAGATACTTTTAATCTTATCTCTATGCTATTAGCAGAATTAGTATACCTAGCACTATTTAATAAGTTTTATATAATCTCTACAATTAAATTTTTTAAAGATTTAAGGGATTAGAGGCATTTACCAGTCTAAAAGATCTAAAATATGCTATAAAAGAACTTCTTAATTTAAGATTATTTTTCTTTTAAAGCGGTGGATAAGCGTCGTACGATCTAGATTAAACTTTTTTTTATTATAGTAGTAAAATTTATATCTTCTTGCGATTTTAGATTATTAAGAGCCAGTTAAATATATTTCTCGTTGACCATTTTGTCGAATTTTAAAGATGGAGTGTTCTGGTGCGGGGGACCATGCATCCAGTGATAGCGTGCATCCAATAACTGCTTACGTTAAAAGATATAGCTAATTTTTTACTAGCTACACGATATAATAAGCTAGTTAGTTAAAAGTAATTTTACTATTTTATTAAGCGCTAGCTAGAGCTCTAAGTTAAGTTTAATTAAAAGTATAACTATAAAGAGTCTTCTATAAGGATCGTAAAGTTATATAAGGCTAGTTCTAGCTTATAAAGAATACTAAAGCCAAGTATAATATCCTAGGTAAAGATACATACAAATTTAATAAAACTAGCTTTATAATAGGCATAATATTAATAGGAGTAGTTATTATAGGCTTTAAGTGTTAAGGTAAGCTAAGAAGCGTATAGTAGGTAATTAAAAGTAAATAATAGCTATCTATAGTATTAATGCAATTGGGTAGCCCACTCTATCCTTTGTGACGACCTGGCGCCTGTCATGCTAACAGGTTGCATGACCTTACGTACGAGGCACAATTGTCTTACGCGCAGTTACCTTATATAGATAGTTATTCCGCTCTAACAAGCGTACAAAAGCGCTATAAGCCTACGTATCTATAGTCTCCTTATCTTAGTATAGCTAAAATAGAGCTAACTTACCTTATTTACTTTTTAATAAAGGAGCCCGTGCTTATTTTTATATTGTACTAAAATTATTTAACATCTTAGCTAAAAATAGTAATAAAATATTTAATTAAACTACTTAATCTACCTGCACTTACGACTTAATAATAACTACTTTAAAAGATCTGCTATATAACTACGCTAAGCTATTAGTTCATTACAAAATAGTTACTTAATATTAAAAAAGCCTTAATACTACTAAGTAAGGCTTAAAAGGAGTTAAAGGATAAAGAGTTTAAACGCGATACGTCATAATAGCTAAAAGAGCCAAATACTTTATTACTTTTATTAAATAAATATTAGTAACGTCTCTACTATATAAATATAATAATACTAAAACTCCTATTTATTACGTTAGCGCTTAAAAAGCACATGTTTAGTAGTGCGTATAACTTATTTAAACACTTTACCTACTAAGAATACAAGATCTAGAGTTATAGCTATATTACTAAGGAGAACTACGACTAAGTCGCATTTATAAAGCTAGCCTGTATTTAGTAAGGTATTAACGAAGATCCCTCGCAAGCATCCTAACTACCTATCTTTATAAATAATAACCTAATTAAGGTAACGCTAAAGGGCGTAATTAAGCACTTTTGATATAATTTTATAGTAATTATAATTAAGCTAATTAGCTAGATACTCCTCTATAGCGTAGAGCGATATTAGCTATATATACTACTAAATTATTACTAACGCTCTAGCTAAAGGTACAGAGTTATAATGCCCTTATTTAGCGTAGTAAAAGATAGACAAGCTGAAAGCCTAGCTTACTAAGCGTATTATAATAAGCTCTATCTTTAATACGCTAGTAGCTTAGTCTCGTACTATTTTCTTTTAAATATTACTTTTAATACTATAAAATTAGAGTAACTATTCCTTTACTAGTCCTCTAAGCTAAGAATTTAATAAACTTAATAATTTATATTTCTCCTACCTATTACTTTTTAAACTTACTACTTACCTAGACACTTAGCCTATTAACTGGTACTTAATTAAGTTTTTTAATCCATTATTACTCTTAAATAGCAAGAATACTATAACGGTCGATTACTCGAGAGTATATATAGTAAATAAGCTATAAGTAAATAGTAACTAGTTTATTAAAAATAACTTGCAGGATACTTAAAAGTGTATTATAGCTTATATAATAACGCGCACTAAGAATCCTGCTTAAACTAGCTTAAAATACTAATTAGTGCTTTCCGCAATAGTAGCGAGGCTATTAATAATAAATTTCTTATAAATACTCTAGGTTAAGCCTTTACTGACCTATATAAGGAGAAGAATACTTGCTAGGCCTTTAGCTAGCTTTATCTATATACCACTACTGTCCGTACGCAGTACGGGCAGCTACCTAATGCGGTGTCTTAAGACAGGTGACAATGGTTATGTAATACCGCACAGGCAAAGGCACAGACCATAGTCACCGTGCGCGAGCATCAATCCTTATAACCCCCTTTCCTCTGTACGTAGAATAGACAGACAAGACTTGAATACCAGGTCCTTTTCTCACCCGTACCGTCGTACAACTATCTAGCCCTCTCATATCGCGATATGCTTGGCTTAGTATAGCCCATTTAACAACTACTAAATTTATAAGCTTTTAAGCTAAATTGTTTTATCTAGCTACCTAGCGTAAGCTCCTAGTAGATTAATAAGTTAGAGAATTTTATAAAAAGCTTATAAATTAACTTTATATAAATATAAGCCGCGACGTCTACTATCTAAAAAATAATTATAATAAATTTATAAATATAACTCGTAACCTAGCGCATAAAGCTACTATTATTAATAGATAAGCTATACTATAGGCGGAGCACAAGAAAACTACTATTCTATTTACTAGATCGTATAAATATATACTATTACTAGTATTATAACCTATCCGTACTGTATTCGCGTAAGCTATAGCCTCTTAGTCTAGCCTTATTACTTTAGTACTAGCTAGCTAGCCTATTTACTTTTATTACTATAAAATTAGCTATTGTGCCCGCGATTGCCTATATAAGCTAGTTAATTATAAAGCTATTAAGCTATTAGCTAAGGTAGCAGAGGAAATTTACTATAACACTATAAATAAAAACTTGCCCTTAAATAATAAATTAGAAAACAACTTTCTTTAGAAGAAGTCTTCTCCCTAGAGAAGTCTACTAGAGCTACTAATATTAAAAAACTCTTACTTAGTAAAAGCGCTTTTATTAAGCCCTACTATATTTTAATAAATAGGCCTATAATTAAGCCAAAAGCTCTTATTAATACTAGCGCAAGTAGTTACGTCTTAGTTTACTTTAAGTACCTTTATATATAAAAAAAGCTTAAGATATTTATTAAAAACATAAAAGCTATCCCCTCAGTAAGATATAATAGTTAACTAAATAGGTAAGTGGATAAACACTTCTAGGCTAACTTAGTATTAGATAGCTACTACTTTACTAATTACTTTATACTTTATAATACTAATTATTATAACCTTATTGTCGGCCACAAGCTTCTTAAGGAAGCTAATATTTAAATTAACTATAATTAGTAAATACATAAGTAGTTAGATATAATACTAATTAATTATAAATAAAATATTATTACTCTAACGCAAGGCACTGCTACAGGAATTAATTTTAAGTACTAAGTAAATACTAACTACCGTAATAAGCATATAAGTATAGCTATTATATAGTATACCTACTATTCTTTATAGCAATTCCCTTAACGTCGCACTTATAAGAAGAATCTAGTAAAGATAGAGGAGTAGCTCTGCTATTAAGCGCTACTATTATAAGAGTAGTAGTTAACTTACCCTAAACCCGTCTCTCGCGATGACCTCGCGAGGATAGGCCTACAGATTAATACTATAAAAGCTATTATATTTATATGTAATGCGCGTTAAAAGGAGATAGTTATTAGCTATATTAGTATTTGCAAGGTAGAGAGGCTAATTTAAGACTATAGGGAGGCACTAGGCTAGACAGACCTACTAGACCTAGATAAAGAACTCTACTAGCTTCTTATAAAGAAGTTACTATTTCTAGGCTACGCAAGCGCTATTCTAGCTTACTTTTTAAAAAAGGACTTAAATATTTTACCTCTACACCGTGATGGCGTTAATTATAATATTAAGCTAACTATAAATAATGTGCTAATGTTAAGCCTACTATATAATATATCTTTTAAGTAGCTAGAGCTTATAAAACTTACTTAGAGGATTATTTATAATAAGATTTTATTACTTATAGTAATGTTCTATATGCCTCACTAGTGCTATTGACTAAAAAGCTTAAAGAAGGGTAGTAATTTTATATTAATTATTATAAGCTTAACGCTAATGTAAAGAAGAATATTTATTTTATCTTACTTATTTAAAAAACCTTTATATGGCTCACCGATGCTAAGGTGTTTATAAAGCTAAATATATAATAGATCTTCTACTATATTTAACTTAATAAAGGTACTAAAAACCTAACTACCATTTATATACGCTATAGTAACTATAAGTATTATATACTCCTATTTAGCCTCTATAATAGCCCTGCAACCTTTTAATGATATATTAATAAAGTACTGTATAGAATACTCGATAACTTCTGTACAGCCTATGTAGACAATATCCTTATATACTTAGAGGACCCGCTATATTATAAGGAGCATGTTACTTAGGTAAAAAGATATCTCTATAATGCTAGACTTTAGGTTAATATTAAAAAAAAGTAAGTTTATAGTAATAAAAATAAAGTGCCTTAGCCTTATTATTAGCACGCAAGGTATTTAGAAAAATCTAAAAAAAGGTATTGCTATATAAGACTAGCTAATACTTATATTAGTTAAAACTATATAATTATTCTTAAATTTTTATAACTTCTCCTAGACCTTCCTTAAGGACTATAGGCGTATTATCTAACTACTTACTAAGCTACTTTAAAAAGGCACCTAGCATATTTTTAGTAAGCGTAAGCTCGCAGTCTTTTAATAAGCTAAGGACCTTATACTATTAAATAATATCCTTACCTATTACTCTGTTAGGATCCACGATTCAATATAAGGACAACGAACCATTTTGTACTTAGTCATAGCGCGTATACGTAGAGACATCCCTGTCTTCGCTTACCGCATTATCAGCGCTTACGAAGTCATGTGACTGCTCTCTAAAGAGCGCTCGCCAGCGAGCAGTCCAGGACTTGTATATAGGAACGTTAAAGATAGACCTTCTATCTTCGTGTTTTACTTTATTTATTAATTTATTATTTAGATTATACTTAAATATTATTAATTCGTTTATAATCGCGTATTATTTTTAATACTAACACCCTATTAATATGCGTAAGCTATTAATAAACCCTTCTTTACCTTACTAGTACTCTTGTCCGAGAACCAACCCTAGTTTCCTTTAGGACTAGCTATCCCGAAGGGGTTTAACAAGCCTATTCTAAAAGGCCTAAGTTAGTACTATAAGGTAGCTATTAATACTTCAGGCCTTTAAGACTGTAGGTTTATTGCTTCTATATTTAAAAGCTATCCTTAAGTAGTTTAATAATAATTACTCACTTTAATAAAAATTATAAAAAAGCTTAACTTTAGTACTTAGCGTATTAGATTAAAGAAAAATTAATAAGCTTTTAATAACTTATATTAATAAAAGGGCTAGTAATATAGCTAAAAGGCTAAGTTAAATTCTATACTCAATTACTACACGAGCTTAACTTATAAAGTATAAAGATTAGGGCCTATAAAAGGTTTTAACTATTTAAAAGAGACGCTGAAAGTATTATAGGCTTTTATCTCTTAATTAGCTTTTTAAGAATTAGGGGACGACTATTTTTAGTTACTTTATAGTATATAATAAGTATATAATTATTAATACGACAAATATACTAAAGCGTAATAATTATAGCTTTAAAAATGTAAGTAAGTAAAGGCCTATTAAACTAATTAGTAGCTTAAAATAAAGCTATCTTAGGAGAGGCGTATTACTTAAGTAACTACTAAAAATATAAGTATAAAGTAAGAGGCTAATAAAGCTATAAAGTAATACCTTAATTAATAGGCCTATAAAATATGAAAATAATTTTAATAATATATTAAAATTTCTAAAATTAAGTAGAAAAATATTTTAAAGCTTTTTAATAAAACTATTAAAAAAATAGCCTTAGCGTAAGACTATAAATCTTAATAAAATCTTATTTATTATATTTACTTTAAAATTGCGTAGTAGCTAAATAATTAGAGTACTAAGTAAATATTAATAATTTAAGTAGTTAGTAATTATCTATAGGCCTTAAAGACCTTACCTCTAAAAAAATATCGTAATAATATTAATTATAGGTGGCTTAGTAGCCTTATGTTGCTAGTCAAGCGATTTTGTTAGGGTGTGCATGACCTGACAGCGCGCACGACCTGCCAAGCTACGATAGCTGCTGCCTTCCCAACATCCCGCCTTTTTCTCGTATCAACCATCGCGAATGACAAACAGAACCCCAAAACGATACTTGTGCATGGCCTTTCGGGATCCAGTGGTACCTTTAAAGGGATAAAACCAACATATGCATGATACGCAACGGTGCCATGGAGAGCAAGCGCCAAAATCAGGTCTTACGCCACCGTGACCTGGACACGCCTCAGCATACTCGATACCAATATACGCTAATAGAAGGGGAAAAACCAGCTATGAGGTTGCTGGAAGTGCTTTCAACACCGACGGAGGGCAAGGCTAGGTGCAAGCTCACACAAGATCCGCTGGAACAATGTCCCGACTATACCGCACTTTCGTACACCTGGGGAAGCCGAGAAGGCGACTTTGAGATATCCATCGATCGGGGAAGCTTCAAAGTGACCGAAAACCTCCACCTTTTTCTATCATAATTCCAAACTCTTCCTCTACATAATCGAACGCTACTTTGGGTCGATGCTGTATGCATCAATCAATCCGACGTCTCAGAGCGAAATGAACAAGTTCAACTGATGGGCGAAATATATAGCAACGCCGAAAAAGTGTTAGTATGGCTGGGAATTAGCGACTCGACCACATCACTCGCTTTTGACGTCCTTGCCTACTTTTCTACGGACTATTTTCGTAAGTGGAATCGCTCCATGGCGGGATACGAGAAAGTGAATCCCAAGATCAATACGTTTACGGAAGAGCATTGGAGGGCACTTGCTAGCATCTTCAACAAGCCGTACCGGCGCCGAATCTGGATAGTCCAGGAACTGTTCCTGGCAAAGGAATTGGAGGCCTGGTGCGGTCCTCACAACGCCTCTCTATACGATGTTAGCAACTTGCCAGTGAGGATACACCCGACCCATATCCATTCGGAAAATGACGACTTAGCTCGCATGATGGCTGGCTGGTATAACTCCATAGGCTGGCGACTGGTCTTGGAGCGCACCTGGTGGAAGGTCAATAATAGAGATGGAATGCACAATCTAGCAACCCTGGCGGCGCGATACCATGAGCAGGACAGCACCGAACCCCTCGACAAAGTTTACGGTCTTCTTGGACTTGTATCTGCAAACACATCTGTCGTGACAGGTGGTACTCATTCGCTCCGGACTACAGCAAACCTCCCGCACAGTTGATTATCGAACTCGTCTACAATTTCTCGACGTTCTTCAGCAAGGGCATTAACCCTCTTCCACACTGCGCAAGCTATGCCTACCTCCTTGGACGCAGCATGCACGTCTCACCGAGTGAGCTAAGGGATTTCTTCTGGAAGCACTGTGATGAGCTATTCGAACGCGTGCAAGATTGGGACATCGACGTGGTCAATCCAAGAAGTAAGTTGGAAAACCTTCGGGAATGTGAAGCGTACGTAGCCGTTTTAACTGAAGGGGACGCCCTCGGAAGTACGAACCATTCAATTCGGGCGTGAACCTGTAGTTCACAGCAAAATCGTCACTGCCTTTCGACGCGATGGACTGTACGGGATAGGGTTCAATGTCACTTGCCAGATCTCGACGTATCGCACCACACATTCAAGCTAAGATAAGAGTTAATTAATCAAGGAGGCGTGATAGTCTATAAAGGAGGGAAAGGCTGAAAACACGTAAAAAATATTTCTGGAGGTTGTTCCTGCAAGCTCGGCTGAACATTCCCTCCCAGAGGGAAAGA
The DNA here is from genome assembly GCA_010015655.1 of Bimuria novae-zelandiae CBS 107.79. Lineage (NCBI taxonomy): Eukaryota > Fungi > Ascomycota > Dothideomycetes > Pleosporales > Didymosphaeriaceae > Bimuria > Bimuria novae-zelandiae. The sequence goes on from ML976680.1 coordinate 13,476, forward strand.
GCTACCCCACATCGCACCTTCCGCTGCGGCCCCGCACCAACAACCCGCTGAACCTCACAACAGCCAGAAGCCCGCAGGCGTCACAACACAACAAACTACATTGGGCACCACAATGTCCTGCATCTTCTGTAAAATCATCAAGGGTACTTTCATCCCCACTCCTACCCGATCACCGCTAACTGCATTCTAGGAGAGATCCCCTCCCTGAAGCTCTTCGAGTCCGAGAAGACGCTCGCCTTCCTGGACATCGGCCCACTGTCCAAAGGCCACTCTGTACGCCTTCCTCTCCTACCACACCGCAAACTGCTATACCCGTACTGACCCCAAACACCAGCTCATTATCCCCAAGTTCCACGGCGCAAAGCTGCACGACATTCCGGACGACCAGCTCGCCGAGGTACTTTCTGTAACGAAGAAGATCGCGCTGGCGCAGGGCGTGCAGAACTACAATATTTTGCAGAATAACGGCCGGATCGCGCACCAGGAGGTGGATCATGTGCACTTCCACTTGATTCCGAAGCCGAATGAGACGGAGGGGCTGGGGATTACGTGGCCGACGAAGGAGGCGAATAAGGGGGAGCTGGCGAAGCTAGTCGAGGAGATTAGGAGTAAGATGTAGAGGCAGTGGCGATGATACACATGGGAGTGATCGATAGTCTGGCCGCCGGCGGGGGCGGCTACAGCAGCGGAGGAGACAAGACTGGCTATCAAATAGCATTGCAAGGGCAAGAACCCGAAGACCAAGCTGTTTTTTGTTCATATAGAAAGATTCCATTGAACTTAATGTCCCCTGAACACAGGTTTCCTCTTCTCGCGGAACGCTTGCAATGCCTCATCCCTGTCCTTCGTCTTCACGACGATCTCATACGCCGCGTTTTCTGCCTTCTCACCCAATGCGCACCCCTCTACTGCCGCCAGCGCAGCCTTGATAGCAATTGGTCCTCCCTCACATATATCTCGTGCAAGCTTCACAGCCTCGTCCAGCACCTTCTTCCGCGGCGCGCCCGGCGTCTCTATTTCCTCTGGCGTGATTTCTATCAACCTGTCACACAGGCCTAAAAAGTATGCTTCTGGCCCGCCGACCCTCCGTCCTGTGAGGATTATGTCGCGCGCTCGTGCGAGGCCAATCAAGGCGGGGAGACGATAGGTTCCTCCTGCGCCGGGTATGATGGCTAGACGCGTCTCGGGGAGCGCGACGGTGGTTGTGGAGGCGAAGACGCGCATGTGTGTCGTGAGTGCGAGCTCAAGACCGCCGCCAAAAGCGGGTGCTGCGAGGGCGGATATCGTGGGAATAGGCAGTTGGGATATGGAAGTGAGCGTGCCGCGCAGGGTGGTCAGGAAGTTCGCTGTGCTGTATGCTTGTGAGCTTGGAGCCGTAACCGCGGGCGCAGAGACTTACTCTTCCTGTGTGAATGTCGCGCGCTCCTTCAGGTCTGCGCCTGCGCAAAAACTGCTGTCTACATCGCTCGCTAGTATGAGTGCTCGTGTTGCGCCCGTTTCGCCTTCATTGTGGATGCTGTTTACTTGGTGCGTCAATTCCGCAAGCAGCTGGCGCGAGATGGCATTTCGGGCAGCTGGACGGTTGAATGATAGGATGCGGATGCTTCCAGAATGCGGTGCAGGAACACTGATGACGTTTATCACTGGTGGAGGTGCGGTCGAGTATGCGCAGCGCTGTATTTGGCGTGTGTATAGCTGAAAGGTTGGTCTGAGAAGAGGCATGTTGTATGGAAACTGATCAGCTATCAGATTAATTAGCCAATACCAGAGATCGTGATGTTATTTTGGCCGAATGGCTAGTCGGCAAGTGAGGAGTAACAATGAAAGGGCCGCGGCTACCTGCGGTGTACCATGTTGCTGGACCGCGGCTTCCTCCACCACGAATCACAACCGCCTATTACCTCATCGGACGGAACCTCAAATTCACTATATTCATCGATCCCTTGTTCCCATTTCCATACCAGCTTCCTCTACTTCATGTTACTTCGTGAAATAATACACTGCCCACGGCTACTTGGATGCCGAGACGACCCGGAGCACGCGCCCCAAGTCCACGCCCCGATCGATGCAGAGAGAAGGCTGTCGCGAATGCTACAATCAAGTCAAATGCCGGCAAAACGCAAAGCGCTCTACTGACGGGTTTCATGGGGGCCTGGTGTGACTTTCATGTTTGGTTTCTCAATGTAGGAATGCTACAGTCGTACCTTGAAGACTATGCCAAACTCACAGCATCCTTGACTTGATGAAATTCTAGCTGCATTATGACACACAGTCACCTGGCACAGAGCTAACAGTGCATATACAGAACGCGTCTAACATCAAAGGGAGGCTTGCTTAACCGTCTTGCTAATCGTAGTGCCTCCCGAAAAGTGCCATCAGCTCAGCACAACCTGACGGCACGCGTGCTGTAACGTGGACCACTTGCTCTCGCTTTTAGCTCCTTCCACGGAAGATCTAAGTCGCGCCCACGCAGGACTTTGAGCAGCTCCTTCAGCTCCTTCGTGCCCACTCCAACGTCTCATACTGTTTGAACTTGAGTGCAACCTGCACAGGTTGCCACTCATGGTCATCGTCCAACCCAAACAAGTACCCTGTCGGCGACCCTTCGGGGTCATTCTCCATCAAGTCGTCAACGCTGAGCCCATGCAAGCGTCTCCGTCCTTCCTACGGCCGCGGCCCAAAACACGGCGCTCGAGGTCTGAAACTCGCGGTTCGCTTCGTACAACAGGCTATTCACCACGGATCCGAGGCGGCGGCACGAGCGCGCCATCGCGTTGAGGTCCCTGGCGTTGAGTATGCAGCGCAGTTGCGGCCCGTTTGGCGTCCCGTCTAGCGTCCCGTCCCTTAATCTGATGTCGGGGTCCAGCGGCGAGACCGCGGGTGTCCTGTCGATGTCCTGGTCTGGGTAGGAATCACTGTAATACGTGTCATCGTCTGAATCATTGTCTTCGTCTTCAATTCCATCTTCCTTTATTTCGGGCTGGGGCTCAACTCCCACGATTTCGACGATGAGTCGGATCAGCTCCACGGGCAGGATAGCGAGAGTCATGGATCTGCAGAAAAGGTGAACGAGGGATTTGGAGATTCGTATGAATTAGTTGCTTGCTTAAGTAGTTATTTGTTTTGAGAACGAAGGCCCTTTCCTGAGACGGATTTAGCTCGGTGCCTACACTAGTGTACACTAGCGTAGCTGCGCCTTATCTTCGTTCTTAACCTAGCTCTTCTACCGCGCGAGAACTGCCACCCTGGTGCACAATGTGCAGAGTCATGTTGGAGCGATTAAAGCGTAGTCGGATCTACTCGGCACATTCCACTCTCACTCAGACACGGTGACCCGTAAGTTAATCAAAATTCAAACAGTTGATTAGCTGGTATAGTCTAAACAGTAGGAAAGGCCACGTCACATGGGGATATCAACGCCTCAAATACCCTAGAATAAACACAATAGAACAACGTCCTCTTTTCTTGCTCTCTACGCCACCGTGGTATCATGCCAAACCCTTATTGTCTAGCCGTCGTACCAGTGTACGTACAATCAAACACTCCTATGTACATTTCGTATTTACACAACCTCCTCATACAAGAAGTTGCCATCGGGATCCACGTAGCGAATCGTTTGCTTGCTGACACAGTACCCTTCATCCGAGACTGCAGGAGTATCGGGGGTAGTGTCAAGCGGGCCAGGAGTGTAAGTCCATGGCTGGGAGGCTGGGAGCTGAGCGCGGGGAAGCTCAATGTAATCCTTGTACTCGGGGAGCTCATCCTCGCTAGCTGAAGGCTGAACCTCACAAGACTTGACCTGGACATGGAAGTTGGGGATGTCCTCAGGAGCAAACTCTTGACCGTTGGGGCCAACGATCTTGTAGCTGAGGTTCTCCTTGATGTAGGGCTCCACATGGTCAGGGTGCAGGGAGGCAAGCTCGCCGTTGGCCTCCTTCTCCTGGAGAGCAGCGGTGATCGGGATGCTTCCCTCAACGAGAGTAGGCGCAGTGCCGTTCCCGCTACCAGCGACAGAGCCTCCAAGGAAAGTGTGCGATCCAACATAAGTAGAATCGAAGCCGTATTCGAAATTGCTGGTGCCGTTGCCAGTGGTGCCATTGATGGGCTTCACAGTCGGTGCAGTGCCGTTGATCATACCGGTGGGCAGGTGGGAGGGAGCGGTGCCGTTAGAAGGCTGCGCACCGAGGAAGCAGTGCACCTGATACGATCCAGGCATGCCAAACTTGTCACCAACAACGGAAAGGACAGTGTCATAGTCACCGGCCTTGAACGGACGACCAGGGTAGATGGGAGCGGCATCCTCGCCATCCCGCTTCCACATCGGGCGCTCGCCCTGACCGTAAAGCCTGTTCACAGCCCTGATGACCTCCTGGCGAGAACGTGACGCGGTCTCAGGATAGTAGTAGCCGAGGACGCGGGTCTCTTTGACGTCGTTGGAAGAGTAGGCGCTGCGGCTGTTCTTCAGGAACGGAACCAGTGGGGTGTTCGCGTCAGTAAGCTGACCAGCGTCCCACTGGGCCATGTCACGGTTGACCCTTCCGGGTATAACATAGGTGTTGGGGACGACCATTTGGTACATGGTCAGGAGACGGTCGATGTTGGTGTGGTGAAGCCAGAAAAACGGATCGAAAGCAGCGACGTCGAGGTAGGCCATGTGTCCGTCAACGCCACCCACTTGGCCGTGAATGTCATCGTGAATGGATTCGAAGCTGTCAGCGTTGCTGCGAATAGTTTTGACACCAAAAGCCGCAGTAGAGGCGCGACCCCAAGGCTGCCCGCTGGCGAAGAGGGCGAAAACACGTTGACGCCATCCCACACGGGCCTGGCCAAAGATGGCGTTCACGCCGTAGTTGTCACTGCGATTCGAGACGGGGCGACGGAGAGTGGTCGGGTACCCGTTGCTAGGACCCCAGCCCATCTCACTGGGAAGAGAGTTGCCCCAACTGTACGAGTACAACGGGTTGCGGATGGTGACTCTGCCCTGAGGCTTGATCACGCTGACGGTCTGGTCACGTATCGAAGTGGGAACGGCAGGCTCGCCACGCGGAGGCTCAGCAGCCCAGTCAAAGTAGGGAATACGGAGACCCCTCAGGGCGCTCTGCCATCGTCCCTGCTGGTTGCGCGGGAAAGATGCGACCACTTCCTGTGCGTTCAAGTATACGGCTTGCTGGGACTTGGTTAGATCATCTCACTAACCCGTGCTGGCTTGCATACCTCGTAGACAGAAAGGTACGGCCTGTGCCAGGAACCGAAAGTGTTTTGGCCGTGGGGGCAGTATCCGCCGGTGTGCTTCATACCGGCACCGTTCCATTGCAGGTAAGGACGACCGTGGATACCGGCGATTTGGTAGTAGGACATGGGGTCGTTCTTGGGCTTGTTCTGAAACCTCTCCATAGCCAAGAGAAACAAGTTCCACTGGTCGGCATTCTTCTTCAACTCGCGAATCTCCAGACGAGGGAATTGGCCATCGGGGGCTCCTTTGACTTGGACATTTCCGGCGCGCTCCACTAGCATCGATCGAGTGTCCTCGAGGTGAGAGTCCATGGCTGCAGGTGATCGGTGGGCTGGGTGCATGTGGCCATTGTGTGAGAAAGCGACGGTAACCTGAAGAAGAACGAAAACGGCGAGCAACATGCTCGCAAAGCTGCGGGGCTTGCTGTAGGCGACCATGTTCGCCACCTCTTGTATGCTAAGCTGCGATTATTCTGTAGAAGAGAAGGGCCAAAGCCAAAAGGGAGACTGTGATTGTCCAAAAAGAAAGGAATAAAATTAACGACGCTTTCGAAAAGAGTGAACGACTTCGGACTAAGCCTCAGTCAATGGAAGGAGAGTGAGGAACCAAAAAGGGACCTCTTGGGCAAAGATGAACAATTAAGAACGAGTGACGGTGTGTGGTTCAGCATGTCTGGGCGGGCTACAGGGTCATATACAGGCCCTAATTCTGGATCTGACTCCCGGGCCTGCCATTTTGGTCAACGGGCGGTGGCTGCGGGCGTGATGGCGCAAGGGAGAGGACCAGGGATGGGTACGCGATTGGAGGCCTATCGGGACCGCGGCGGGTCTTTGCAGGGTGTGCTCACGCCCAAACAAGCAAACTCCAGTGATCTACGAGCGGCGTGCCCCTGGCTAAACTGGAAGCGATGCGGACGGTAGCCACAACGGGCTGACGAGGTGCTGGTCCGTCAGGCACGCTGCATCACGGTGCGAGTCGCGTAGCTGTGAGGATGTAGCTATTCACCCGTGCATGGTTCAAACCGGCATACCAGCCGCGTGTCGCTAGAATCGAGGTTATTGATTTCCTGGGCCTCTCTGTGATAACGTGCCGTGAAGAAGCAGGACTGTGCGTGCGGTAGAGTAGGGAGGAAGTTGGTGAAGAAGGCGGCCTGAGCGCATGTCGGAGTATGGAGCTGTGCTGCTTACCGGCGGAGTCCGCATCGTGTCATCGGGAACAGTAAAGCGACGAGAGAAGAGGCAGGCGCGACCAGTGCGGCGCTTCGTGGGGCAGGCACGACGCTCGCCTTCGCTCATGACCTCACCGGTGTCTGGTCAGTGGCAGAAGCATTGCCACAGGCGCACATCTTCATCTCTGCGCTCGCTAGCGGCCACTCGCGATGCTCCGACCCAGTGTTGCTGTGTTGATCCGCTCAACTTCGGTATCCGCCTGTTGTTTCATCCAGCGCACCTGCCACCAATCCACTTCGTGCATTCTCCACATGTTTCATCCCGCGCACGGCCACCAAGACTTGCGAACAAGCATCCGAACAGCGCTCGTCAAGCCTCGTTGAATGGCTCTATGGCGACAATTCCATAGTATTACTAATGTCGGTAACCGTCTACCATGCGACTATTTCGATCCCAAGTCTAAAATGGAAAGAACACTGCATGTTCGCAGGTGGTGAGCTACTGAACACGGTAGTTTCACCGCAACGGGCGCCACAGGGTCGCCGATATCCGAGCCGTCCATGCCATTAGACCAGCCGCCCCAAGAGACAGGTCACTGTCATGGCTCTGCCATCGAAACAGCACCAACAGAAGACTGCCCACTGCCCAAACCTATCTTCAGTACGGCCTCGCGTACTCGTACTAACCACGGCCCTACATCCGGTCATATCGTACGGGCCAGCTCACGAATTTCCGCTTCCAAGCATGTCTCACTTCTTGATTTCCGTATGCGTGGCCCCGTTCGCCGCACGTTGCGGCTGTGCAGCCGGACTTGGATACGTGGGATCGTAGCTCTCGTTGCAGGACAGGTCACGCCAGCGAAGAACCACCTCGCATGCGAAGTTGTCTTCATTACCCGATTCTGCGAATCTGGGGTCGAGCTGCGAGCACGCGGATATAAGCGGTGGTAGATGAGTAAAGATTCACCCATTGGCGAATCAGGACCAAGAGGCACCGAATGTCCTCCATGTGTGAACGTGACCCTGCCTTTTCTCTCGTCACGTTCATCGACGCGCTCGTGAACTTGATGCTCTGGCTCTGCTATTGGGAGTTGAATTCAGCGCATGATCTCTCTCACCGGTCGAAGTCGTTGAAGACTTGGTTCTCCTCCCTAGGCATGCGGTTTCATTGGTAAGTACTTGCTTAACCGCGGATTGAAGCCAGATGGCCTCCAGAAACACGCGCAACATTCGGCCTCGCCGACTTCCAACATCCATCTTGTTTCCAAGCAATTTCTCCCAGTCGCCATGGACACAAGCGCGAAGAGGCTATGCAGATTGTGCACGTCACGCTAAAAGATCCAGCTTGGATGATCATCGCGACGACCCTCGGATTTAACACCCGTTGGTTTCTCGAGACTCAGTCACCGGTTGACAGACCCTGACATCTAGATCGACGCACCTGCACCTGCAGCATGTTACCAAGACTTCGTCAGGAATGCGGGGAAGCGCGCTCTCGCGTCGATCTGATTACTCACGCCCAGAATCTTCTCACTTCCCCTCTTCGACGTTACCTTCCCAACAGCGCAAATGTTCAATCACGCCCTCATCATGCACAAGGCTTTCAGCAATGAAGAGCGCGTAATCGAACTGGCGCCACGTGCTTGCCAGAATCAGCTGGACTCTGCATTTTTCAATTGTGCATGATGCATGAGGCTGACGAGTGTGATTTGAAAAATAACCTGCAGCCAAACGCGTCGTGATTGGTTCGTCCGGCTTGCATCGACTGTTTGTTTTTGGGTCTCGACAGCGCATTCTTGCATGTCGTGGCCTGTGTCACATAATTGTGGCCCTGTGGCCCTGTGGAGCAACGTAAAATGTCGGCTTGCACTCGCCTGACATGTGAAAATCCCATTTTTGAGGCGCGCCCCGAGGAGCGGAGCGAAGGCCCAAATGCTATGTGGGTATCCAGTCCCATCCTAAGCCCTAACGCCAGTCTGAACCAAACCCAAGTCAGCGCCTGTGCAACTACGTATAGACATCGTGAAGCGTAAACCTAAAAAAGTATGCTGCGTGATCTGATGCGATGGGACGTTGTCCAGATTAAACCGTAAACCATAAATCGTGAATGAACCGTAAACCATGAACCATAAACCATAAAAATGTCGAAACCGAAAGTGAAACCCTTCACCAACGCCCACCCTACCTCCCCAACTTCTTCCTCCTCTGTATAACCTCCTCCAAATGGCTCTTCATCCCCCTCCTATACGCCTCCGCCGACTCTGGCGGCATCGACTCGGAACACCCCCGCGCTTCCGCACCCGCAGGCATCTTGTCCCATACCGGCAATGTAATTCTCATCGTGCGTCTGCGCTCCATCGGCGACAACGATAAATCATTCAACCTCGCCGCGGCATCCTCGTCCTCCCGTGGTGCTAGTTTCAAACCAGATAGCTCCTCCTCGTCCGTAGGCGGTGTACTTTCCTGTGCTGCTAGCGGTGGAGAAGGCTGCGGCAGCCACGCAGCATCGCGCTTCCAGCGCTCGGCGCGCTCTTGATCCGCGATCGAGGGGAAGTACGGGTTATCCTCTTGCATCTTGCGTGCCCTTGGTGATGGCTCTCTTTGGGGCTTGTCCTTCCTGGGCGAGACTGAGTCGCGTCTAGTACCGCGAGTCGGGATGTCAAAATGCGGGCTCGCCGGCGCGGTAGGCTTCGCAGGCTTTGTGGAAGACTTTGCGAACGCGCCGGCGAAGTTGAACGGGCTGTCCGGCGGCGACAGGGGGGGCGCGTTCTTGGACTTGGAGAAGAAGCCTGAGGTGTTGAACGCCATGGTGAAAGGAGGAGACTTGGTCCTTGTGGGCTTTGTTTGCAGCGGTGCTGGCGGTGACGGTGAGGCAAGCGAGGAGGCTACAGATATAGTCTCAGGCGTGAGTGCAGGCGTGTCCATTGCGTGTAGCCTCGCTTTATGAACGGTCTGCCGTGCAAGGCGCCGCTGGATGAGATGGAATAATGATTGAACAATTGCCTCTTTGAATCGTGGTTGCGCAATTAGGCAGGCGCCTTGCAGCTTGATAAAGCGGTTGTAAGTGTCTTGGGTGATGTCAAGAGTGAGACAGCAATACTCGTAGGCACCAGACCTAAAAGGCTCGCTATATATGCAGTACCAACAGGGCGCACCAACGCCCGACTTTCCTCACGCACCGGGCGCTACTCGGGTCGGGCCCGACCTTCGTTCGCCAGTGCCCCACGATGCGCAAACGTTGCTTGCGGCACTGTCATCACCTGAGGCGAAGCGATGTGATGTCTGGTGATGCGAGTTGCGCTTTCGCCGACTCACCGACACGGCGCCGAATCTGTACCTAAGTGTGCCCTGCGTCATCCCATCGGCGCTACAACAGTGGTACTGCCGCCTCATGCAGGGCCAACTGGCGAAATCCGGAACATCAGAGAACTTGGTATCATTCGACACGCGCAAACAGCCGCCACCTCACTAATGCTACAGAATAATAGTGGTTGCCCGGCCCAGGCCCAGCCACCCAGCCACCCAGCCACCACTAGGAGGCGGTGACTCACGTTGAACAGTGACGAAATGCACCGAGTCCCAAGCAAGCACGTGCATGCACCGAGGTCCCATGCCCTCATGCTGAAACCCAAGCCCACCATGACGCCTCGCTGGAAGCCAAAAGGAAAGATTCGTAAGCGTGCAAATCGCTAAACCACCTGGAGCGATCTGTAATATAGAAAGAATAACTGAAATAGGAAAGCCAGTACGGGTATATGTGCTTCCTTTTGGAGAATCAAATGAACGTGGTCCTTGCATAACAAAAGAAAGTCCACGAGATTGAAACCCAGATGGAAAAAGGCCGCATCTACTGGAACGCGCCTCTAATTTTGGCGTAGAGTTCCGTGTCGAGGAAATTGTAATTCGGGTCGGAGAAGCAGAAAGGCGAACGCAGTAATGTCTCGGCGGTCGGTCGCTCGGCCGGATCGCTGCACCGCCATTAGCTCACATACACGTGAAACAGGCACAGCTGGAGTAACTTACATAGTGAAGCAGTCGTACATAAAACTCAACCCCTCTACCCCGATGACTCTCGAGACATCTTCGGGAATGGGAGGAGCCTGGTTTAGACTGCCCAGCTTGTAGATGGCACCGATAGCCTCTTCCTTCGACCACGGTCGTTTGCCCGCGAACATTTCAAGCACTACGCAACCGAGCGACCAGATGTCGACCTTGGCGGAATAGCCTTGGCCCTGAGATCGAATCACTTCAGGCGCCATCCAGAAGACAGAGCCCTGCATGCTGTTGGTAATGTCGTTGCCGTAGATGTTGTCCGTCTTTTTAGAGATACCAAAGTCGGATATCTTGCACGTGCCGTCGAGGTCAAGTAGAATATTGTCGGCTTTGAGATCGCGGTGAAGGATACCTTCTCTGTGCAGGTATGCTAGACCCATTAAGGTCTGTCGTGTGAGCGAGCTGACAACGCACTCCTCAAACTTTCCGTGCTTGCGAATACAGGATCCAACGGAGCCACCGCTAATGTACTCAAGAAAGATTGATATGCTGTACTCTTTCTTCTCGCAGCCAAGATATTGCACAATGTTTGCATGATCCAGATGCTGCATTGTGTCGATTTCTTGATCTAAACTCTTCACGAGCTCTTTGATCTTGTCTTTGTCCGACCCGGCTGCCTTGGGGTTGACCTCCACTTGCTTAACTGCAATCAGCTCACCAGTGGTGATGTTCATACCAAGGTACACCCGACCGAATGTTCCTTTGCCGATGAGTTGACCCTTCATCCATTTGAAGGTAGGCTGTCGTTGCGGAAGAGGCAGATGATCTTGCGGGATGGTCTCCAGCTGAATCAACCTAGAGGCCCGCGATGGTTTGACTTGCTCAATCTTCGCGTGGAACATCTTCGTCGATTTTCTGCGCACAATGTCTCCGCCACCACGCAGCGTAGCAACGCGTGACGGGCCTGCCGTAGCGGCTGGGACTTGACCAGGGAGAGGTCGCTTTTCAAGTGGTTGATACTGCGACTTGACGACCTCACGGATGGACTTTGTACGGCCGAGACCGACCCCAGATTTGCGAATGTTGCGCTGCGCCATCGATTGCACTGATATCCTGTTGAGTTTTGCGGGCGGAGCACTAGGTTCCTCAAAGGAGGATGCTGGTGTAACAGGACGGCTTTCCTTGGAGAAGTCACTCGTTACTTCCGTGGACGCATCGGTATCGTCTTCATCTCCTTCTAGCATTGGCTGGTCGAGGTTGACGTTCGGGAAGAACTCGTCGAGGTGTTCCACAAGGGCTTCTGCAGGAGGTCGATTGGCCCATAGGTCAGAAGCAAACGATTCTCGGCGTAGAACGTTGTTGAAACCACCTCTGTCATCAGGCGAATCCGTCCAGGTGTTAGAATGAGGAGTTTCTGGATTCATATCGCTTTGACGGGTATCATCAGTAGCTGCACTCTGCTCCCCAGACCTCTCTGCCACCCGGTCTAGTGAATTCTTCGACCGCGAAGTTTTCAATGTCAAGTTCGGGCGTTGACCCCGAGAATCAAGGGAGGTCGATAATCCACTCTTGGCGGGAGTCGCAGGCCCAGCTTTAGCCAGAGGCATAGCGAACAGACCGTCGTCGGAATCATCGTCGCCGGAATCTACTGGATCCAACAAGGGAGATTTGGAGTGGAAGGACACACGAGCTTCGTCAAAGTCGATGGTGCCCCCATACATAGAAATTCTCGACGACTCGCGGGAGAGTGCTGAAGCAGGTGGATGCGCAGAGTGAGGACTTACGTCTGGTGACCTCGTTCTTGTCGGCAGATCGTCTTTGAGTTTAGAAATTGTCGGGTTGGGCGCAACCGGCATCTGTAGCTTCAGGAGCGGCTTGTCAAGCGAAACATCTTCGGGTACATCTTCCTCGTAGTCAGGTATCATGAACGGTATGTTGCCTTTGCTCATGGTCAAAGACCCAGGACTTCGAGGTGACCCACCTGGACTGTTCCTGCCAGAACCGGACCCAAATCCGTTTTCTTGAAGAACTCTCTGTGACGGGCGTAAATTCCCCGAGGGGTCTTTCGCTGGCACCTTGGGAGGCAACTTGTTCGCTGCTCCCACAGAACTGCCAATATTACCTGCTCCGATTATGGCAGCAGCAATACCAGAAAGGCCGCCAGGCCCACATGGTATGGCTTTCCGTTTGGAGGCCTCTGATTCAGTAGACGCTCGCTTTGCCTGGTTTTCGTCTCCGTCGGGCCACGAAGTGCGATCCTTCTTAGTCTTTGACAGCGAATTAGCTTTTATCAACGTATTTGAGTCACCAGGTACCGGCGGTGGCTCTCTAAGCGGCACCAACTGCTTGCTCTTTCTGTGATCGTCGAAAGGCTTTGGGCCTTCGTAGGGCGAGTTGCGCCCGTGGTCAAAGTCAATAACACCGGGACTGTGAATGCTGACATCTGTCGCCGACAACGGCGTCAAAGCGTCTTTCTTCAGCTTCTCCTGCCGAGACGCCAAGTAGGCTTGTTGTTTGCGCTTGGTTTCGCGCTGATGCTCCTCCGAAGCGGCCAAAATGAGCTTCTGGCGCTCCTCTTCTGGAAGGTCATCGCCCACAGCCCAAGAAGGTTCCGGTGCTCTGCTACCGCCATTCAAACGTTCAGCTACTGCTTCAGGGTTCAACTCTTGTCTCTCGGCAAACTTGCGCAATTTGCCATTTTTGTCGGGAACGAGAGTTGATTCACCGGACTTGACATCTGGGTCTAGCTCATTCAACCGAGCATATGTAGCCTCGTCTATTGGTCTCCCGGCTGGAGGTGGGATAGAAACACCGAGGCCGGTAGAGGTGGGCACATGTCCCTCCCGCGGAATCTTTACGAATATCTTCAGGTCTCCTAGCCGATTCCCGTATTGAGATCGCGCATTTAATAACTTGGAGTCCGTGAGGGGATCGTTGTGTTCGTATTGTCCCGGAGACGTCAAATGGAGTTGCACACCGGGTGTCTGGCTAAGTCCGCGGTTGAGCTCCTCACACACAATCTCGCGCAATGCTGCCGCACTGCCGGCATTGGAGATGTCGACTAAGCGGTAGTTCCAGCCGTCAGGGGTGACGAAGGCATACTTCCGCTCGCTCTCTCTGACAGACGAGCCTCGACCGCGCATACCCGTGCGACTCTCCGAATCCGTATGTGCAGAACGGCGAGACGACGGGCGTTCGTTCAAGGACGTTTCGCTAGAGTTCAGTCCCGATCTACCGAAAAGTGATCCTGCAGCGAGGTTCCGATGGCTAGCTGGACTGGTTGGAGAATCTAGACTAGTGTCGTCGGGGGAGGGGTGGCCTTCCTCTTTCTTCTTGTCTCGTCGCATGAACTTAGGCAATGCACCAATGAAGCCCTTGTGCTCCTTATTAGCACTCATCGGGATCTCCGCACTGTCATGCCTTGACATGCCAGTGCCAGGCCGAGAACCATCGTAGCCGTTCCGTTTCTCGCTGCGACTCTCAGACCTGCCTTCAATAGACCTACCAGATGGCGGACCGGAGGCACCGCCATTGATGGAACCATTCGTAGCAAACGTTGAGAGGTTGGATTCGGAACTGTTACCACGGACGTGATTGCTGCTGTAGTACCTGTTGGAAGAGTTAAAGCCCGCACTGTGTTGGCCATTGGTGGCAAGGCGCGCTGACTGTAGGCCCGGACTATTTTGTGGGCTTGCTTGCCTCATCGCCTCCCGGTGATTCGAAGCGCCGAAGGAAGAAGGTGCAAAGTCGCCGGAAGCATTTGGACTATGGCGGTGTTTGGGCTTGGCATCCAGTGCACCCATTACCTCCTTTGAAAAAGCACTCCGGGCAGTTGTTTCATTGTAGTCGGGCGGTGGCCCGAAACCGGGGTAAGTGGGATTGCGCTGTCGAGGAAGAGTTGCTGAACCAGGTGATGTGATGGGTGGCATCTGGCGCCCTGGGCTTTCTTCACCACCTCCAGCCGTCGTCGGCGTCGATCCAAATTGGTCACGACCAGTGCCTAAATACGGCGAGTTCTCGAGCGTGCCCTCAGTGCCAGCACTGGCCAACGTCATGCCAGTGTCTTGTCGCTGGGGCATTCGCACATTGCTTGCGCTTCCTGTCTCGACGATGGCGCGGACTAACCTCCGCAGCTTTCGACCTTCGTCTCTTTCTCTGTTCTGGTCCCAACCAGTCCCGCTCGCTGTGCATTGTTTCGCCAACTGTGGGAAAATGACTTGGTGCATCATGCCGACGTTGCCCTTGCCACCATGACCGCGCCCAATTTCAAGAAACCTGGAACCTTCCAGCCCCAGGGTTTTGAACGTCTCTTGCCAGTCTCTTGAAAACCCATAATTGGCAAGCCACATCTGAACTCGTTCCGCAGGCCACAGAGACGCCGCGTCGTTTGGCGAAACGGGAGTTGTACTAGTGTTTTCGTTGCGATAGTAAAGACTGCCGTGCGCTTGTGGCATCGGGTTCTGCATTGTGGCCGTGGGCGGTCCAGGAGCGTCATAGCCTTGAGCTCTCTCGGTGGGGATATTCAAGTGGCTGCGGCTAGTGGCAGCATAACCTGTATTAGCAGCGTAGCCTTGCACTGGAAAACTAGTCGCAGAGGTGTCCGTGTTCGCCGAGTATGATTCTTCACTGTAGAACGCAGGCTCTTGATACTGCCGCGACGTATGCAGAGGCGGTATGCCTACCCCCGGCCCAAACGACTCTCCACCCGGTATGTATGTCGCAGAGGTTAGCGGCGCCTCTTGGGTTTGCTGCATAGGTGGAGGCCCAGGCGGCGGAGGGAGCTGGTACCCGTGGTAGGCACCTGGGTTGTACTGCTGTCGGGGAGCGCCCCAGCCATAGTTCTGCATGGGCGGAGGCGCATTTCCCATGCCACTGAAATTTGTAGGCGGTCGCGGAGGAGGTGGGGGCAGGTTCATGTTGTGAGTCGTGGGGTTCGACGTGGGTTGGGGTGGCGGCGGAGGAATATTGTATTGATGCATGGCTGACGGCGGCAGGTAGTTTTGTTGTCTCTGAATCAGATTGGTGTCTGCAACCGTATGCGCCCGAGCCCGCGGGCTGGTCGAGTAGGAGCTTCCGGGAGACAGCAGTGAGTACGGCGAGCCGGTGCCGTGAGAGGGCGTGAGGAGGGGAAGGGAGACGACGTTCTGGATGTCGTGCTCAGGCAGGCCGAGGTTCGAGCGTACGCCAGAGAGCGGCGTAGGGGGACCGCGACGTCCTGAACGGTCCGAGGTGTTTGATATATTGGACGTGGAGCGCTGGCGTGAAGCAATTGTCATGTCGAGGCCTCGTTCGCGGGCTCCTCGATGCTGTGGGGTGAACGCACAGCGCGTCACGTCATGACGATGCGACGAGAGACGCTCGCAGGCCGTGTGACTGCAGCACCGGCCGTCGTCGTGGGCGAAGTATGCTTCCTGGGCGCGTGTCGAGCCTGACTCGCGGGCAGCTGGCAGCGGGCGGAGCTGGTCCCGAGGCGGCGCGGCGTATCGTCGTGTACCAATAGCGGGTAGATGTCAACCGTCAACGTCGAAGAGCGGCCGCGCGACAGCAATGACAGACAGCCCAGCACGCCGGGGGGCAGGGGAGAGGCTAAGAATGCGATGTGGGCGGTTTCGATTTGGGCACGGCGCTTGCGAGGCCAGCAACCGGGCTCGACGCAACAAAGGCGCGGCGTGGGCGGCGGAGGAGCACTCGAGCGGGCGGGTGCAGCGACGCAGCCGTCGGGAGCTGCAGGCGCGGCGAAATGACACGGGGACGGCGGACGATAGGGTGGGTACGGTATTTCGGTGGGCAGGAAGGAGGAGGACTGCTGCGCCTGGCCTGGCCTGGCGCTGGTGGGCTGGTGAGAGGTGAGATGGGGAGCGCCGCGTTCAGAGGCCCGTGCGCGTTTCTGATGGAGTCGGGAACGAAGAGGAAACTGCTCACGGGACTCTGTCCTTTGCAGATATCCTTAGGTTCTGAGACACTGCATCACGTACACGTTATGTTAAAACATAGGCTTACTGCTGTTCAGCCCAGGCGTGCGAGCTCCACAGCACAGCACTCTTTCGATAAGCTTGGCCGTAGCTTCTGCCTCAATGGTGAGACTTGGTGTGGAGCAAGGCACGAGAATCTCCCATCGCATCGGCCAAACAAATTGTGAAAGTTCATCATCCCTTGTTCATCGGCAAGGCAGATTGTGCTCGCGCAATTGTAGTACTCGTGCGGGTTTTCTTTACGCCTTCTTATCGGAATCACGTTCTAGAATGTACCCTCATCTTACCACGAGCAAGTACCAGGAGCGCGACGTTTTCTATCCCTATGCACCGTCAATGTTGCGGAGGAAATGGATATAACTCGAAAGTGGTACCAAAGCGTCAAAGCCATTCAAAAGGTACCCGCTGTTTGACCTGCCAAGTCACTCCACGCACACGTACTCGCTGGTGGTCGTCGCCGTGCCACCTCGCCACAATGGGCCCTTGTGTCAGTCCGGGTTCGACAATTTATAGTCAATCGGACGAGTGCGCGCGTGCATTTCCTATACAAACAGGTGACACTCACACTGCCCAGGTGCGGTGTGCGATAAGCAGTACGGTACAACTGCAATTGCCACATCCGCGTGCGTAGAGCAGTCAGCTCAGGATACCCAACTCCCAATTGTTGACCAAAGACACAGTAAGCAGCTGCTACGGGCGCCCAGAGCCCGAACAAGCGTAGTGACTACCCGATGCTAGAACAGCGTCACCAGCAACAAAGAAAAACTCGCAGATAACGCGCAAGGCGACTGATCAAGAGCCGTGACAGCTGCATGTTGTTGGGACTAGCCACGCTATCGATCACACCACATGCGAGGTGGGCCGACCGTCGTACCTGACTAACCAACGCGTGTCCCGCAATAACTTCGTCATAGCCAACTATATCTTACAACGAGCTCCCGCGAGGGGCCGCCGCATCACAAGAAAAACTTCTCTACTTACGAATTTGCATCCACACATTTCAAAATGACGGATCTGCGGACGCAGGAACTAAAGAACCCCATCGACGTCGCTGAGGTGAGCATATGCGGCTAAGTCCAAAGCTTGAGTCAATCGGCATGTGTATTGCCTATCATGGTAACACATCATACTCGGCCGTTTGACCAGCTGATGCATGATCAATGCGGATGCTAACGCATGCAGTACCTCTACAAACGTCTTTACGAAGTAGGCGTCCGCTCGGTCCATGGGCTCCCTGGTGACTACAATCTCGTGGCTCTCGACTACCTCAAACCTGCCGGTCTCCACTGGGTGGGAAATTGCAATGAGTTGAACGCCGGCTACGCCGCCGATGGGTATGCTCGCGTGAACGGTGTTTCCGCGATTATTACCACCTTTGGCGTGGGAGAACTCTCCGCAGTGAACGCCATTGCAGGTAGGATTCGACGCCCTAGGAAAATGCTCACTACGGCTAATCCCTTCTTACATAGGAGCGTATTCTGAATATGTCCCGGTCGTTCACATTGTAGGTTATCCTACTACCGCAGCCCAAAAGAACGGGCTATTGCTCCACCATACACTTGGCAATGGCGATTACAACGTGTTCGCGAAAATGTCGACTCAGATATCATGTGCTGTGTCGATGCTGAATAACCAACATGAAGCGGCTACCTTGATCGACAATGCGATTCGCGAGTGCATCTTGAAGTCACGGCCCGTCTACATTGCGCTCCCTGCAGACATGGTTCAGAAAAAGATCGATGGCGACCGACTCAAGACACCGCTCGATCTGTCTTACCCGCCGAATGATCCCGAGAAGGAAGATTACGTGGTCGATGTCGTTCTCAAGTACCTGCACGCCGCTCGTAACCCAGTCATACTAGTCGACGCCTGTGCGATCCGTCACCGCGCACTAGAAGAGACCCACGTCTTTGTTGAGAAATCCGGAATTCCTGTTTTCGTGGCGCCAATGGGGAAAGGTGCTGTCAACGAAACTCTGCCCAACTACGGTGGTGTATACGCAGGAGACGGCAGCAACAAGGGTGTGCGTGAGCGTGTCGAATCAGCGGATCTGGTCATCAGTATCGGCGCCATCAAGAGTGATTTTAACACGGCTGGCTTCACATATCGCGTCTCGCAGCTCAACACCATTGACTTCCACTCTTACGGTGTCAATGTGCGGTATTCAGAGTACCCCGGCGTTCGCATGAATGGTGTGTTGAAGAAGGTTACGGAGAAACTGGGCAAGCTCAACATCGAGAGCGGACCGACCCCGAGCAATGATATCCCAGATGATGAAGTCAAATCGCCAGAGCCCACAATAACTCAAGCCTGGTTCTGGCCGCGCCTGGGTCAGTGGCTGCAGCCCAAGGACATCGTCATTACCGAGACGGGTACTGCAAATTTTGGCATCTGGGAGACGAGGTTCCCCGACGATGTGACTGCAATTTCCCAGGTTCTTTGGGGCAGTATTGGGTATGCCACCGGTTCGTGCCAGGGCGCTGCTCTGGCCGCGAAGGAGAAGGGTATCAAGCGCACAATTCTCTTCACGGGAGACGGCTCATTCCAACTCACTGCGCAAGAGGTCAGCACGATACTCCGCAACAAACTGAACCCCATCATCTTCGTCATCTGCAACAATGGGTATACCATTGAACGCTTCATCCACGGATGGGAGGACTCATACAACGATGTCCAGGAGTGGAAATACAAGGACTTGCCTGCGACCTTCGGTGCCTCCAAGGATCAGTATCTGACCTACAGAGTAGAGACGAAGAAGCAGGTAGAAGAACTGTTTTTGGACAAGGAATTTTCGAGCGGCGATACGCAAAAACTGAGATTTGTGGAGTTGGTGATGCCGTGGGACGACGCACCGGCAGCCCTCAAGTCGACGGCAGAGGCGGCAGCAAAGAGGAATGCTGAAAGCTCGTGAGGAGACAAGCGGTCCTAGACAATAGACACATCTCTGCTAGGCATGTGTCTGGATTTTTTTCTTTATAGCGGAGGTATAGGGTATGGGTAACGGATTGTCGACTCTCATGAATAATGGCTGAAGTACACTATGCACATATATAGAACAAACTCCATTCAACTCATACTTCACGTAAGACACGCCTCTAACGTTTCTTAACAACTTCGCGTGTGGAGCAGCTCAAATTGAAAGATGCTCTCTCCACCTCATAGCAACCCCCGCATCAACGAAGTCGCAAGTGTCTTATCGCAGCACGGAAACAGTAAATCCCACACAAACACAGCCAGTCTGCACACGCGCAGGAAAAAGAGTGCTACGACGCGCCTAGAGCGAAGAAGATCGAAAAAGCGCCGGGGAACCAAACCCGGATCTTTGTTACACTCTGCTAACGTCGAGGTCAGACTAAATGTTGCTTCTCTTGCAATCTCTGGTGGTGCCCTCATTCCACCACGTAAAGAGTCCTGCGACGCTGACCAGCACTTGCGGCCCCCTCACCCATTCACAAGGCAAAAAAGTAGCACCTCGCACAGTCTTGCACAGAGAAAAATTGCAAAAGAAATGTGACTCTCCGACGGGGAATCGAACCCCGGTCTCCCGCGCTTGGTCCCTTGAGGAATGACAAGCGGAAATCATGACCACTAGACCATCGAAGATGTGAGGCTGTTGCCTCGATGAGGGTGGTGATTTGATAGTAGGAAGGTAAAAAGCATTGTATATGTACGCAAACAATAATTGTCTGTAGTAGCGAAAATGAGGAGGGGCGGGCGGTTTCCAAAACTAGATCTTAGGAAGTGGGGTAATTGGAACTATGACGCAGCGTGGGACGTTTAGCGAGGAAGTCTCCGTAGCGAAGGAGCAAGTCACGGTTGGTGTGTAGTAATATCACCACAATTAACCAGTCGTACTCTAACGTTGTGAAATATAATGACAATGTGGACGTCAGATTTTTCAACATGGGACCCTTTGTTCCTTAGCTCTGCTTTAGTAGTTGCTTTGCATATTCAAGCCGTCAACTGGTAGGTGGGCATCGCGCGGGTGCATAAGCTGGTACTTCCAATCATCACTTGGCATCGCCAATACTTCAAGAAAGCAGTGATATATATTCAGAACACCAACTTGTAATTCGTTCTGATTTACAGAACTCGGGAGACTCAAGCGCTTAAGCGCACCCACAAAGTTCGCCTGCGCGCGCACAATCATGCAAACTAGCCACCTGTAGACAGCGTGCGCGCAAGCCAAAAGTAACTCGTCTCGCAATCCTGTTTTACCCTAACGCCGTCGCTCTCAAACGTAATACCCAATGTTCACACCTTCGCATCCTGACCGTCCATCTCTCCACCGGTCCTCGCACTCTTCAGTAAATCGGAGCTACTCATGCCAGTTCACCTGCTCCAGCCTCCACCTGTTCGGCATCCCCTCATCGAATACGAACACCCATCCGATTCCCTCGTAGAAAAAGCCCCAGTTCAGATCGCTTATGCAATTGTCGTAGAAAGCCCGCCTGGTGTCCATACCCCAAATGAAGGCGTGGAGTTCAGCCAGTTTGTAGAAAAGATGCATCGTGCGGACCAGCCGGTTTTCGAGGAGCCCCAAGACTTCCTCTATGGGGCGGGTTGATTTGGGGCGGCGCGGACGTCGGGTGCCTATGGGGTGGGTTGGTTAGTCACGCCGGGTTCGCCCGTGTCTGTGTAGTCTTGGTGACTCGAGGATGGAGTGTGCGTGCGAAACGTGTTGTGACCGAAAATGAGAGGAGGGGAGGACTTACAAAGTGGCTGGCGGCATTGTGGACATAGGTTCGCGTTTCGAGCGGTTGAATTGACCCACTGGGATATGCAGGCTTTGCCGAAGGTGTGCCCACAGGCCGTGAGGCAGAAGGCGGGGTGGTGATCGGTATATATTTCGGCACAGATGCTACAGTACCGGTCTGCGTCGTCTTCGTCGTCGTACTCGTCGTCGGTGGTTTCGTCCATCAAAGGATGCATGCCGGGGTCGTTCATCCAAGGGTCCATAGCGGGCTCATTATCCAGAGGGTCCATGGTGATCGAGTACATAGCCGCATCCATGACAATAGCATCAACCAGTGTGATGGGGGAAGAGGGAGGGGTGGGGAGCGAAGAGGAGTTCATACTTTTCACCTTGGTTGCGTTGTCCATGTGGGGCTGGCACAACGAGTCTTCAACGGCAGTCTCATCCTCAACTTGCGGCCGTTTGACATCCTGTCCGAGGTCATTGATATCGTGATCTGGTCCTACATTCTCCAGCTCATGGTCTTCCAGCAGGCTCGCTGTCAAGTCGTCCCAGGCCGCCAGTATCTGCAAGTATTCCTTTATAAGGATATCCTTCAATTTTACAATGGCGGATTCAAGAGCTCCAGACTTTCGCATGGTTTTCAGATGTTCCGAGCTGAACGTCGAAATGATGCGTTGGTAATAGAATATGTTGCGCAAGCTGTGTATGCGAATCGCAACGTAGGTCAGCGGATCGATTGTAGAGCTTTGTTCAGCGCGATGTGAAACATCTAAAGATGGTAAGAAGTCAGTGTTGGTGTATGGAGGGGTATTAGAGTCAGGTAGTAAACATTTGGAGTTACATACGGTCTGTCCTGGTGATCGCCCGATACATGTTGTCATGAGCGCGGAGAAATTCAATCAGATCTGATGTCAAATTGCACAGCCCCAGGGCCTCCACCACGCGTAATTGTCCTGCGTAGGTCTGGTGCCTCTGATGCATGGCAGACGCGTGCTCATGAGTGCGCTCTAGGAGCACAGAATCATTCTCTCGATTTTGCGCCGCAATCCGAGCTTCAAGTTCACCACGAATGTATTGCACGGTACCGACTGGGATGGTGTCAAGTTGATCCCTGTCGGACGTCGTATTTTGGGCTGTGGGGGTGGAACGGGTAGTACGCCCGCTGGCTCCGGGAGAGGGTAGGTCAACCATGGTCGCTGCTCGCGGAGCCTGGGACGACGTCGTCGAAAGCTACGGGACACGGGAGTCGTGGCGTAGTAGTGAGACGAAAATCTATACCCAGGCGGCGGCCCAATTATCTCATCGTCCACTAACGAGTCAGCATTGTGCTCCATTGTAAGGCTAGGCTGCTGTATCGCAACTCACACCGATAAACAAAAGCAATAGAGTTGTATGCGCGTGCGGCTTTTGCCTGCAACTTGCTTGAAGTTGTTGTAGAACGCGTTTTTACGTGTATTGCTGTTGTTGTTTTGTTCCACTTGAGAGGTCTATGCAACCATTTGTCGTCGGTTGTGAGTTCGGGACTGACGATCTTGTGGTAGTTGCATGTAGGTCTGAGCGAAGGACTTGAGGAGCTTTATGAATGCGGTAGATATAACCTGCTCCGTCGCGGTGAAGCTGCTTTGGTGAAATTACACTGTTTGTTCTTAGCAA
Organism: Bimuria novae-zelandiae CBS 107.79; assembly: GCA_010015655.1. NCBI lineage: Eukaryota > Fungi > Ascomycota > Dothideomycetes > Pleosporales > Didymosphaeriaceae > Bimuria > Bimuria novae-zelandiae. The sequence continues at coordinate 36,194 of ML976680.1, forward strand.
ACGGTCCATGACGATTGTGACGCAAAGCTCGGGTAAAAAAATACCTACAGATAACGATGGTGAAGGCGGGCAAAGTTGGAGTGAAATCATGCGTGGCTAGGCAATAATATTGCTTCACCGAGACGGCTAGGTCGTGATTGACAATTGTAGTTCAGTCACAATGCTTCTTTCCCAGGTGCGCAGCTGCCTGCCTGCCTCAGGAAGTCTCAACAGGAAGGCCAGCGAATGGTACCTTCCTGCTGTTTACATTCAGGCGGCCGGGTACAAGGTAGATGCAGTCGGCCACTGTATGGCTCGCTCGTCCTGGGGCAACACAAAGGACTAAGATAAGTCTAAACTGAAATGTCTTCCCCGAACTTGTACCTACACGACTGGACATTTTTTTTTTGTGATGGCTATCCTTTTGACGGGACGCTGGTGGAGAAAACCTCCACGTATGTCTGGCTATGGAAGCAGCGAGCCGAGGATTCCGACGATGTCTCCAGACGGCCGGGTACAAAGTAGGTCCCGTAAGTCACTGTATTGCCTATCCAGGGGTAACACACAGGACTAAGAGAGTTCAGTTTAAGCTTCTCGTAGTCCTTTATATTACCCTAGGACGAACTATCCAACTCTTCGCTTCGCTGGAATGCGTAATGGGGTATCAAAAATAATGCTATCAAAGCCCAAGTAAAATCTGCGCCCATTTCACCAATTCCAGGCATATAAAACGATCTTTTGATGTCAGACCTCCCGGCTGGTTGGGGATTGAGTCAGCGTTGACCCGTCATTGCTTGATTTCTCTACTCACTTGTTGCTTCTTCAACCGAGCGACGAATACAGCGCCTGCATGCAGTCCGAGTGAGGGCCTATATGCGATCAATCATCGCCAACGCAGAGTATCACCCCGTCATACTCTGATCAGCGTCCGCCGCTTCCTGAGGCGGATCCGCAAGCTCCTGCAGCGCCGCCTTCAGCTTCGCAATGCGCGTCTCGAGAAACTCAATCTCATCCTGCTGGTCCTCAATTGAGCGATCGATGTCAAGCATCGCCATGACAGTTTTGCGCGCCTTCTGCAGCTTCAGCTTGACTTCGGTTGCGGCAGTCGTGACCTGCTGTATGTCGAGCGGGCCGTCGGCGGAGGACTGCCCTGGCGTCGGCGCTGCTCCTGGGGGCTGGGCGGACGTGCTGATGAGCCTACTAAGAATGCGGTGCAGATCCGGCTGGATGTCGAAAGTCGACGGAGGCGGAAGGGCAGGCACGGCCGGCTGCGGTGCTTGTGCGGGTGTAGCGGTACCGGTAGGTGCGGCCGACGCTCTTGCCGAAGGGGGCGCGTGGGGTGTCGCGGTACCAGACATGCTGATCTTGTTGATTTTCCTCCGGGGCGCGCTGTGGTGGAGTAACCGAAAGCTTCAATGTAGGTGTTGAGCTTTGTACCCCGGCCAGACGCGTCCTAGTGGGAGACGGGTGGCTGCAGATCCGTGTCGCGTCGGCGTCGGTGGTGAATTTTGACGTGTCAGCCGGATCACGAAATGCGCCTGTATGCTTTTTAGACGCGTTATCTTGCGCACGGGTTGAGCAGTGGACGGGTGTGACGTTGAGGCGCAAAGCTTTTGATCGAACGCGCCCCGCTTAGCCTCGAGCTGCCCCTCCATAAGCTACCCAACATCTTCTGCAACTCCTTTGCAGCACCTCAGTTTCAGTCGCCGCCAGTGCCCACACTCTCTCGGTGTCCGAGCCTCCAATTCCCCTAGATTCCCTATCCATCTTCCTATCCTCACTACAACAACTTTCCTCGCACAAATCACCCACCATGGTTCACGTCGACCAGAAGACGGTCCTCATCGTTATTGACGGCTGGGGTGTTGCCAGCGAGAAGTCACCCAAGGAGGGCGATGCCATTCTTGCTGCCGACACGCCATGCATGGACGAGTTCGCAAAGGAGGGTTCCAGCACCGCCCAGGGTTACACCGAGCTCGAGGCTTCCTCACTCGCCGTCGGCCTTCCGGAAGGCCTAATGGGCAACAGCGAGGTCGGCCACTTGAACATTGGCGCCGGTCGCGTTGTCTGGCAGGATGTCGTGCGAATTGACCAGACCATCAAGAAGGGCGAGCTCAACAAGAACCAAAATATCCAGGCGTCGTTCAACCGCGCGAAGAACGGCAATGGCAGGCTGCACTTGGCCGGCCTGGTCTCCGATGGCGGTGTTCATTCACATATGAACCATCTCATCGCTCTCGTAAAGGTCGCCAAGGAGATCGGCATCCCACATGTCTTCATTCATTTCTTCGGTGATGGTCGAGACACCGACCCCAAGTCTGCTGCCGGCTACATGGAAACCCTGCTGAAGGCCACCAAGGAAATTGGTCTTGGTGAAATCGCCACCATAGTCGGTCGTTACTACATCATGGACCGTGACAAGAGATGGGAGCGCGTCGAGATCGGTCTGAAGGGACTTGTGACCGGTGAGGGCGAAGATGCCGAAGACCCTGTGGCTGCAATCAAGGCACGGTACGAGAAGGGTGAAACGGACGAGTTTTTAAAACCCATCATCGTGGGTGGAAAGGAGCGCAGGATACAGGGTAAGTTCACCAAACTGGGCACCCAAATATCCAGGGGCTAATTGGCACAGATGGCGACACCGTTTTCAGTTTCAACTACCGATCAGATCGTGTGCGAGAACTCATCCAGCTTCTGGGTGGCTTTGACCGCTCACCAAGGCCCGACTTCCCCTACCCCAAGGATATCGGCCTGACTACCATGACCCAGTACAATGTCAAGTTCCCCTACCCGATTGCCTTCCCACCTCAGAAGATGAACGACGTTCTTTCAGAATGGTTGTCCAAGCAGGGTATCAAGCAGTGTCACATTGCGGAGACAGAAAAGTACGCCCACGTCACCTTTTTCTTCAACGGCGGCGTTGAGAAGCAGTTCGAAAACGAAGAACGCGATATGATTCCCTCTCCCAAGGTTGCAACGTACGATCAGCAGCCTAAAATGAGCGCTATGGCGGTTGCGGACAAGACGTGCGAGCGCATCAAGGAGGGCAAGTTCGAGTTCATCATGCTCAACTTCGCACCTCCGGACATGGTCGGTCACACTGGTGTGTACGAGGCCGCCATTGAGGGTGTCACAGAGACGGACAAGTCTATCAAGAAGATCTACGAGCAGTGCAAGGAGAGCGGGTACTTGTTGTTCGTCACCGCTGACCACGGGTAAGTGCGCATCCCTCGTCTTCGATACCTACAAGCTTACATGTCTCAGCAATGCGGAGGAGATGCTTAACGAGGAGGGCAAGCCAAAGACGTCTCACACAACTAACAAGGTCCCTTTTGTCATGGCCAATGCTCCAGAGGGTCTCTCTCTCAAGAAGAAGGACGGTGTGCTCGGGGACGTGGCTCCTACGCTTCTGGACGTCATGGGGCTACCCCAACCCGATGACATGGATGGCCACAGCCTTCTCGTCAAGTCGTAAAGTACCTCCTCTTGCAACAACCCTACTCGTCTAACGCAAATGAGGAGCAGCGGATCGAGCCCACCTCCGAAGCGTCAACGCACGGACTAGATAATTCCACTTCCTTAGACATGGATTTGGCTGTTCGTCATAGACATGAATCTTGGATCAATGCCGACGCTTTTGGTGTAGATAGACAAAAGCCCATGTAGAGATGCTCATGAAGACATGCATTACTGTTATGGTGGGCTCACCTGCCCAAGAAGCAAGCCAATCATAAGCGTGACCAGGGTCCTCAACCCACCCCACCATGCGAGACATCTCACGACGGGACCAGACCCGACCTTCACGTTCAGCTGCCTTCCTCTCACTCGCTGCTAGGCACATTCTTACTTGCATTATTCCTGCTGCCAACGTTCTTGCGTGTAGTTCAGCTCGTGCCTCTGCTGGCGTAGCGCCCCTCTTTACCCCTCCAGCGGCCGGGGACATTGAAGCTGACGGGCAGCGCTCAACCTCAACGTGCGAACTACCACCACTCCAAGCGACTAGCGGCCATATTCCTTGCACAGCGCGCAGCCTTTCCAGTCCACCTAGATCTCGCCCCCGTCCCGCTCTGAGCGCGCGCGCCCTCCTCTGAACACCACGTCCGCGCCCCTCACGTCGCTCCAACGGTGCCGAACACCCCAACGCCCGACGAACTTCTCGTAGCCAAAACCATGGCCTCGAACGGCGGATCAGGCGCGCATACGCCGCAAACGCAAGCCCAAGCCCAAGTACAGCCGTGCCGGTACAAGACAGGGAAGACACTGGGTGCAGGCAGCTACTCAGTAGTGAAGGAGTGTGTGCATATCGACACGGGACGATACTATGCGGCGAAAGTGATCAACAAGCGGCTCATGGCGGGAAGAGAACACATGGTGAGTACGCTGGTCGAGGCCATAGACGGGAGCTTACGCTCGGCAGGTTAGGAACGAGATCGCCGTCCTGAAGCGCGTGTCCATGGGACATAGGAACATCTTGACACTTGTCGACTACTTTGAGACCATGAATAACCGTACGAAAAACGAACAGAAAGTGGGCGAAATCATGGCTAATCATGGAAACAGTGTACTTAGTCACTGATCTTGCGCTAGGAGGCGAGCTGTTCGACCGCATATGCAGGAAAGGCAACTACTACGAGTCTGATGCTGCTGACCTGATCCGCGCCACCTTGTCCGCCGTTGCGTATCTACACGATCACGGCATTGTTCACCGCGACTTGAAGCCGGAGAATTTGCTCTTCCGAACACCAGAGGACAATGCGGATCTACTCATTGCCGACTTCGGCTTGTCCCGGATAATGGACGAAGAGCAGTTCCACGTACTTACAACTACATGCGGCACACCAGGTTACATGGCACCAGAGATTTTTAGAAAGACCGGACATGGGAAGCCTGTGTAAGTAACCTGACCAAAATCCCAGCGCAATCTACTCATAGCTTGTAGCGATATCTGGGCCATAGGTGTCATAACCTACTTCCTCCTCTGTGGGTACACCCCGTTCGACCGCGACTCCAACCTCGAGGAGATGCAGGCCATTCTCGTCGCCGATTACTCGTTTACGCCGCTCGAATACTGGCGCGGCGTCTCCCTCAAAGCCCGCGAATTCATCCGCCGCTGTCTCACTGTGGACCCCGCCGCCCGTATGACCGCCCACGAAGCACTCTCACATCCGTGGATTGCCGACATTGGAGTAGTTTCTGCTGAAGGCGAAGAGGATCTACTGCCGACGATCCAAAAGAACTTTAACGCTAGACGCACACTTCACGCTGCCATTGACACAATTCGTGCCATCAATCAGCTGAGGGCTGGCGGTGCAGCGGGTATGATGGATGGTGCCCGAACCGGAGAGCCTAGAAGGGGCGCGCCTCCGAATGTCCCACAGCCGGTGGCTGATGAGGATCCTATGGACATTGATAAGATCGATAGCCGTGGAAACGGCCACGGACAGACGGAGGAGATGATCAAGGAGCAGGAGCGACGGATTCACGAGACTCAACAAGGGCTATGGAGCAGGCGATGAGCAACGCGCCCTCTCCAAAGGCAATGCTTTGCTAGCGACGCCGGATTCTTGTACAGCATTAGTGGATGCTCGGTATCTGCCTGAATATACCAGCGATTGGTCATGGACCCGGTCACGTATGATTGCTCTTCTACGATTACACGATTTTCTCTTCTTGAATCGAGGATCCTTTTAGCTGGGTATATGGAAACTCTAAAGGAATACTTGAGTTCAAGAATATTGATCGCTTGCCAGAGCAAAGACGCTTTGGCATGTGCAAATTCCGTATCACCGTGCTGTCTTTGCAAGCCGCTGTGGCTGTCAGGCGGAACTGAGTAAAAGCCTGTCTAGAGAGTGATTAGCAGGGCAAGACGGTACAGCACTCTGACTGAAGTTGTTTAGCCACGCCAGCCTCCTACGGCATTGTTCGGTATCACTTGTTATTGCAGAAGTGATCGACGCTGAAGCGCGTGGGTGCAGCGGAAGGGCCATGCTAAGCGCGATAAATATCCTTCACAGCTTCTCCAGGCTACGGCATAACGCAGTACAAACACGCTGTGATTGTTGAAAGTGCAACGATTTGGAAAACTGATAGGATAGTGTCCACTGGCTCGTGTGGAAATTGGTGAGAAGAGAGCACGGACGCAGGACGAAGGGGTGTACGGAGCGCAGTGAGATCTTAACCCGTGATTTCAACCCATCCATCCATGGGAAAAAAGCCCCGTCCATTAGCACGCCTTCCCAATGTGATGCCTAGATCCCATTCAACCCGTCCACGCCACCTCCTGCTCGAAAACGCCAACAGAACCCCACCTCGGAACAACCTTCCCTTTCCCCTACATATTCTATTACATTGTCGCACGAAAATGGACTCCAGCAGCACTGCGCTTTTCAAATTCGAGTAAGCATAATTATCGTGCCAATAGTGACCAGCAATGCTAACATTCTCAGTCCAACCGATCATGTTTACACGCTGCTAGTCGCCGGCAGTGAATACCAAGTAAACGTGCACGAGAGTGTCTTGACTCAAAGCTCTCGCTTCCTCCAAGCCGCAGTGAAGACCGAACGGGTAAGTGATACTCTCCGAATGCTCCAACACGCGTGGTAATGTTTACATCTAGACATCCCTTAGGAAGAATCCAAACGAAATCGACATGAGCGATGATGACCTCGACATTGTGAAGGCTTAGGTACAGTGGCTTTATTCAAAGGGCGATCCTGTCCCGTCGGAAGAGGAGAACCTGAACGGTAACCAGATCTTTGCTGCTGACCTCTATCTCTTCAGCGAGAAGATTCTCGACGAGAAGTTTGCACGGGTAATTTTGCAGTGGTTCGACGACAGGCGGGGAGAGCTCTGTGGTGAAGCGGCTCGCATCCTGTATCTGCACATATCCGAAGCCAGAGATGCACCCAAGTTTCTGTGTTAATGGAAGACCTTGCAGTTTTCATGGGGACATGGTGGACCAAAAGCACAACAGCCCTGCGGGCGATTTGGACCCGATGATGGCGCTAGATGTGACTGAGGATTGATTACACGGTTCCACCTATGCAGCTTAGCAGCAATAACTGCTTCCAATCTTGGTATCTTCACATATACTCCATATTCAGTCGATGATCGTGGCATTGATATTGCTTGGAGGTGTTGATGTTGGTGTAATAAGGCTAATGTCATCGTGAACCAGCATTGCACGTTCCTTTTTCGGTCTACCGTAGCTTGGCAGGTCGTGCGCGCTGTCAGGTCATGCACACCCTTTTTACTAGTAAATTTATAGAAAATCACGAACTTTAAAGTCTTATTACTTTATATTAAGGTAATATTTTTTATTATCTCTCATAATTATAATAGTGTAGTATTTATATTAAAGGTTCGTAGGATAAAAACATATATTATATATATTAATAGGGGTATAAAGTCTAAATGAAAAGGGCATACAGTTTTACTAGTAATAAGACTATTTTCTAAACTTTAATAACTCTATAATTACTTTATATTAAACGTTCAAACTTTAACTATACATTAATAGCATTATATAAAACTTATATTTAGAATTACTAAGCTATAGGTATCATATATAAACAGATTATTTTTAGTTAGAGAAAAAATAGGGTATTTTTCATATTCTAAATATCTTAAAAATTAAAGCAGCTTTAGCTTAGTGATATAGAATATGAGTTCTATATAGGGTTATTAATATATAGCAAAGATTTAAAGATTTATTATAAAGTAATTATAGAGTTATTAAAGTTTAAAAAAAATAGCCTTTTTACTAGTAAAAGTGTATACCCTTTTAATTTAGACTTTATACCTCTATTAATATATATATATGATATGTTTGTATATTATAAACCTTTAATATAAATACTATGCTATAAGGGGCTGAGTGCTTAAGGAGCCAAAGGTGCTAAAAGAATACTTATAAATTTAGTAGAAAGTCTAAAGTTAAGCTTTAGGTATTAAACTTATATATCTAGGGTCTATATAACTAAGGGTTAAGAATCTAAAGTAATAATTAGGTGTAGTCTATTATATACCTCCCTTCCTTTTATTAGGATATAGAAAAATCTTTATATCTTATCTTATTATATAGCTTTGCGATTATTTTATTATCTATAATAGGCTACGCCCAATTGTTACCTTAGATCCTTAACCCTTAGTTATGCGAACCCTAGATATATAAGTTTAACGCCTATAGCTTAACTTTAAACTTTTTATTAAATTTATAAGTATTTTTTTAGTACTTTAAGCTCCTTAAGCATCTCGCCCCTTATATTAAATTTAATTACTTTTACTTATTATAGGATAAGTAGATTTTAAATATAATTATAAACTAAAGTTATAAAGTAGCACACAAAGTTAAAGAACTTACGTAAATAAATATTATAAAGGTGTCGCCTAGACCTATAAGGAGATAGAACCCTCCCTAGTAAGTAATTAAAAAGGAGACCTAACGGACACTTAACGCTAGCAAGACTATTTTTACTAAATAAAAAAGTTATAGAAATAAGAATAAGACTTTTTACTAAAAGTCCGCGTCTTAGCGCGAATAATTATATGTAGTAAGTTATTAGTTTATAAAAAAGTAATAATTAAAGAAATAAAAGGATAGTCTCCTTATTTATAACTAAACTCTAGGTATTAAGAGTTAACAAAAACAAAACACGGTAATTCCTAAATAAGATTAAAGTACTTATTAACCTCTAGGATACCCTTTAGACTTTACTATAAAAAGTAAGAGAACTAACTAAAGAAATAGTAAAAAAGTGCTAAAAACTTTTAATAATATAATAATACTCCTAAGAGACGAAAGGTACGAATTAGCTATTAAAAGTAGACTTATAGGTAGAGCTACTAGAGAGATTAATAGTAGAGTTTATTTTAAACTAAGGAAGAAGCCACTGTCCTAAAATTCTTATTTTAGCCTATTATAATAGTAAATAATAAGATTACTACTATTTTAAAAAGGTAATATAATATAAGCTCCTAGAAGATAGGGAATGTCTTAGAAATATATCTAAATATATTATTAGTTAATTAATAAAACGTGCAGCGACGGTGGGAATTATATACTTAAACTACTACCTAAAATACACTAAAGCTAATCTCTAGGAGTTACTAGACTATAATTTTTATAATTACCTAGCGGAAGAAATCGCGCGTAACTACTTACTTATAATATAATAAGGGAACTAGAAGCTTTAAAACTTTAATTTTAACTTTTATAACTACGCTATAAAAGCTAAGGAGTATAATTAAAAGATTTAAAAATATTTATACCTTTAAAGCCTTCGCGATAATTTATAAGACTTAATAGTTATAGTAAATATAAATATTAATTAGGACCTGTAAGAGGTCTAAAAATAGTTAATAAGATTAAAGAAAACCTTTTCTAAAATAAATTATAATCACTATAATTTTTTACTAAGAGCAAGGCGCTAGATAAGATAGATTAAGAACTTACCTAAGCTAACCCTAAAAAGATATCTAGCTAACGAAGCTAAAGTAGAAGATACTAAGTAATAAATAGAGCTATGGGACACAAGTCTAGCAACACCTAGAAATAAGCTATATAGGTGTCGCGCAAGGTAATAGAAACCTATAAGAAAAATAGTTTCTATTTTTATTATAAAGATACAGGATACTGCGTAAAGTAGTATAAACTTTTACTTATAATAAAGCTAGCACAAGTTCGCGCCACTATACCTACTACTAAAAAATCCTTTAATACAGAGTTTAATATAGCCTTTATTAATTTAGAAAACTAGGTTCTCCTAGTAACAGTCGCCACTTGAAGGTAGAAGTAGGAAAAGAAAAAAAAATAAGTTTTAATAAGTTTTAAAAGCCATAATTAGATTTAATACTAGTAATAGTACACTTGCTTATTGATAACATTATATTTATATTAAAGATAATGAATTCAGGTTATTTAACCTTTAAATTTATATTAAAAATATATATAATAAAAGCCCACTTACAGTACAAGACTCTACCCTATTTATAAAAGGTTATTAGTATTAGAGGTATATAACTCTTCGTACGCAAAGTAAACTAAATAAAAATAAATATTAATAGCTATATAAAACTAATATAATTATACGTCTTAACTAATAATAAGTTGTATAATCTAATTCTTAGCCTAATCTAGATAAAGAAGAATAGGATTAAACTAGTCTTAGCAAAAATATTAATCTAAATTAGAAGTTTAGGAACCTATATCCGTGACTAAAAAGTAAGAAACTATTAATAAAACCCTAAGGAGTATTAGCTATAGCTTTTACAGCCCTAAATTAGCGTAATTAACGCCTAAGAAACGAAGCTAGGGTATTTTCTATATTAATAAAAAATATATAAAAGGCGTTAACCTATAAGCTAAAGGTAAACTTATAAAAGTTATTATTTAAAGTTTTTAAAGAATTATGGCGTATCTTTTATAAGACATCAGCTAATAAGCTCCCCCCGTACTATAGACCTAGAGTGAATCTTTTTATCCCTCTTGTAGAAAAAGCTAGCGAGACCCTAGAGATTCCCTATTGCCCTCTATTTAATATGTCTAGTACAGAGTTGCTTGTCCTTTAAAAAAAGCTTACTAAATACTTAAATAAAAGTTTTATTTAAGTAAGTAAGTCTAGCGCTACTGCCTTAGTATTATTTACTAAAAAACTTAGTAAAGGACTACGCTTTTACATTAATTATTAAGCCCTAAACGCTATTTTAAAGAAGGACTAATACCTTTTATTATTAATTAGTAAAACTTTTTAGCTCCTTGCGAAAGCTAAATAGTTTAGTAAATTTAATATAATTTAAGCCTTTTATAAGCTTTAGATAATAAAAGACGAGGAAAAAAAAATAGCGTTTAGACCTAAATTTTATTTTTATAATTTGATAGTAATTCTTTTTAGCCTAGCTAACGCGCTAAGTACGTTCTAGTAGTATATTAATTAGGTGCTAAAAGAGCACCTTAATAATTATTGCTTAGTATATATAAATAACGTTCTTATCTTTTTTAGTGATATCTAAAAAGACCACGAAGAGAAAGTACGTACTATAATTTAAAAGTTAAAAGCTATAGGACTATATTTAGGTATTAAAAATATTAAGTTTTATGTTAAAAAGAATAAGTACCTTAAATTTATTATAAAAGTTAATAAGGGCATAAGCATAGACCTAAATATGGTCTAAGTAATTTAAGAATAAAAGCTACTAACTTTAGTAAAAAAAGTCTAGAGCTTTATAAGCTTTATAAACTTTTATTAATAATTTATATAAAACTTCTTTAGCATAGTGAGCCTCCTTATAAAGCTTACTAGTAAAGAAGTAGAATTTATCTAGAGATAAAAGTAGTAGCACGTATGTAACTGCTTAAAAATAGTATTTTATATAAATTCCGCGCTAGCTCATTTTAACCCTAAATAAAAATTAGTACTAGAAGTAAATGCCTTTAGCTAGTTAATTAGGAGGTACTTCTCTTAGTATAATAATAATAGGATTTTACGCCTAATTGCTTACTTCTTAGTAAAAAATAGCCTAGTAGAATATAATATTGTAACAGGAACAATCGCTCGTCGACACGAGAACCCTTGGCCAGTCAAGACAGGATTCGAGATCATCCGAAAACCGACACTCATCCGTATCGGACCAATTTCGGATCTATCAGACCGATGGGAAACTACGGATCCGATTCGGACCTATTTCGGATCCATCAGACCAACGGTCAACCTATGGCAGATATGTGCTAGCTAGCTATCTAGGAAGAGGTATATTTAGAGAAGCTTAAGGCCTTTATAGTTTAGTACCTTTTCTATATCCTTTTGTACTAGGCCTATAGGCACTTAATTTATTTAAGGCTGCTTTCTTATATACGCACTCCTATATGCCTTTGCTAAGTGTTACGACTACAAGGACCAAAAGAAGGAAGCCAGGTAATTACGCCAAGGAAGTAATTATTGACGGGACGGCAGAAACAACGAAACACAAAGAGGCGCGGGGCAGCTTATGTCAGTAGTTACGTGATAAAGTCCCGCATAAAAGGAAGTCCCATGGGACTACTAGAGTCCCTGGGACTACGGAGTCTTGGCGGGACTATAAGGAGGAAACAGACTAGTATATAGTATAATAATTCTCCTATATTATTTCTCTCCTCGTAGTTAACTTATATATCTTCTGTGCGAGTACGTTCTCCTATATAGACTAATAGTTATCTTACTTTATTATAAGATTAGATTGTCTAGCCACGCTAAGTGTCGCATTAACTTATACCACTAAATAATCCGTGAAGCACCACGATACTTTACCGCCCTAACCCGGACCGGACTAAGGTGTGAGAGCCTCATAACACTAAGAGATACGCTAATATTAATCCTTTAAGTAACGTACGCCGATACAAATATACTATTTATAATAAAGAAATACTTATAGTTATTAAATACGTAGATAAATAGGACTATATATATTAATGTTGTAAAAGGCACCTTACTAGAGCTTTCTGCGCTAGCTAGGGTTGAGCTAAGTAGCTAAGCAGCCAAGTACGCGATCCCCTAAACCTATAAATAGCTAGTTATTATAGAGCTTCCTCTCCTTAATAGACTTTGTTTTCGAGCTCCCTGATCGTTGTGACTGTGCGCCACAATTAAGTAGTAAAGTACCTTATAGTCTACACTAATTATAAGAACCTTACGCATTTTCCTACTAAATAAAGGTTAGATAAATAACACGTTTAGTAGGTAAATATACTTAGCTATATTAATATAATAATTATATATAGACTAGGGTAAGTAAACTTTAGGGAGAACGCTTTTTCCTAAAGGGACTAAGACCTACTAAAGGATAGTAAAGATAATATATTAAAGTTAAGGCACTTTACTCTTTTTTAAAAAACTACTAAAATAGCTTAAAGTATTTTATCCCCTAAATACCTACTACTATAAAGGAACTTAACTATATTAAAATAGATAAGGACCTAGTGCTTACTTACCTAATACGTCTTAAACTACCTATATTAATCCTTTAAGGAGGCAATAACCCTGCTAAGCAACGTAAACTAGACTTTAATACTATATAGTAAAAGGTAGAATATAATAAAGATATCGCGTATAGTAAGATAAAGGTCTGTGTTAAGAACAGGCTTAGGAAGTTTAAATCTAAGTAGAAGTTATTTATTAGTATCTTAGAATATAGTATAGATAACTAAGGGTTCCTATAATATAGGTTAAGATAATAAGTACTAGAATTAGAGCTTTTATAAATAAAGCTAATAGTAGTCGCGTATAGTTCCCTAGCTTTAAGACACTTAAGATATAAAAATACTTATAAAATTCTTACTTAAGACTACTTCTTCTTAGGGATGTCTAATTAAGTAAGGTAGTATATTAAGAATTATAATATCTATAAAAGAACTAATCTATAAAGAGAAGTAAAACAGGGCCTACTAAAGCTTTTATTACTACCTAAATAAGGATAGAAAGATATTATAATAGACTTTATTATTATTTTACCTAAGAGCGATAGCTGCACGAATATTATAATAATTATAAATATATTTAGTGAAAACCCTAAATTTGTTAGTCTATTAAATTTTAATATACCTACAAAGATATCATTTACTTTGTTGTGGAATGTATCTTATACAAGGGTATAAGTGCGTCAGCCATCTTGCAAGCGTAAAGAACCATGTAACCGAATAGTCCTACTTAGTATAAAGGCTTAGTTATCTAAGACCTACTATACTTAAATATTTAGCGTAATAATGTAAGGGTGTATGCATTAAAAGTATTATAATAGTAATATATAACGTATGTACATATGTAAAAATACGGAGGCAAATTAGCCACCCACTAAGGACTAATAAGTAAAGATCTTAAAAGAGGCTTAATATTAATTTTTATTTATATACACTATAAATATTTAATAAGAAGAAGAGCTAGATGCATATTATAAATAAATACTTAAAATACTAATACGATTTATACTTTACTAATAACTAAATAGCTAAGTTAATTATTATCGCACTAATAAACTTTTTCTAATTCCTTAGAAACTAATATAAAATTATCCTAAAAAGCATGGATTTAGATAGTAAAATTATAACAGTTAAGCCTAAAGTTTAGCGCTAGTTATTAGAATAAAATATAATTACCAAACTTTTAGTAATAAATATATAAGATTAACATAAGGACGTTAAATGCTTAAAAGGTATAAATAAGGAAAAATTACGCGTAATACGTCCAGACGCGAACCTTCTATAAAACCTCTAATTTGAAATTACACGAGCTGGAGTATACCTATATAATTAAACGCTAAACTACTCGAATAATTAGAAAATACTATACAAGCTATTTTTCACACGAGCATTACTAGTAAATAGATTAGTTATATTATTTAAGATGCTAAATCTAGCTTACTTAAAAGCTTATAGTTATAAAGCGTTTGCAATAATGGAAAATACACATAAAGGAAAGTCTTAATTACACAGACTAGATTCAAAGGCGTAGATTAAGTATCTAGTAGGATACTAATTATCTAATATCTATTAGATCTAGGTTTTCTTACTTGCAAAAGTTATTAGCACGCAAGACGTGATTTTTAATAAAAATACGACCTTTAATAGCAAAACTAAGGATCTTATAAATAATCTTATGTATAGTACACTAAATAAGATAGTTACATATATTAAGATAATTAAGCTATTGGTACTATTGCACTAACCTAAAATTGTATTATTTTATTAACATAAAACTATAAACTAGAATATAAATAATATTAAAGAGCTAGATTTACTAGGCCACTACTAAAGATAAAAGATTTAAAATTATTATTTAACTTTACTAATAATACTATTACCTGCGGCCTTACTAGCGTAGTTAATAATCAAGAAAATATTAAGTATTTTTAAAATTAACTTATTAAAGACCATTCCCTAGACAGTAGCCTTTATAATAAAAACTAAAGTTAGAATCGTAGGGAGATACGAAGGAAATCTAATTAATATAATAAAAATAAAGTGACTACTTATAAAAAGCATTAAAATTTACTAACCGTAACTGCTACCTTCTCTTATATTTTAAATACATCTTAATAAATACCAAATAGGAGAATTATATAAGGAAGCATAATAGTCGCACCTAGATAGTTATAAAATTATAAAGTTATAGATAGAAATACTATACAAGACTATAAAGGTAATAGGATATTAGATCCTAGATTGTAGGTAGGTGTATGTGTTGATAGGGCTCTTATAGCTAGCTGTACATGGGGTAAGCATAGTGTGGCAAGGTATGAGGTTTATACGGTGTGCACAGCGTACAGAGTAATAGGGAAGGTAACTAGTTTGTGTAATTACTCTATCTCTCTATTGTACAAACAAAGGTAGCGATATTTTAAAAGGCAAGCTACACACGGATATTACATAAGATAACTACGTAATTACGTGTTAGGTCTTATAAAATACCCTTCGCCGTATCGCCCCTGCGTACGGACACTAGCAACTTTTTCTATTCTAGTTAGTCTTAGGTATTAGGTGTCTTTGCGTATAGGTTCTAGCCTGTTAATAGATACTTTTGCCTTAATTAAAACGGTGTTAGTTAAAATAAGTAATTAAAGTGCCTTATTTAGTGTCTTCTTTATATACGCCTCTATGGGATTATCTTTACTATTAATCTACTTAATTTTAGTAATCTCCCTATTCTCGTACGACTTGTAGAGGGATATAATATTAATTATAAGCTATTTCTTACTTATTGTTCCTAGTTTAACAAAGTAGTCGTACAGAGACTTTAAATCTATACAGATTACTACTAGGATTAGTAGCAATTTAAGCATTTATATAATTTATTATAGGGTTATACTTAGGGCAATTGCGTTGTTAAAACCTTTAACTATTTTATATAGTTTACTAGCGAGGACGCTTCTAGTTACTCTTTTACTTTTTATAGAATTCTAGTGTATAATATTCCCTAGGATCGTGAAGTCCTTACTATATTTTATATAATTCTTATTTCCTAATATAATTAGAAATCTAGGCTAAAAGCTAAGGTCCTTATTATTCGTAAATAATTTATTTATAAAGATAAATAGCTTTATACGATTAAGTTATAGTAGCATAAAAGTAAGTCCTCTACTACTATTATTTATCTACTACTAAATTTATGCATTAAGGGCTTTAATATCTTTATGCGAAAGTTCTATAGTTTAGGTAATAATTAAGAGGTTAAATACTACTTCTAATTAATATAGTAAGGTAATGTAGGCGCCTTACGCGTTTTATATAATATACTATTATACTATATCCTTTACTATAATATTAACTATATAGAGATTCTTAGCCTGTCCCTTTTACGTAAGGATAATCTTATCTTATACGAGCTAGATCTTCCCTCTATTAAACTTAATAGGTTAATCCTTAAATAGAATAGTCTTACCTTTTATAACTTATTCCCTTCTCTCTTTATAAAGCCCTTTGTAATAATACAAAGAGTATTATTTATTTAAAGGCTAGTAATACTAAAAGTGTCTTTACCCTTATTAGTAATTAGGAGTTATAGGTTATACAAAGAGATATATATGTAAAGCCTCTCTTTATAGTAGTTATAGTATGTCTTAAACTAGTGTAGACTAGATTTAGTAGCTCTATATAAGGGTCGTATAATCTAAAAGATTATATTTAGTAGAAAGCTCTAGCGTATCTCCTTTAGTAGCCTTATATAGAGCGTACGCATTAGCTTATTAGAAGACTAAATATACGCTTACGTAATATTGTGTAGCTTAAAGTGCATTTTATATATAGCTTTTAGGCTTACTTTAATTATAAAAAGTTGTCTTTACCTTATTTTTTAAATAGTAAGTAATTAGATAAGAATCTTATTCTTCTCCTTATCTAAATAGCTAGTAAAAACTAGGTAAGATATTATATATAGCTAGGTTATTTTATCCTTAATTTTTTATATAAGGCGTAGGTTAAAGATCTAGCCTATATACTTAGTTAAGTTATACGCTATAATCTTAAAGGTACTATTTATAATTAAGATATTTGTCTTTATATAGTCTAATTTCTTAAATAGTTCTTTAGGTGTAGTAATTACACTATCCGTGTAGAGTTTTAAGGATAAGGCCTAATTATTCTTATCTTTTTAGGTTAGGAACACTTAATTTATTATTCTTTATATAGGTCTCCTTATTCTTTTACTCTTTTTAGCGTTTATTTCTTCTCTTTGCGTGGGTGCAGCGTCACTATTTTAAAAGACTTAGTCTAGGGCAGGTTCTAGTTCTAGTAGTACAGCGTTCTTACAGGGTTGTCCCCTCCTCCTCCTCTATAGGGGATCCCTGTATACAGGGGCTAGTTTATCTAGGTCTTTTATTATAGGTGGGTTATTTTCTTACTTTCTATAGTATAGTTTAACTTGCGTATATTAAAGCTTTAGTAGACTATTTTTTAACTTAATAATAATATCTCTCCCCTTTATACCCTTAATTTTATATAGGCCTGTCTAACCTTCCTTTTCTCTGTATACTATAATCTTTAAACTAAAGGGGAGGGTAAGAGCTTCGTGTAATATAAGACTATTACGTATATTAATTATATAATTAATATTAGCTATTACGCGGTCCTTATAAAGTATGTTTATTATCTTTTATATAATTATTACCCGTGCAATAATATTAGACGATAGTAAGAAGTCTAAGTTAACTCTTAGATATGCCCTAAAGACAAGTAGTATAGGCACTAGACCATGTAGGCTAGTAGTATTATTTAGGGCCTTAACTACTATTTATAAAATATCCCTATTATCTATATAGTTACCTAGCTTAGTTTTTAAAATATTAAATACCCGTTTAAGGGGTACGTATACTTATTTAATCTTCCTAACTACCTAATAAGCCTTTATAAGTATTTATTTATAAGTAGCTTTTATAATCTTTACGCGAGCTCTAAAATCCTTAAAAGTAAAATTTATACTTAGGTTATATATAATATAGTCTAGTAGTCCTTAATAAGTATTAATCTAGCACTTGCATAGTGCTGTAACAGGAACAATCGCTCGTCAACACGAGAACCCTTGGCCAGTCAAGACAGGATTTGAGATTATCCGAAAACCAACACTCATCCGTATCGGACCAATTTCGGATCTATCAGACCAATGGGGAACTACGGATCCGATTCGGACCTATTTCGGATCCATCAGACCGACGGTCAACCTATGGCAGATATGTGCTAGCTAGCCATCTAGGAAGAGGTGTATTTAGAGGAGCTTAAGGCCTTTATAGTTTAGTACCTTTTCTATATTCTTTCGTACCAGGCCTATAGGCACTTAATTTATTTAAGGCTACTTTCTTATATACGTACTCCTATATGCCTCTACTAAGAGATACGCTAATATTAATCCTTTAAGTGACCTGCACCGATACAAGTGCATCCTACGTATCTTATATAAATATTAACTTTAGGAATATAGTAGCCTAAAATAATATATTTACGTTAATAATATATAGAGTCTCCCCCCCAGATTTGACCCAACCCCAGATTTGACCCAGCAAAATTAACTCTGCGCACGCGATTGCATTGCGCGTCGCGTGCGCTTTGCCGGCCCCTCTAATAAACTATCTACTAAATAATCCGAACCTTCCGCTTCCTCCTGACTATCTTCTTTTAGTACTATAACCTTTCGTAGGCGCCCTCTTACTTATTTTATTATTAGCTTTGCCTCCTCCTCGCGGGCGATCTGCAACACTTCTATTATTATATAAATTAATTAACTTTCTAGTCAAACTCTTTTTCCTTTCTTAGCCTTCTTTTACTTTTAAAGAAGCTTAGACTAATCTGCGATCTACTTAGCTTAAATAGCTATTATAGTATTCTATATTTTATAAAGGCGTGTTATCCGCTCTGCGTAGCGTTTTACCAGCGAAAGGACTGCAGGATCCTCGCTAAGCAACTCTATAAATCGCTTATTTAATCTTAATAGTTCTACTAGCTCTAGAGGAGAGCTCTATAGTAGAGAGAGATCTAGATTAGTTACTTATTATAGTATAGCTAGGACAGGTAATGGCGGGGGCAACTCGCAAGGCAGGTTACTAAGGACGCGCATAGGTAACGTAAGCTATAAGCTAGTAGCACGCTATCTATTAAGTATATTTTTCTTTAATATTGCCTTCTCTCGTGCGCAAGATAGTAATTCTATCCACTCTAATCGCGGGATGCGCTATAAGCTAAGCCGGGATATTGCATGCGTCTTACAGGAGTAATACCATTTAAACGCTAAAAAGATACTAAGATTAAGCGGTTAGAGTATATGCAAGTAATAAGCAGGCATAATTAAAAAATTAATCTAATTTCCTATATAGTAGGCGATAAAATCTGCGCGTATATAACTTTTATGTCTATCTGTAATAAGTAAACGCTAGCGTCCCGTAGTCTTGTCGCGGGTTAATAGATTAAATACTCTCTTTAGCTATTCTAGACCTAGGTTATTTAATGTCCAGCTATTCTTACTAGTAGCAAAATGCCACCCTAGAGGCGGTTGCTTATTAATCTATCGTGTGTTAATATTATTTCCTTTAAAGATTAGGAGGGGAGCTAGCGCTTCGCCTGTAGTATTAATATACTTAATATCTATAACCTATTCTTACTTCCTAGCAATTACTTTATCCTTTTAAGTAGCATTAAGGTACACTAATACCTTTATAATCTGCTCCTCACCAACACTAAATCCTAACTCATCCATGTTCTATATATCCGAAGGGAGGTACGCATGCTCCTCTATTTTTAAAGCTACTGCGTTGAACCAGCGCTCTACACGCGCGTAGGATGCTCCTTCCTTTCGTAAATGCTTAAGATGCCTAGCAAATACCCCTTCTATTTTAGGGTTCCTCTTTTAAAAACGTGTAATCTATTTATTATTAATATAAGAGAGTAATTATAGAGGAGAGGCTAGTTATGACGCGTGCGTGACGCGTGCGGCCCGTATAAGGAGGGTAAGCTCCTTTAGTATTAAGTAGGTAATTTAGGTTCTAGTAATAGTGTAGTTCTTAATCTATTATATAAGAGTCTTTTCTTCCACGTTTAATAAGATCTAAGTTATTTCGTAGCTTACAGACTGCGTTAAGCTACTATAATACCTGCGGTGTAAGGTACGTCGTGAAACTTTAAAGAAGTCTGCAGCAGAATTTAGAAAAGAAAAATCTTTATTTTGAAAGGTATATAAAGCCTTCTGTATTTGAATTTCGCGATTTGATTATCTTTTTGGTGTTTAGGGAGGCATTAGTGGGGATAACGCGTGATGCATGCGCGTCGCGTGCTTTTACTGGGTTAAATCTGGGGTTGGGTCAAATCTGGGGGGGGGGACTCTATTACGTCTTAATTACTAATTCGTACAACATTAATAATAACCTTATAGTTAAAGTAAGTATTATCCTTAATAGTAAACTTAAATCTTCGTGGTGCTTAGTTATATAATTAGTAGAAGTAGCAGAATTTCTTAATTTCCTCTAATATAGCTAAATTAACGTCATAGCCTGCGCTAGCTAGCATCTTTTAAAGTATCTCTATATAGGGGTGTCTAAATTGGCGGTAAAGGTAGCAGAGTTTTAATTTAGTAAAGAAGGACATAGATTCTTTCTTACTTACGTTAAAGAAAGGATGTCCCTATTTCTATATAATAGGGATAGTAGTCCTATTCTTACGTACGATAATATTTAGAATATTATTAAAGTATACTCTAAGCTAGTTAGCGTCTACCAGTAATAGTAGGAATAATATTAAGGTGTCTAGGATATAATAAGTAACTAGACTAATTAGGTTCTTAATTTATATAGTACTAAGTAACTCTTTTAGTATTTAACCTTTAAAGCTAATATCTACGTAGCTAGGTGTCTAGTTAATTTCTATACGTAGGTTTTCCTATACGTATGCCTTAAGCTAAGACTTGCTAATAATAAAGATTTTTATTATACTTATATCTTAAAGTTTACCTTAGTATACTATATAGTATAAGTTATTAAGGATAAACTGCTTAGCGTACTTTTTAAGATTAATACTATAAATATTCTCTCTAGTTATATAGTGTAAGTAAGTAGTAAAAGTAAAGTAATTAATAGCTTACTCTACGTCTTTAACTTCCTAATTTTTTTTTTAAAATTATATAAATTATCTTCTTCCTTAGGGTATCTTTAAATTTTTAAATATATAAGGTAATAGCTTCGCGTAATAGGGTCTTATTATAGAATTCTTTATATAAGAATATATACTAGTTCTTCGCGCGCGTATAGTTATTATAAAGATAATTTAATAACTAGTATCCTTCCTTATAGTAGACAAAGTATTTCTTTGTCTGCGTACAATTGTCCTTAGAGCGTAACCTAAATCCTAGTAGAGACCTTTTATGCCCTCTTCCGCGGGATAAGAAGCTCCTTTCTCTCTATATAGAGTTATATTAGTAATCAGTATAGTACGCGTTAAATAATTCCTAGAAGTATTAGTTAGCTTTATAATTTATAGTAACTTAAACCGTTGCTTACAGGTTACTAAATAAAATTTTATATAAAAATTTAATAGTAAATACAGCATGCTCTAGTTCTAGCTATCCTTAATAAGCCTATATAATAGTAGTATAAAATATAGCGTCCCCTGTAAAGTTTAGTTTTATTACTCTTTAAGTAAGCGTAAACTTATTAATTATTATTTTTAGGACTTTATGCAAACTTTTATTAAAATTTTCTTATTAGTATTATATAAAGGTTATTATTATCTAGTTAGTTTAGTATTAACTATAATTTATATTTATATTAAAATAGTTGCTTAGAGCTTCGTACAGGTACTTCTAGGTATGTCCTGGTCCCATATTATATAGGTAGTACATATTCGCATGGCCTTTTAAGATGTCTAGAAAAATGTCTGCGTAATAGGTTTCCTGGATATCCAATCGTCGGCAGAGATCTATAAAGATTCTAGTCTTATCTATAAGAATATTATATAATTAACTAGTATAGTTATTATCCTTCTTCTATGCCTTTTAAAATTATATAATCTTATTTACTAGTAGTCTCTTATTAATAAATTCCCTAGTAGGTAGTAGTTCGTACGGGCTATAACATTATAGGTATTAGACTAGGGGTACTTATAGTAGCGCGTACACTATAGTGGGCGATAGTGCGTATAATTAGGGATATAGGGCAGGCGCTAGATAGAATAGTATAGGTTATCTATATAGTAACTATTATAGCGCTAGTTAAGGTGCTAGAGCAGGTAATTCTAGTACCTTTAAAGTAGTTAATAGTATTACATTTAGTCTACTTTTATATAGAGTCTTATATTGCGATAGAGGTTACGTATAGATTTTATTAGGTGTAATAGTTTTCTATTGCAGCGCATTATATAGCTTTATAGCTATTATTACGCTACTATTAGATAAAGGCGTAATATTTTTATCTATTAGTACTTATAGTAATTCTTGCTTAAACGTATAGTTAAGCTTATTAAAGTATATTTATATTTATTTATTAAAGACTTTTTAATATACCTAAAGGAGTTACGCTTTAGTTATAGTTATTATATAAAGACTAGTAATAGCGTATCCTGCGTATAATAGCTATTACTTACGCGTAGATAATACTATATTAATCTTATTCTATTAAAATTCTAGGTTAGTATCCCTTATTAGTGTCACTATTAATATTTTTATATTTTTTTCATATTATTTATATGCATGAATGTTATCCTAGCTTTTTATATTATATAAAATAACTACTACTTAGGGTAAGGAGTCTAGTAACTAATAGCGTAACATTATAGGTTTATATTATTTATTTAATTAGTTAGTTTTGTACAGAGGGTTGTGGCTAGTTACTTATTTATATAGTCTTATTATTAGGTAGTGCTTGTCGCACAGTCTTTCTCTCTTCTTATATAGTATCCTTACTGCAGCACTGTCTGCTCCCCTATACTAGTTCTATAAGTAGTACTAAGTCTTCTCCGTATAATCGAGAAATTTACCTCTATTAGTTAAGATAGGTAATAAAATAAAAAAACATATTTATTTAAGTTAACTTTTATCTTCCTTCTTGCTAATTTGCGGTTAACCTTACTAATTAACTACTAATTAGTATTAATAGGACTCTTATAGCTAGCTATACGTAGGGTAAGTATAGTATAGTAAAATATAAGGTTTATATAGTGTACATAGCGTATAGAGTAATAAAGAGGGTAATTAGTTTATGTAATTACATTGTCTCCCTATTATACGAACGAAGGTGGCGATATTTTAGGAGGCGAGCTACGCACGGACATTACATAAGACAACTACGTGATCACGTGTTAGGCCTTATAGAATACCCTTCGCCGTATCGCCCCTGCGTACGGACAGTATGTATATAAGTTTAATAAATACTACTAGTCTATTAAGTGTAAAAGACGAGTGGTAGTTAGTGGAAACTAATAATATAATATTACTTTATAGAACACCTACGTAGTAACACTAGTAGGATATTTCTTTTAACTACTTATAGCTATTATAGCTAAATATAATCTTAAACTAATATAATGTAACGTTACTAACGCGTTTGTGCACGCATTACTAGATCAAGAAGTATATATATAAATGATATAAGTGTATAAAAAACCCAGCACTATCTTAAAAGTTTAAACAGTCTTATATAGATTAAGAATCTCTTTACTACTCTAGCAAAGGGAATTCACAGTAACGCTTGCTTAACTTAGGTTTTAGATTATAGTCTATAAGCCCTACTATGTAATCAAGGACAGAATTATTATTTTCTTTAATATAGATAATGTTGAATGGGCTATACTAAGCCAAGCATATCGCGATATGATAGGGCTAGATAGTTGTACGATGGTACGGGTGAGAAAAGGGTCTGGTATTCAAGTCTTGTCTATCTATTCTACGTACGGAGGAAAGGGGGTTATAAGGATTGATGCTCGCGCACGGTGACTATGGTCTGTGCCTTTGCCTGTGCGGTATTACATAACCATTGTCACCTGTCTTAAGACATCGCATTAGGTAGCTGCCCGTACTGCGTACGGACAGATAACATTATTCTTGAGTACTATAAATTTAAACCCTACAAAGCGCAGTAAGTTGTAAAGTAACTTAAGAAAAAGTACTTAATAATAGGAAAAAAAAACTTATAATAGTAACTAACAATTAAAGTAATTAAAGATTATTAAAAAATAATTTATACAACTCTCCTAGGCTTTATACTATATTAAAATTATGTACTTAATTAACGACTAAATAATCTAGCACGATACTACAATAGTAATAAAGAAGCTTAAGCTAATAAAAGGACTAACTTTACTCTTAGAAATTAATAAGTATTAACGTAAGATTAAACTACTATTATATATAACTATTAGTACGCGACTAGATAGAATCTTTATAACCTTTTAACTAGCTAGATTTCTCACGAACCTAAGACTAAAGCACTACTGTACTATTAACTAAGTCTTATTATATCTTTATAACATGAAGTAGATAATACTCTAAGTTAGTAGAGGTAATTCCTTATAAGTAGCTGGTAACGTCTTATTTACTAATAACATATTAGATCGCAAGAGCTAATAAGGATATACTATTAAGCTATTTAATAGACTTAATATATAGCGAGACAGCAAACAGGATACTATTATATTATTAACTATAAAAGCTAAACTCCTAGCGCTTTTATAAGTGGCTAAAAAAGCTATTTTTACGTCTTAATTAATTAAAAAGCTAAAAGTTTAATCAACTAGCCAAATAATTATATTTAAATACGATAACTAGCCGAATATTGAACTAGTAACTTAGGAAGTTTTAAAGCTACAAACCAAGCTACGGCATGTAGATATTCACAACCACTAACTCCAATAGGAAGTTATAGACGACAGAATTAATATAAAATAAACACGATCTAAGGATATAATTATAGATAGACTTATAAAAGCACTCCTAGTAAATAAGTAGCTAGCCTTTTTAGACTATTTCAAACTAGTAAAGGTATAGGATTAAAAGGTAGTACATAAAGTACTTTTAAAAAAGATTTAAGATTAATTTAATAATTTTTTTTGTGACCTTAGCTTGTGCAGCTTAAATTAATAAATTACTTTAAGCTAAAAAGGTGTGTTAAATTATACGTAGTAGAGAACCTAGGCTAAAAGAGATTAAGGGCTATTACATATAACGTATAAATAGGAATACTAAACTAATGGCTAGTAGATATCTCCGTACACATCTATTATTAACCTTATTACTTTTTATTAGACCTGATATAGTGACACATAGACAATAGTTTTCTATCCTTAATAACCCTAACAAACCTACACTAAGGTTCTTAATTAAACTATATACTATAGAAATTAGCACGCTAAAAAGCTTTAAGCTAAAATGCCATTATCGCCTAGTTATTATAGATAAAAACTAACGTCGCTAAGCGAGCTATAAACCTATTTTAGAATTATTATATATATAGCACTTTATAAAGAGCCATCGCTTAAGGAATATTAGCGGAAACTTTACAGGACAGCGTCTACGCATAAAGTTAATCTCTACATGTTATAGAAACGCTAGGAATAGCTAGATTAATACTTATACTTAATAAAGTTTAATTAAAGGTTTAAATTACCCTTTAGCTAAATATAAGATTTTTTAAAGTTATTACGTAAGCGTAGCTTTAAGTACTAGATCTTTAATAAGTACTTCTATATTAACAAAGTAATAGTAAGATTTATAAGACGCTCGAGTGAAGTTATTATAATTATAATAAAATTAATACTAGAGGAATATAAAATCTAGTATTTAGTTAATAATAAAGTAATTCTAAATTACTTAATTTATGCTAGAGGCACTAGGCGAGGTCCGGTGAACTTACTTACTTTTATAAGAGTAAAAACGACGCCTTTTATACTAACTAAGTCTATTTTTATTACTTTTATACTTGCTAAAAACGCTACCGGGCGTTATTAATTTTTACTAAATTACTATATTATTTAGGATACTAATCGCTTTAACACTATTCTTATATTTAAATATTTAAAAAATATTAGCGTAGTGTGCGCAGGCACTTTAAAGATAATAAAAATAGTTATAAAAAAGTGATTTATATTAAACGTAATAGTAGAACTAATATTTAGGACGCCTATAGTAGTAACGCACGCCCTCGTAAAGCTAATAAAAAGCGCTTTGATAGTAACCTTATATAATTTAATATAATGTTTTTAGGCAAGATAAAATAGAGAGAAACGTACTAAGCACTCTTAAAAAGTAAGAAAGTCTTACAAGTTATTTAAAAAGATAATTAGGTAGTTCTTTGTACTAGTACTATTACTAAGGGGAAGTTTTTTAAAGCTTAATAATATACTAAAACTTATTAATAAGAGTTGCTATCTAGCTACTTGCCTGGTTATAAAGCTCTACTATTACTTTAAAACCTTTTAAAGAGACTAAAAACTATTTAAAAAGGCCTTTAGTAGTAAGCCTGTTAAGATATTAAGTATATCTAAAATAAAGGACGACTATAATAAGCATAAAAGCAAGATAGATTAGCTTAGCTAAGTGAAGAGCTACTATAGCGTCTAGTAAGCTAAGCGGCATACATAAAAGCTTTTTTAGTACTTTTTACTAAATTTTATACTTAATAACTATTATAGACTTTTCTTCTACTCCTCCTTTATTACTACTAAACGTGGTAGCTATAAGAAGTTCCTATATAACCTTATTAAGTAGTTATTTAAGCGTAGTAAATAATTAGTAAAGGGCTACAAAAAGCACGAGAGACTTAATAATAATATTATTATTATTAAAAAAAGCGTTTATAATTCTATAAGACTATTTAAATAGTCTAAGATCTATACTACTTGTGCTAAAAACGCATGTTAATTACACAAGTCTTAAATATCGCGGACACCTCTAGGCCATGTATCTAGTAATTCATAGCGACGCAAGCGTGCCCAGCGTCCTCCGCGTACTTACTATAGGTGTACGCTTTGCCGCTTGCCTCTGTGTAGGCCAGAAATCAGGCCTGAGTGCTAGCAGGAGCACCTCCGACGATATTAAACTATTAAGGAAGTTAATATAAAAGCAAGCTTAAGAATTAAGTAATTAGAAGTTAAGACCTCTAGAAATGTAATTTTTATATAAATTTCTATATAAACTGCATCAATTCTGGTGTTCTGCCAAGATTGGAGCGATCATCTGATTGGCTATCACTAGGTGGTCCGTGTGCGGGCGATGTTGCCAGTGCAAGGGATATTTGACCTAGTCCACCTTCACGCGAGAGCATCTGCAAACTTTGCAAAACTCACAGTTCCCTACTCTTGTCTCAGATCATCTCTCTACACTCCAGGCCTGATTTGGGTTCTAAACCCCCTTTGCTTGCAGGACACCGCTGCCGCTTAGGATCGCCTACCTGCCTCGCCTTGATTTGCAACCATCAACTCATTTGTCTTAACTGACAAATTTTCTTCCATCATCGCCGACGGCCTCCACAGACTAAGATTAATAATGGAATGCCACAACACAAATGCCAAAGGCAAGATGAACCATTCAGCTACACAGAAAGCAGAGCTAACACTCAGCTAACATAGCCCAGTCTATATTTAGAGCACCCATCCCATAAGCAGATCCGCCCAAGCCTTCACCAGCAGCCACACTCGCATCCCTAAAGCAGAAAGACGTAAGCCAGCCGCACTTCGTCAGCATCCCTCCGGACTCAAAACAATCAGCGTGGCTGCATTAGCCGCATGTCGGGGAAAACATCATTGGTCCAGCATTTCGACATGTCCTCGTTTAAAATGTGCCGTTGCGGGGAGCTGAAGAATGCAGCATGGCGAAGCCATCAGCAAGTTTTCGTATAAAAGGACGGATCCCCCAGACTTATGAGCCGCGAGGGTGACTAACGTCTGTCTATTTGAAAACAAGAGAAGGACCAGGAAAAGAAAAGAGAGGGGAAACAAAATGGCTTCGAGTACATATTACGACTCGCTTCCACTGTCGATGGACCAGCAGCAACACCAGCACCTCCTCTCTCCGGCACTTTCTTCGCCAGGACAACACTCGGGACATTCATCTGGACATTCGACGCCCGCGATGCCATTGCACGTAGCTACTTCAATGGACAGCACGACGCAATACAAGCGCCAAAGCCTCGTCGACTTCGACAGCCTGAGAAAAGCCCACGAGCAAGACGCCGTACGTCCTACTCCCTCACCACCTTCCTGCCTAAAAGAATCCTAACACCCCCCAGATCCTCAAAATACGCATCCGCCGTCTCCGCGCCGTCTCCCGCATCCTCGCGACCCTCATCTCCATCGCAGTCTTCATCCCCATCACCATCACACTCCACAAATACCTCTCCACACGCAACACCTTCCGCACCGTCGAGCTCCCCGATGGTAGCACACACTCCCGCACCGCCTGGGCGCGCGACTCCAAAACCTGGCCGACATGGATGTACTTCCTCGTCGCCGGCGTATCCGTGCTGCTCAACTTCACCATCATCTTCTCCTACAAGTTCGGCGTCGATAAGGCGAATAAAGCCGCCACCGTCGCGACCGTGTTCACGTGGGTGACCATGCTCGGGAATCTCGTCGTGTGGTGCGTGGCTGCGACGCTGTATCGGACCGAGAAGGACAAAAATGGGAAGTCTAACGATTTGTGGGGCTGGACGTGTAGTCCGGCGGCGAAGCTGATTCAGAGGGAGTTTGCGCATGAGGTGGATTTCAACACATTTTGTCGGGTGCAGAGTATCTCGTGGTATATTGGGCTGGTGCAGGTTGGGGCTGCGGTGTTGACGGTGGTTACGTATGTGTTTGTTATTGTGAGGAGGGAAGGGAAGAAGGAGCTGAAGAGGAAGCGGCAGTCGCAGATGGCGGGGCAGTATCCGACGGACTACTAGAAGTGTTAGACGTAGATCTAAACAATAATAAATCAATGACGCAGGTCACAGCGCATTAGTTCTATTTCCCGGTTCCTGATCAGAGTCCAGCGTGCATCCTTCACTACCAATCTCCTCCGTCCTATATGCAGTCTCCCCTCCCCTACATCACTCACCTCCCGACATTTCCATACCCTTCAAACCTTACCACTCCTCACAACATTCTCCTCCCTCTCGACCACAACCTTCTCCACCGCCTCCACCGCCCTGGTATTCTTCTCGTCGCTCTCAAACACTGCGCGCCATTAGCCCTCATCTTTCTATCCACCCATCCAACCAAGTACTTACAGAAAGCCAATTCCTCCAGCGTGCGATTCGCCGTCTCAGGGAAGAAGAACCAGCAGAACACAACCTCGTACGTAAGCCACGCGATATACACGATAAGCCACTTCCAGCTGATGTTGCCGAGACCGATGGGGTTGACAAAGGTGGTGAAGAAACCAGCTAGGCGCCCGAAGAGCTGGAAGATAGCAATGCCACGAGAGCGCTCCATGTAGGGCCATACTTCGACCATGTATGCTATTCTGCATTAGCATCACGACTATCTAGCCCCTACTTCTCTTCCTCTCAACAATCGCAGGAAGGAGGTGCACTTACTGTAAGTGAGAGCGTTGAATCCGATGTTATAACACGGCTGGTACGCGAAGATGAAGAACATACTAGCAGCGCTGGCCGCACTGTTCTTCCTGCCTGCCTTGTCCGCCGTGGTGGCGTACTTGAAGGCGACGGTCCAGCCAGTGTAGACGACGAGGAGGGAGAGCGTGCACAGCATGTAGAGCGTGCGGCGCTTGAAGCGGGTGACGATCAGGGCGACGGTGCCGCCGGTGATGAGGGACCAGGCGGCGTAGCCGACGTTGAGCTTTTGCTTGCTGATAGCGTCTTTGATGCCGATCATCTTCATGAGGTCGCCGAAGAAGTAACTGTGTTACTTGTAGTCAGTGGAAGGGAGGCGTAGAAGGGAAAGAGAAGTGGCTTACGAGATGAGCGTGTTGCCGGACCACTGCGTGAAGAGACCCAGGTTGGCCGTTATCAACGTACGACGACGCATCCCGCTAGTAGCAAGAAGAGCCCTCCATCCTTTGCTCCTCGCTTCGTTCTCCAGCTCAATTGTCGCCCTGATCTGCACGATTTCACCCTTTACAAACTCGCTTTCTGGATTGCCCTCAGCATGGTACTTGACGAGGATCTTCTCGGCTTCCTCGACGCGGTCGTGAGAGATGAGCCAACGTGGGGACTCTGGCAGGAAGAGCACGAAAGCGCACTGCAGGAGAGACGGTGCAGCCTGAAGCAAAGACGGCACTCTCCACGCCCAGTCATTCGGGATGTTGTTGGTTCCGAACACGATACCGGCTGCGATGAGCTGTCCGATGAAGTACGAAACGTTGAAGAGGGAGGTGAGGACTGGGCGCTCCTTTGGATAACCCAGTTCTCCAATGAGAGATGAACCGGCGACGATGCAAGCGGGAATACCGAATCCGATGATAAGACGAGCGACTATGTACATCGCAACTGTTCAATGGAGCTATGTCAGAGCCGGGTGTAACCACCATAAAGGGAAGCGTGGAGGATCGTACCGTTCTGTGAGAAGCCTTGAATGAAAGATCCAATGATCATAATTATCGAGCCGTACATAATAGAGCCGCGGCGCCCGACCCGGTTATCCACCCAAGGAATAAAGGGAAGCGAAATGATAGCACCAAGGGAGTATGCCGCCGCGATGATGCCCTTCAGCGAGCCTGTCGGGTGGCCAAAGTCTGAATGCATTAGATCAAGATGAACATGACAATGACTGACGACTTACAAGTGATCCATGACGGAACAATCTGCAGCGCATTGATGAGTTGCGAGTCGAAGCCAGAGGTAATTTCAATTCCAATGGCAGCTGGCACGAGCAACAGATACAGACTCCTCAAGTGCGGCTTACGCACCCATGAAACCGTGTCTTCCGCTACGAGGCGCGTAAGGACGGGATCCGCCGATTGACCTTTGGCCTTGCTACTTCCTTGAGTAAGAATACCCATATCGGCGTCGTGTTTTGACAACAGCAACAAAGAAACGAGGGTGTTTCGATCCAAAGATGCCGTGCAGGACCACTACTATACCTTATATCTCTCCCCACCTCATTATGGCATGCAGCATGTGAAGTATGCCTCCACTCTGACCACGCGGGGCTCATTCGTGTTATTCAGCGCCATACCGGGACACCTCGTTCAAAGTGGTCGATAGGCATCGCTATATTGAGCATTAGTGACACGGCATTTCCATCCAATGGTGCGCTTGGCGGGCCGCTCTACCGCACCCTGGTCGCTACTTTATCCAGGAGCATTGCGGGAGAAAGGAGCCGCAGCGATTAGTGGAATGCTTATTGCAGCCGCATCAATGCTTTGCAAAGCTTTTTCGCACTTTCCTTCCTTGGGTGGCCCGTTAGGTCCGACTTCCGTGAGTGGGGACAGATGGAGGGGACCGACCCATGGAATGAGGTCTGGAGACGACTTTAACCGGATCAGCAAGTAGATTTTCGGCCTTTGTAACGTTATTGTGGGCCACAACCTATGGTGGAAACGCGCTATTGGATGTGCGAGGCGCGCTTGGAAACGCTCATCAGCAAGCTCGACTATTGCCAAGGGAGGCATACAAGCACCCAGTCTGGAGTGTCTCGGGTAGAAGCAGGCTTTCCGGGCGTCGCCACAGCGCAGTAGAAGCCATATTTATCCTCATGACCGAAGAGTATGCTGTTATGCTTAGCTACCACATGGCTGATCAATCGGGTATTCCGATGATGCCATGGACCTGTAGATTTGGCAGGAACAATCCTGGTCTGAACCAGAGCTGGCAACAAGCAAGTCGACTTGATAACTTGACTTAATTAACTTAATTATAGCAAGTCAATTAAGTTAATTAGGGAGGCAAAAGTTATTAAGTTAATTAAGCAAATTATGCCTGTTTAATTAACTTAATTAGCAGACTTAATAGGCCATAATATAGGAGTAACTATAGGTTATAGGCGTTAGGGGGATCCTGCGCGGGTAAATCTTAACTTAAAGTATATTAGACTTACTAGCTTTAGAGCCTAGCGCTACCTAATATAGTATAGCGCTAATTATCTAATATCTCTACTACCTTAACCTACCTTTTACCCTCTACTAACGCCCTTCTTTATTAATATAGCGTCGCCTAATTACTTAGAGGGCATAAACCGTAACCTCTCTTAAGTTTTTAGCTAGTAGCTTAAAAGTGAGGCGTTATAAACCCTCCCTAAAGATGGCGGTACTAATATAGCTACTAACGCGCCGTTAGAGCTGGACGCTAACAAGAGCTCTATAGGCAACGCGTAATTAGCTACTAATAGTAATATTAAAGATAATAATAATAATTATAATGGCATTAATTAGCAACGCCTACTAGGTTATTATAAGCTATTTCTCGCCCTAAAGCGCAGTCGAAAGAGCTAGGTTTGGCAATATAGGTATTGCCTTTAGCACTATAAATAACACCGCCGATATTAGCTCTACTATTATTACCACCTTTATAAGTAACTAGATAGGTTCTACTAGACTAATTAATTAAAAACGTTAATTACGCGCTATCTCGTAGAGCATAAAGCCAGGCACCACGTTAATAAGGGTGGCTAAAAGTCTACCTCTTATATAACGATAACAACGTTGTCCTCTTAGTTATCCTTACTCGCCTATATCTACTATAAAGGCCTTATAGTATTTTAAGGCGTTACTAACCTTATCGCGTTAAGCTTCTTGCGTATAAGTTTCCTATAATTAGTGCTTAATTAGGTAGTAATAGATAACTAGGCGCTTTTAGTAATTAAGGGCGCAGCTTTTTACCACATGTTATAGTAGGCTAACCTGTTAGCTAAGGTAGAGATATAGAGATTTTATAACACCTTGCGAGCCTATATAATTATAGAGTACGAGTCTTATATATCTACTATTATTAATTATCTATAAAACGCGCGATTAGCCATCTATATCTCCTTTAATAATTAGACGTTAATAGGTAGTAAATAGGCGCTAACAGGTATCTGCGTCTACTATCTTAATAGTAATAGTAACCTTTATAATTACGTATTAGGCCTGCCGTTGCTAATAGGCTAATATATAGGCGCTAATATTACCGCTATTATTAACGCTACGCTTAAAAGCTTTAAGATATCCGCCTGTAGCTTAGGTTACTTTATCCTTAATAATACTACTAATAACAACGCTACGATTAACGCCCTAACTATTAAATATAACTTTAACGCCTACTATTAGCGTCTATATTACGCCTGCTACATAATTAACCTTATAGCCTAATAAATTATCTTTAGTAAAGATCGCGACGCCTTTAATAACGTAGATAAGTATCTTAATAATAAGACGGCGTTTCTTAAGGAGTAGCAATAGGCTAGCCTATTAGGTATACTTATTAACGTCGTTACTTCTATCTACACCCCTTAAGCTCGCCAGCTTCTTAAATAGTATTAGGTAACCTACAATGCCTAATTAGGTAGTAATAATAAGCTAAAGACGTTAGAGATTATTAAGCTAGTAAAAATAAGATAGAACTTTTATTATAATTATTTTACGCGCGCGCTCAAGCTCCACGCACCCTTTAATAATTATATTAACTATAAGCTTATTAAGTATTATTGCCACGGCACCTAATAACGCAATAATATACCTAATATTAAGTAACGTTAGTTTATTAAAGAAGATGGCCTTACTACTAAGGACTAGGCAATAATTGTAGAGTACTAAAGAATCCTATAACTATTTAAAGAAGCCACTATTTGTATGGAGGGCAGGGGCGTGGCTAGCACGTTAGGTGCGATATAGGAGGTTCTCCCTACGCTTTTATAGCTTACTACTACCCTTAATAAGATGCTCTTTTAATATAATAACGTTAACTTTAACAACATTGATGCCCCGGAGGACTATATAAAAGCTACCTATAATATAGCTTATATAAAGATCCTTAAGTACCTGCGCAAGCTAAAGGACGCCCTAGCATATTACGTAGCTTGCTATCTCCACCCACACATAAAAGGCCTTATAGATAAGATATAGGCTATACCGCTTAATTACGACGAGGATCTCTATAAGGGGTGTCACACCTATAAAGGCTAGCTAGATAATTACCACGTTAGCTTTTAACGCTTATAGTTAGAGTTCAAAGATGCTGTATCTCCCATTAGTACGCTAGAGCCTCTACCAAAGAAGGCACGTACTGGGCTATCTAGTAGCTAGTCAGACTTTGTAAGAGCCACCCTATAAGGTGACAACGCCCGCCTAGTCCTTCGCCGTAATAAGTTCGAGCGGTGGATAATTAAACTACTTATGCTAGAAGACTCCCTATTTGCGCGCAACCTACTACTCTATTAAATAAGTAAGGCTAATAAGTATCCTGTCTTATCGCGCTTTGCTCTTAATATCCTTAGTATTCCTACTACTACTACTAATTGTGAGAGGACCTTCTTAGAGTTAGGTAATTTATTAGAGACGAGACAGTTATGCATAAAGGTAGATTTTCTATTTACGCTATAATTACTACGTAGCTAAAAGCGCCTTAGCTTAAAGCCTATAATAATAGTAAACAATTAACGTACTAATGCTATTACCCCTAATAAGCTAGAGACTATCTATAAGATCTACAGCGGTTAATTACCCTTAATTAGCTTAGCAAAGTTATTAATCAAGTTAATTAAGTTAACAAATCAAGCCTAATTTACGCCATTAAGTTAATTAAGTTAAACAAAAGCCACCATATCGGTCAATCAATCAAGCAATTCACCTCAACTTGATTGACTTGCTTGTTGCCAGCTCTGGTCTGAACCAAAGGTGTACCGTGCTTTCAATCGCTATTCTATCTCGAATGAGTATCCTATTGCCTGTTAATTTCTTCTCTAGCTAGTTTCGGTTAAGGGATGGTAATTCTCATAGGCAGTGAAGTATCACCGGGCTTCATTCGATCCTTTTTGCTATTCTTCTTTATTGACTACTCTCTTCGCGGAACCAGTTAACGTTCCTTTGCGACTAGGCAATGCAAAGTGCCCATTTGATTTCTTAGTGGAAGACGACTGCTTCCCAATGAGCTGTTGCCAGAGTTCCGCAATGCCTACTCTCTTAGCCGGCAGCATGCTATACTGCAAACTATACAAATTACGCCTGTGAATAGGTGGGACGGTTTCGCCATAAGCCAGACAGAGTGCAACGCGCGGTGAGAAATAGTGTTTGCGAATGCGATGGCCCAATTCAAAGTACGAATGGAATATCTCGCGAAAAGAGAGAGGAATAGACTGAATAAGAATCAGCTTATGTGTGCACAGCCTAGCATATGGGAAATACCTTGAGGCGGATATACGAAGTCGGCGCTGAAACGGTCGTTGCGTCTTTGGGCTGGTTTGATATCCCGCTTTGGTCGTCGAGGTCAAAGTAGACACCTCCTGCCTATATGTCAGTTTTCGATTTAGAGGCACCAGGAATGAGAAAGTACCAGGTAGTCGCCTCGAATCCTTGAACCGAAGCATTATCGCAAAGAGTGGGAAATGATTGAGGCACGCAAGACCAGTTTCAAGTGCTGCCTTCAAGCCAATGACGGCCACTCTCGCGCTTGCGAATAGCAGATAGAAGACAAGAACGGTAGGGAGCAGGAAGCAAAGCAGCGTGAAGAGGATTGTCCCAAGCAAGAGCTGGTCCAAGTCGTAATCACACGAGTCAATTCGATTCCGCAGCACGTTCCGCTTCTTGCCTCGGAACAGGTGAAATAGCGATCTGAGAACACTGAACTGCCAGTAAAAAATGCGCGCGGATGCAAGGTAGAATGCATGGATGTGCACCGTGAGTAGTGAGGCAAGGTCGGAGAACAACGAGATCGGCATGGTGGCACCCGCATATGATGAGAGGCCAACCAGTTGGATGAAGACCGGGAGATGGGGACGCAGGATATCGAGGCGATCTGGTCAGGTCAGACTTGTAGTCATGAAAGAGTGTACAGAGACATACTAGCCCAGGAATCAATGACCCAACCAAACAAGTCGCCGAGAAAGACGGCAAGTTCAGTGTTCAGCTTCAAGCCGCCAGGCCATTCTGAGAGCCATGTAATCATTCCACGCAGACCTTCAATCGACCACTCGTGGAAGACCATATCGAATTGAGCGGCAACGAAATAAGAGTTCTGTAGAATGAAAGAACCCAAAGCGACACCGATGATGACGTCGTTGGCGACCAGCCAAAGGCTGTTGTAGAATCTGATGTATTCTGGGTGACTGGTAGTGATGCTTTCCCAGTTGCCTTTGCGTTTGCGCAGCGTCATATATTGGATAGGCCAGTAGCAGAGCTGTTGAAGGCGGATATCAAGTTGCTGGGCAGTCGCGGATATGTCCTTTAAAGCAGGAGCTTCCGGGGAACCCAACGGTCGATTTAATAATTGTAGCATCATCTCTCCAGTGACACGTTGGGCCATCAAACCCATGATGAAAATCTGCGCAATAGCCGGGTACAGCCATTGCCACCATAGATACGCAGCAGCCTTATTGACACGGTCCCATAGCGTGTTAGCCGACTCCATCACACGCTCGCTCACGCTCATTGCTCTCTTCATCCGTCGCCCGATGACTCCGATATTCCTCTGCAACACAGTGTTGAGCTCATATGAGCAGTTGATCTGGTCGACAAGCATCGGGAGCAGGAGCTCTTTCTCCGTAGCCGAGTGCGCGATGACGCTATGTAATCTGAGTTTCTCCACCAGTTGTGCCTTCCTCCTCTGTTCCTTCTCCACTTCCTCCTCGACCCCTTCAAAAGCTGGGTCCCATTTTTCGCCGTCCACTTTGTCACCTATCGCAAGTGATATCGGGCTCAATGACAGGTATTGCATGTACTTCGGATGCGGACGATCGTATATAATGACCTGAAGTGTCATTTGCGTATCAGCAGGGCAGTGCACGCGCGGAAACTGGGTACCAGGCTCGGTGTAAGCGACGAGCCGGAGTGGGTCGAACTGGCTGGGTGCTTCGGATGGATTGGTACACCCGAGGGCGCGTAACGACGAGTGGTGGCATAGCCTTAGAAGCTCCTGGACGTCGTGAGATTTATGGTGCAGCAGCGTTCCTACTAGCAGCGCATTCTCCACGTTAGCTAAGCCCACCTCTGGCAAGATGGCCACGACAAACAGGTCAAGCTCAGAGTTGCGGAACCCCACGAGTACGCCTGGTGAAGGCTCAGTAGGCGCATCCGAGGGCCAGAATATGCGCATCAGCCCATTGTGGGTGACCATGTCAACATAGTGTTCCTCCGCCAGCTAGAAGGATCCGCGTCGCTTGAGTTGCTCGCGGGCAGAGATTCCGCAGCCAGGTGCTCGTGGGTGCTACTGCACGTAAGTAAGAGCGTTGCTTTGATCGCTTTCGACATACCAGGTTAGCTGCGTGCGAGGCAATGCGCTCAATGGGCAGGTAGACGAGAACGAAGAGCGCCGAGAGAGCTGCGACGCCCTGGACTGCCCTCCAAACAACGCCGTGGTCCCAGGCAAATATGGCGAGCTCGTACAGACGAGTGACCAGGTCCCAACGCGCAGTCGAGTATCCAGCGACGAAGATGCCGATTGCAACAAAGGAGAGGCCTTGCATCTACACAGTCGCAACTGTGAGAGGGTGAGTGGGAGGGGGTGGAGGACGTTTGTAGCAGTGGAGTTACGTCGCAAGATCAGCACGCGGTGACTGAAAGGCGCTTAGAAGTCGTCGGTCGGAAAGGGCAAGCAGGGAAGCCGTCATTCGTTCTGCGCATCGTGCCATAGAGGTAATGAAATCTGGCGTCGCAACATTCCACCTATGTGAAGCCGGATGGCCGTTTGCTACGGAAGGCACCACCGCTTAAAATGGTCTAGCGTACTTACCCTTCTACCTCGACGACAACGACCTGGAAGTTGTGTCTGGCCACAAATAGTGAATGTGAATCCTAAAGCCTGCAAACCTGTAGAAATTCGCAAAGACGCCAGCTCCTACTCAGAGTTTCCTACATCGCAAGAACAACGCATTTTACTTCGCCCATATCGACCAATCAGCATCCGAGTGCTTATTTCGCAATGGAGCATTCACGATGGGCATCGCCGGGACGTTGCGACCTGCCTAGAAATAATGGCATTGGTTTTCAACTGATTAGGCAGAGGTAGGACCAGAAATATTGAGTGCTAACATTTCAATGGACTGTGACTACGCGTTCTATTGTTAAGGCTCGATTGGGTAAAGCGCGCCGTGGAACACGAAACTTCAAAGGCTCCCTCTCGCACCTTCACTCCGTGACATTCATCGCTCATCGCGAGCGCCACTATTCTTAAAACCGTCGCTGATCATAGATACAGACCAACGGTCAACCCTTCACCACTCTCAAACTCTTCCCTCCTTGACTACGGCAACGGCGATATGGCTATTTGCCAGTATTACCAGCGCGGCACGTGCAAGTTCGGAGGTACGCGTTTCTTATCAGTTATTCCCAACCGCTCAGACTAACCCACAGAAGACAGGTGCAAGAATGAACATCCAGGTAGCCAGCGCGATGGCGGCAATGCATTCGGTGGTGGGAATAGAGGCGGCTTCAACAGCTTCGGTGGTGGTGCTGATCGCTACCGACCATCAGGCGGCGGTACATTTGCAGGTACGTATGCTTTGTCTGCATGCGGAGTATAAAGTCTGTATGCTACATTCTCACCTAAGCATTGCTAATGCCACTCCAGGAAATCGTTCAAGCACACCGCGCTTCAATCTATCAAGAGATGATATTAA
This sequence comes from Bimuria novae-zelandiae CBS 107.79, assembly GCA_010015655.1. NCBI lineage: Eukaryota > Fungi > Ascomycota > Dothideomycetes > Pleosporales > Didymosphaeriaceae > Bimuria > Bimuria novae-zelandiae. The sequence goes on from ML976680.1 coordinate 74,847, forward strand.
GGCCGACTTGACGGACCAGCGACCAGTTTATCCATTCTCATGCTATGGCCCAGGGCGCGAAGCCCCTCGCCAGCTCATGGAAGGCCCAGTTGAAATCAGTCCAGAAGAACTTCGAGCTCGATATTACTCACTGCGCGCAGCTGGAAACGAGCCTGTGGCGGTACGTACTGTGTTCTTCTAGTAGCTCTCAGGCTGACACAATAATAGCAACAAGAAGAAGGCCAACTCTTCTCAAAAACAGAGGAGCAGGTGAAGTCAATATTGAACGACTTAGACGGAGCGATCAAATATGTTGAAGAAGGTGCAGATGTGCATCCTAACAGGGTGGATATCGCGCAAGGCAAAGTGAGTCCAAGTGCAGCGCCGTCATCAAATCCGACCTCTATCTCCAATGCTGCAGCGAATCCATTCGGAGGAGCGAACCAAGCTCAGAATCCTGCCCCCTCAAATCCGTTCAGTAGTGGGAACCAGCCGCAGAATTCGACTTTTGGCAAGCCCGCCAATCCCTTTGGCCAGCCTTCGGCTCTTGGTCAGAACACCTCCGCCTTTGGACAGAACTCAGGCTTTGGACAAACTTCAGCTCTCGGTTCAGGCGCCGGGTTTGGCAAACCATCTATGCCCGGTGCCGGTAGTGCATTCGGGCAGTCTTCTGCCTTAGGTGGAGGCTCCGCCTTTGGGAAACCTTCACCGCTAGGTGCTGGAGGAGGCTCTGCATTCGGACAAACAAGCTCTATGGACCAAGGTTCGTCCTTTGGCCAGCCTACCTTTGGGCAACCCTCCGCACCTGCAGTAACACCTGCTTTTGGGAAGCCTGCCTTTGGGCAACCCTCCGCACCTGCAGCAGCACCTGCTTTCGGGAAGCCCGCATTTGGTCAGGCTTCAGCACCCGGCCAGACATCTGCGTTTGGTCAGACTTCAACACCTAATCAGGGTTCTGCTTTCGGTCAAACCTCAACTCCTGGTCAAACGTCTGCATTTGGTCTGACATCGACTCCGGCCCGAGGCAGCGCTGCTTTTGGTCAGACCTCAGCCCCTGGTCAAACATCTGCGTTTGGTCAGACTTCGACTCCTGGGCAAACATCTGCATTCGGCCAGGCTTCGACTCCTGGTCAACCGTCTGCCTTTGGTCAGACGAGTGCATTGGGGCAAGGTTCTGCCTTAGGAGCCAAGCCAGCTTTTGGCCAATCAGCATTCGGCCAACCTTCACAGCCAGCAGCTGCAGCGAACCCCTTTGCAAAAGCGGCACAGTCTAGCCAGACACCGGCAGCCAGCAACCCTTTTAGTGGCGCCCAAACGCAGACCGCTCCAGCACCAGCGAACCCATTCGCAGCAGCCGCGCAGAAACCTGCAGCCACTCCAGCATTTGGTCAATCGGGTGGTCTGGCCAGACCTTCGCCTTTTGCGTCTACGGCACAGAGCTCCACGCCGTTTGCGGGCGCGGCGCAAACTACTACCTCAGCTCCTCAGTTTGCTCCTCCGGCAGCGGCCCCGGCAGCAGCTCCTCCTGCTGCTGGCGCCGATCCTTTCAAAGAGGGCAGTCCAGAGGACTACGAAGGCGAGCATGGGCAGAAGCTGCAGGAGATATATCAACGTATTGCTCAGATGGGTATTTTCAACCTGGACGAGGATATCCCGCTTGTGCCGCCGAAGTCGGAGTGGATCGTGGCGGTTTCGTTGCCTCCGGTTCCGCAGGCTAAGTAGTGAGCGGATATCACGGGTAGCAAGTGAAGAGTATGTATGATTATAAAGAGAGCTGCCATGGATAGATATTAGGGCGTTGAAGGCAACGACGGAAGACGAACAGTAGTGGTGGGTTTGGACTGGAACACTACTCGAAAGGTTGGTGAGCGTCATCACGAGTACGAACCTTACACATGCACGTTCTTGGTTTGTTTTGGAGCTTTCAAATTATCCGCCAAAGTTGATGTGATTTCTGCGTAGGCGGGTAGATGATATGGTTGTGTATATATAAAGTTCTGTTTTCATTCTCTCGGTGCTTTCCACACTTCTCTCACTACAACTTTGTGTTGCTAAAATAAATAAATAAAAAGTGGGGATTTGCGACATGCGTGCGCCTCTGCGGCTCTAAAAGTCTCTGCAGCAAACCGAATGGAGCTTGGGTGTGTCCTGCATTCTCATAAAAGTCCAAATCCATGAAATCCATTGAGATAACTAAAAACTAGGTCTACCGATCACATGGAAGTGTGCCTTCGCGGCCTAAATCTACGAGTCATTGTCCCATGGAGTCCGTTGCCTCTTGTTCTCTTCACGAAATCTGGAACTGGGATGACTTCGAATCCACTAAAATCATTCGGCATCGTCTGGCTATGTTTGTGCGCCTCCGTTCCTCTGGCGAGTATCCAAACATACTGCGTATTGCTGGACACCATCACCGACACACCACGGCTCCTTCTTTGAACATTACTGAGTGGAATCTGAGTGCCTCGAAGCTTCTGCCCTGCTAGTCATAACATAATTTGAGAGATCGGACGGTTTACGAATAAATAAAGTCACATCTCAAGCGGTTGAGAGCTCTCCACAATACCTTACTTCGACTTCGCGTCGACTAAAAGCATCGAAGGCTTCGGACATGGAAGTGTTCTTTTGTTGGTCTAAAATATCCCAACAACTACCCCATGGAGGCCGGCTGTCGCTAGACTATTAAATGACAGCACGAGATCTGATGGGAGTGTGACTATGCGCTCTAAAAGGCTGGACGAAAGGATCATGGAGATCGACCGTTTTTCGAGTAAAAGACACTTCAGAGGAATGCGATGGGAGTGTGCTTGTTCTCTCTAAAATCCTATCCGCACATGGATCATGGGTTCGGTCGTTTTTCGACTAAAAGGAGCCATACACCACCTCATGGAGGAGCACCTCTTCTCTTTAAAACCTGCCGACCACCATGTGAATGAAGCTCGGCTGTTTCTCAATCAAACCAACCTCGAATTCGTTATGGGGGTGTGACTGTTCTCTCCAAAACTCAGTTGCCAATGTCTGATGGAGCTCGACGATTCCTCAGCTATAAATTAATTAGAACAGTCGCTTCGAGATCTATCTATTCTCTCTAAAATACTTCGCAAAACCACCTGATGGAAGCTGGACGTTTCTCGACCCAAAGAATCGTGCGGTAAGTGTTCTCATGGAATTGTGTCTTTTCTCGCGAAAACACGTCACGGAAACGTCATGGAGTTTGGCCAAACACGTGTGAAGATGATTAATGACGTGTTTCTGTCCTCTCTAAAACCTCAATGTACAACGACCATGGAGCTCAGTCGTCCCTCGCCTATTTCTCAACCTCTTCCACACAAACACATGTCGAGCTACCAATTTCTCGCGTGATGGTGCGCATTATCACTACCATCAGCTAATTGGACGAGTAAGCGATTAGTTGTTTCTCTTAAGTTCCTGGCTTCGAGCCTTTGTGCATGCATTCTCGGTTCTGGATTAGACGATCGAAGTCTATATAATGACCCCTTTGCACCACTGTAAGCTCCTCACACTTCTCCCACGGCGACTTTGAGTTGCCTAAAATGGGAGACATGATGCCGAGTGGGAGTTTGCCTCTGGGCTCTAAACAGTCAAGCATCACACCTACATGGAGTTTGTGCGCCCTCCTGCTTCTCTAAAACTTTTCACGTTCTTTCACGTGGGATCCGCATGTTATGGTTCTAGAACAGATGACAGAAGTCTATATAATGGCCTCTTTCCACCACTGCAGGCTCTTCACACTTCTCCCACCTCGACTTTGAGTCGTCTAAAAATTGGATAGGCCATGAGACATGGGAGTTTGCCTCTGGACACTAAATCGACTGTTCCAAAGATTTATGGTTCTTGGGTGCTCTCCTGCTTCTCTAAAAACCGTCAGTCTTCTGACGTAAGGAGTCTGCACCGTGCATCGCTCGATCTAAAACCCGTCATATTCTTCGTTCATGTTGGGTACAGTTTGAGATCCACACTCGTTGCACGGCGCCCTGAAGAAGTCCAAAACAAAAAAGGATCAAATTATGATGGATTTGGGTCTGGAGTTCTAAAAACACGCAATACATCGCGTCATGGCTCCTGTGTTGCTTCCTGTCCCTCTCAAAACAGAGGAATTGATACGTTATGGCGTATGGGCCTTTCCTCTCCCCGTCCAAAAACCCGTCTTTCGGTCTTTATGTCGGGATGCAGTTTTCGATCCACATCTATTCCACGGCGAACCGAAGAATTCCAAAACAGAAAAAGAGGAGATCATGGTTGGTATGCGCTGGGAGTTCTAAAAACCTAACCCAGACACCGTGATGGCGCTCGTGTGCTTCTGTCTCTCCAAAAAGGCGAATCAAAATTGAAGTATGGGGTTTGGACCGCTCCTCGCCTATTAAAAAAAAATCGACCTCTGTCCAATTTATGTTGAGGGACAGCTTGAGATTCACACTTCGCCCACTGCGACATAAAGTTGCTAATATCCTTGTCCACGCATGTTCATGTGGACAAGTGTCTCTGAGCTCTAAAACTTTTTAAGAGCATGGTCAGTGGAGCTTGTGTTCTCCTGTCTCTTTAAAAGGGTAGATCTACACTCTATATGGAGTTTGCACCGTCCTTCGCCCGGTTAAAAACACAATGTCCATTGTACTATGTCGTGGTACAGGTTGAGCCAAAAAGAATGGACAGAAACGAGGATGGTGGCAGCCACCGAGTGCTATCTGCGTCCTCACTTCGGATACGGATTTCAAAAGACCCGTCCTACAACTCCATGGCTTCCGTCTAAGATCGCCTCCTCCAAAATGCATGACTCCGCTTTCGTGGCTGAAAAAAAAAAGGTCTGAACAAGCACAACATGGAGCTCTGAACTCGGCGTGAACACACACTGTTTCTCATTAACAGCAAAATAGCGATGATGATCATCACCAACCCTCTCCTTCCTCGCCACCACACAACTGCACCATCCCGCAATCAATCGCAAATCCATGGCGACGCGTCATTCCGACTCCGTAATGCCATCGTTCAAGCTCCCGGGTATCAAGCGAAGCGGGATATATATAAAACCGCGCTGCCCGGCGCGATGCGATTTGTATAACAAACTTTCCACGCTCATTCATACTGTTTTATTTAATTATGCGGACATTCCAGCGTGTGCTAGTCATTCTTTACCTCACAGGCCTGGTCGTGATTACCCTCTCTTTCGCATCGCGCCATGTTGAACATACCACCTCGCTCACGGACCGTTCAGATGGGGAGGTGGAAGCCACGAACCCCGTCCTGGGCCGCGCAGACTGGGCGCGGGAAAAACTCGAGCTGAAAGGGCGGGCATGGCGGGGCAAAAGACGAAGCGTGCTGCCGAAGGGAAGCAGAAAGCCCGGAAACCGCTGCACCAGAAGCGGAAACCAGAGGCCAAAGAAGAGGACGAGTGCGAGATGTGAGGGTGTGCGATTGTTCGCGGGTATCATATCTATCTCCAAAACATCCCACCTGGCCACGGTGGTCCTGCCAGACACCGCACGCATCTACACAGCAGCCCTCTTCCTCCCGCCGCCCCTCCGCCAATTCCACAGCGCCTCCTGCGCAAATGTCCGACTACTCAAATGGCCCGACTCCCTATTCGCCTCCTCCGTCAACGTCTCAATGACCTTCCCCTCCTCCACCTCCTTCCACAGCCCCGCCGCCATTGCGCTCCCCGCATCATCCATATCCGTCTCGATATCCTCCTCGTCGACCTCGTCCTCCTTATCCGGGTTCACAGCAACCTGCACCGGGCCACCCGTCCTCCGGCGCACCTTCTCGAAGCCGAACTCTCCGCGCCCCAGACGGTACAGGAAGCGCCCTAGGGTCTGGAACGCGATGCAGCGCTGTGCAGCGACGCTGCTGCGCGCCATGACGGCGAGTTCGGTGACGGTGTAGCCCGCGGCTTCGGGTGCGTCGGCGTGGTGGTGCAGGCCCTGGTCGACGGGGATCTCGCGCGCGGCAGACGGGGCGAGGAGCGCGCCTTTGAAGTCGAAGCGGAGGTCTTTGGGGCTGAAGGCTTGGTGGGAGGGGTGGTAGGGCGAGGCGGTGTCGTTGGGGTCGATGGGTGTCATCCAGGAGAGCGTCGAGGGGTCGTAGGCGAGGTTAGGGAAGTACTTCTCGTGCAGGTGCTCGAGGAAGGCGGGGTTGTTGGGGTCGAGGTCTGGGGGCTGGGCTGGGCGCGGGAAGTGTATTGAGCCGTGGTCTGGGAGTTCGGCGGAGAGATCGGGTTGTGTGGAGGGCTCTGTAGAGGTGGGAGGTTCTTGGTGTAGGGGCTGGACTGGTTTCGCTGTCGGTGGTAACTTGTGTGTGTCGGGTTCTGCAAAGGCGACTTTCTTTGTAGACGTTTCTTTTGGCTCGCTCTCATTCTTTATAATTTCCTCCGCCGGAGGTTCTTCTGACTGTGGCGCATCCCAATCCACCTCGTTGCTTCCATCGTCGATATTCGCCCTCGTCAATAGCCGCTGGATCAAGCTGGGCGGCAGACTCTCCAGCAGCTCCCTCTGCTCCTCCGCAATCTCCTCTTGCGACATGCTTGCTAGCTTTTGCCTGTTCTCCTCATCGATCTGCCTTCTCTCCTCACTGCTTTCCCCACCACTCGCGCCCTTGTTTTGCACTTGCCTCTTCCCCACATCCTCGTTGCTCTGCGTTGTTGCCTTCGCCTTCGCCTTCACCTTCATATCCCCATTCGCCGCCCTTTCCCTTTTGAATGCCGACACTTTCGGTGTACGCTTCTTATGTGCCGGAAATCCGCCAGCAGTTCCCTTAAGCGACGGTGCAACAGGCGGTTGCGCGACCCCTCCGGCGGGCCGCTCGAGGATGTCGCCTACGAATGCGGATGCGAGTGCGGGCGCGGGTGCGGGCGCATCGTTGCTGTCTGGTGCCACGGGCTCGATGTTTCCGTTGTCGAAATCGAAGTATACACGTTCTCCGCGTGCGAGAGACATTTTCCAGGTGTTTGGTTCCGGTAAAGCTGTGGCGAAGAGCCCTCGAACAAGTGTGGAGGCGCGTCAAGAAATACTTTGTGAATCGAGCTTGGGCCGTGTAACTTCCTAACCAAGTAGTCAACCTTTCCCGTCGGTTTCTGCGGCACGTTTGTGTGGTCTCAACCGCTTCTGGTTAGCGTCTTTTTCATTCACTCACATCTCACAGCTGCTCGAGCGTGCACTTTACGCTAACCTAAAAGTTGGGAAGGCTAACCTGAACGCATCTAGTCTATAAATTAATATACTTAAAACTTTGCTATGCTAAGCGAATTCTAGTTACACCATGGAGAATTACCTGAAATGCTCAAGACCTACCGCATGCGGGGAAACTTTAATTCTTAGCACGCTGCATGACTAACGCCTCGCAAAGGCTGACGAACACTGTACAACACGCTCTCCAGGTTATAAAGCATTTGGGCGCTCTCCGCAATGTCCATGATAAGCTTCATCGTTCTCTCATCCCGTCTCTAGCGCAGAGCCATTCCCCAAGGTAACCATGGCAGATCCAACGTGCCCCGGCAATAGCGCAAACTGCCAACATCACTTCCACGACGAAGATGCAATATTCCCAGCAGACAAGAGCGAGAAGGAGATTCGAGATGATGTTGAAGCTGCAACGCCTGCCATTGCGCCAGAAACGAGCAAGGTGCAGGCTGCGCAGGTGCCGCCGAGCATGCCGCAAGTTGACTGTGGACCAGTCGCTGAGAGGGCCGGTATACCGCGTCTCAGTTTTGGCAGAATAATCCGCAATTTTACGCCTTCGTATGTTGCTCCTAAAATCTTTGGGCGTAGTGAAGGAAGGCTGATGAGATCTGCGTCTGTAGCTGGTTCATCATCACCATGAGCACCGGTGTAGTCGCAATCCAGCTCCACCAGCTACCCTTTCATGCGCGATGGCTAAATATCATCTCAGACATCTTCTTCGTACTCAATGTCGTGCTCTTCTTTCTCTTCACCTTCATTTCCATCCTTCGATATACGCTGTATCCTCGCTTGATTGTATCGGTGCTTCGCCATCCTCACCAAAGCTTGTTCCTCGCGACATTTCCCATTAGCCTAGCGACGCTCATTAACCTGATCGTTCTGGTCTGTGTCCCTTCATGGGGCCAGGGATTAGCAATCTTTGCGTGGGTACTCTGGTGGATCGACAGCGTGATGGCGTTGGTCGCCTGCTTCCACATGACCTGGGTCATGCATGTCTTTCATTAAAACCTTTACACCCTCCAACATCTAACAAGCACAGCATGTCGCATCGACGAAACGATCTCGCTGAGATGACAGCACTCTACTTCGTCCCCATTCTCTCCGTCGTCATCGCCGCTACCTCTGGAGCACTGGTCGCCCGCGCCTTGACGAACAACGGTCATCAATTGTGGACGTTGATTATTAGTTATGTCTTCTGGGGCATCGGCACACCCATGTCATGGATCATCTTGACACTATACTTTCTCAGGATGACCGTGCATAAGCCGCTTGAGCGCGAGGTCATCGTTACGCTGTTGCTACCCATTGGGCCACTCGGGCTGTCGGGATTTTCGTAGGTACCTCGAGGCGCAGACGTCGTATTCAGCTGATCTAGGCGACAGATTGATATCTCTCGGTAAAGTCGCGAGGCATGCCTTCACCCTCAACGATACGATTCCTACTGTCGAACATGCTGGCGACTTCGTCTACCTCGTTAGCTTGTTAGTCGGGCTCGTTCTCTGGGGTTTTGCACTCATATGGTTTATCGTCGCCATCATAATGATTGCCATGGCATATCCATTTCCATTCAACATGGGTTGGTGGGGCTTTGTTTTCCCCGTTGGTGAGTCCTTGATTATGTTGAACCAGGTCGCCATCAGAACTCACCCAAATCTAGGCGTCTACACTCTCCTGACGATATCGATTGGCGAAGAATTCGAATTCCGGTTCTTCAAAGTTCTCTCCTGCGTAAGTTTTCCAAACAAGGGTACGGAAAGATGCGTAACAATCTGCAGGTGCTGACTGGGGCATGCGTCGCCATGTGGCTTGTGTTAGCTGTGAGAACGGCGATCCGTGCCATCACAGGCAAGATGTTCTATGCTCCATGTCTGGGAACAGACCTGTTCATGAAGAAAGTCACAGCGAAAGCAGATGATGTGAAGAAAGTTTAGTCATAGCTTTGGCCTATAGTCTCGTATCGATAGCAGACCTTTGAATACTTGTATCTACAGTATCATCAATGCTGACAACAGGTTTGGTCTATGTCGCATTCTCTGTTTACATGTTCTACCTACTCATGGTATACACCGTCTTCCTTGGTTGAGTAATACTTCCGGACGAATAATGCTCACCCAGGTGCCTAACTTCATGTCTCTTCCTCACTGCGTCTCTCCACTTGCCTTTCGCCCACAGCCCACAGTACCCAGCTCAAAGCAGCGTCATGTCAGAGTCATTATCGTCGTCATCTGGATTGCTTTCGTTATTCCCCAAGATAACTAGAGTTTGGTCGAAGCTTGTTGCAAGGTTCGTTCCAGGTCGGTCGTTCTCGGAAGCTTGCATTGTAGAAGCGGCTTCCGCCTCACGGTTGTCTGACACGCCGAGGTGCTGTAACTTTTGCGACAGCTCTCCTGCTTTCGCATCTGCTCCTGGAGTCGTCTGCTCGAGCTATGCATCAGTACAAAGTCGTGAAGCTATATCACGGGAAACAGAAATACTTACCTCTGACTCAGCAGGCGCTTCTGCTCCCGTATCCATCATCTCCGCAGCGGCATTCTCTTCGTCGTTGCCATAAACCCTCGCCCTCGTGCGCCACAACAGCTCACCAACTCTCTGCGTCACGTCGCTCACCATCTTCTTCTCACCATCTTCACCCCCGTATGCGTCGATCTGCTTGTCTAACTTTGCCGCTCGGCAAAGATACCAGCCCAAGATCCCCGCGCGATCATCAACCTTATGCTCCATTCTATGTATCCCGGCGTTCATGAGTTTCTCACCGACAGCTTGGTGCACATCGGCTAGATGCAGCGCCTTCTCTGCTAGATCGTGCTGTCCGCGCTCTTCAGCTAGGGCGGAAAAGAGGCGGAGCGCACCGATGGTCGAGGCAGCGAGATCGTTGGGAGAAAGGGTACCGTTTGGGTAGTCGACGGTGAAGTTGTGGAGATCTCGGGTTGGTGTTAGCATGCGAATTGTTTCGCAGAAGTACGTTGATGCTTTGAGGGCCGCTTATTCTTGCAGCCTTCCATGACTCGTGCGAGTTCAGGGGCTTGTTCCTGGTGAGGCGGCATTGTGGAAATGTCCTCGGCGTAAGATTATGTGAACGGATTTGTGGGTATATGAATATGAGTGAGGAATAGGCCAGTGTCTCGGAGAAGCGATGGATACAGGCCAAGACAGTGACACGTAGTGTGTAGTTGATCTGGGTGCATAGGCAAGACGGTTCGATGGCGCAGGGCGCTTGTTTGTTGATTGTCGCGGTCACGGCAGGAGAGTGTGCGGTTGCTTCCTCACAACACCAAACAGCAGGCACGGAATGACACAGTCACCAAAGAGAAAGCAAAGGGTCTTGCAAACACAAACAGCTACGGTAAATGCGTATACAATGGCGTCAGTCGAATGCATTCTTTGGACAGCTCGGATATGTGACGGTGGTGACACTGTCTTCGAATTCAACCAGGTTTATTTCGACCTGTGAACGATTCTAGTCACATTATTCCTATATAGATATTACTGCTTCTTTTATTATATATACGACACATCCTCTGGAAGGGTGCGATGACCTCTTAGCTCTCTTCAGTAAGATTGACTTTCTCACGAAGCGACTAGAACTAAGTAAGCAATGTAACATTTACGACATTTCAAGCTTACAGTTATATCAGTTTGCGGCAATGCCATGTACTAAATATCCGCGTTGGTGCTGGATTCCACCAACCTCAAGTCGTGCTGTACGCGCACCCCAACCGACTCCCTGCGACCAGCGTTTTCCGTCCACAACAACGCCTCATCAATCACCACGCTTGAATCCCATGGATCCAGCCCGCACGCTACACCTCAACACCCGAACCTCGTTGAATCATTAACCACCACTGCACGGGTGCCTAGGCGCACGTGTAATAACTGCCTGAAGAACGAATCTCGTTTGCGCTGTGGCGTCGCACCCGGCAACACTGAGCCAATCCAATACGAATACGAGAGCGACGACGATGGTGTGCTACGGTTATAACCTCTCACATAGTGCCATACTATCGTGTGCGCTGTGTGTTGCGGTTATAACCTCCCGCATAGTGCCACACTAGCCAGTATGGCACCCAACTCTAGCTTGCGTAAGAGAAAAAGCAACGCAGAAAGTCGGTTCCTACAGGGAAGAATTGGACAGCGAAAACGATACTGGGAATGACCATGGCTTCGTTGAAGACTTCAGGACGAGTGAGGCTTTGGAGTGCTCGTCCACTTCGCGGTCGGATCAACGCAGTTGCCATATCGGAAGAAGACGTCGAGTACATTCCTATCGTAGCGTTTAATCGTCGCAAGCACCATGATCTTAGTCATGGTCACTATGTACTTGTTCCCTGATAAGATGGAGTGATGGCGGAAGTCGCGGGCATGTTTTTGATAGACTTTAGTTTGTAGGGCGGGCTTTCGACCATGGCGCAAAGCGTCTCAATTGAAACACTTAGCTCTTCCCGTCGCAACCTCAAGCTCACTTGGCTAAAAACCTTGACTGTATATCTATCTGGCGCGCTTGGATTTATTGCATGGTTTGGAGTTAGATACGCTCACCTAGACTGGCTCGGATAGATGAAAGCAGAATTGTAAATCGTGAACCTTTACCACGTTCGGATGCCATAGGTAAACTGGGACAGTGGAAAACGAACAGAGTTCATTTAGCTATGCCAACCTTCGTAGGCATAGATTGCTTGTGACAATGTGTTGAAGTGCTGTGAACTAAAGGGACACTCGCACCGTATAGTTCTGCTAAGTTATAGATAGAACAGTGTGTCTAGGTAGGTTCAATTTGTGTATGTCCTGAGATTCTGCTTTGTAGAACAGTTCCAAGCAGCTGGTGCGTGGGGTGAGCTGCAGTTGCAGACTATTTACGAAACTGAAGCTGTTTAGCACACTCTCGTGTTTAATCTCGAGACTTAACGTACTCTTGGTTACCACGACCTTCCTTGCAGATACACCTCTCTTCTGAGTGTCCAAGCCATGTTGTACGGACCGTAGTTCTTCGCCGACGACTTCTGGATCCGGTTTAGGGAGAACAATGCCGGACCTGAGAGCCTGTGGGAGGAATTCCTTCCAGATGTGTTTGCCGACTTCGTCGGAGAAGATAGATGACGCTCCAACTGATTTCGCATGTATTAGAAAAACGATCCCGAGCTTTTTTGGCATAATGGAATTGAGAGACACTTACTGGATTTGGTCCTCACTGACTTCGGCAATCTCTTCTTCACTTCCTCGTCAACCGGCTTCACCGACACCACAATAGCCTTCCCCTCCGCTCGCTCCACAATCCTTGCGCAAGCCTCCACAGCGCCGTCTTTCCCAACCGTGTGAAAAGCGCCTGCAACAGTCTTCCCCTCGAGCCACTTCACAATCTTATCTTCAACATCCTCATCATGATAATCAAACACCGCAGCAGCGCCCAACTTCTTACAATACTCAAAGTTCCTCGGGCTGGCCGTCGTCACGACCTCAGCCCCAGACGCAACAGCAAGCTGAACCGCACAAGACCCCACACTCGAGCTCCCGCCCCAAATCACCACCGCTCTACCCAAAGGATCTGGTTTACCGTCTACACTGGGAAACGGCAGCGCCAGCGCAGCTTTCTGGTACAGACCCGCCGACGCAGTGGAAATGCCCAGCGGCAGGACAACCCCAGTCGACGACGCGATCTCAGGAGGTATCTCAGCGACCGCACCAGCCTGCACAACCACGTATTTCTGAAACGCGCCCGTCGCTCCCGAAGGCACGTCTACGCCGGGTTTTCTCGCACAATGTCTGCCGCAACGTGCGTTAGCCAAACACACGATTCTTAAAGCACAAAAGATGTGAAGGGGGATGGGGGGCTTCTATACGCTATCACTCTAGCACCGACACTGAGGTCTGGTACCTCGTCGGCTACTTGGACTATTTCGCCGGAAGCATCCTGTCCGAAGACTGTGGGATAGCTTAGTTTGAAGAGGTCGTCGTCTTGCAGGATCCAGTCGATGGGGTTTACAGCGACGTCTGTTACTTTTATGACGACGTGACCGGGTGGAGGAGTGGTGTAGGGTGCTGAGGAGACGACTAGAGGGCGATGTGTAGGCTTGAGGGCCCAGGCGGCGACGTTTTTGGGCCCTGTAGACGCAGTGGTGGAGTTGGTATTCGGAAATGGCATAATTGCAATGGAGCTTAATACGAGTAGTAAATTGGATTTTGTAGTCTGTAATCTGTCGGCGTTGGGCTAGACGAGGGAGTAGTTGTTCGGTAGTAGCGTGATGAATAATGGAAGCTGACGTGCTTGAAGTAGTGATTGTCGAGCGGGGCCATCTTTTAGCGCAACGCCTCGAACTTCACCAGGGCCCGACTCTCTCAAACGCATGTTAGTATCTTTGTAAGTACCTGACGAGTGCACATGGTATCATTGAAGGTCATCAAATTCGTGCTGAGTCTTAATATACGTCCATAACCAAGGCGTACTTAGACCAGATAACGAACCGAGAGCTACTCCAATCCTTCTTCACCCTCCTCATCCGAACGACCCCAACAACGCGCCAATATCACTCTGCTTCCCCTGTCTAATCTTCCTCTTTTTACCTCCCTGATCCCTCGTCAACGAGCCTTCCTCATTCTCTTGCCCGTGTTTCTCAGCCCGGTGAGGTTGCTGCTCAGGGTCCAGTTCGTGTTTTATAAACCACAGCGGATACGCACTATATGCGAAACTGCGTTCCTGGCCGTAATGTACAGACAAGATAGCCGAGTCTGATGCTTGATGGGAATTTTGCAGCGGCGATATTCTGCCTGGGGAATACGACACATCAATCGAACCTGTCGCTTGATTGTACCGCTCGAGCGGCGCCTGCATGCTACCTGCAAGGTCGTAAAGCAACTTCATCTTGACGTGGCCTGCGAGAAGGGTCGGTCAGCAGCGGTTCGATGACAACAAGAAAAACGGAGTAGTAAAATTGATTGCGTGAAGAAAGGGCAAGGGAGGTGTGCGTAGAATCGTGGCCTGACACGCGCGTGGACCTAGGTGAAATACGAAGTGTAGAATTTCCAAGGTTTTGACCGGTCACGGTATTGTGCTCCATACATTCTGCCCGTGGTTTTGAAGTGACAGTCTGACCCACGGGACAAATATATCTGTTGCAAATGTATACTCGTCTTGTAGCAACACAATACTGGAATGACGACCTTGCTTGAGACGTTCCAAACTTACCAGACACATTCTCTCGCGACCATATGGAATCGGGGTCATCATCACAGTCCTTGCCCCTCTTTTGTAACACCGTAAACGGTAATTCGGCGTGTTTAATCTTGTACACGGCAACTTTCGCAGATTTGGTAGGCACGTAGGGTTCCACAGTGCATAACCGCAGAGCCGGATAGGAGGCTAAGCATTTCAAGACAGCCTCAAAACTGAGTGAGAAATGATGGATGCCAACCATTCGAAGCCTTGTGAAAGCGCTTTTTTCTTGTACTGCGCGACTCCAATCTCTCATAGATTTATCGTCAAGATCTTGTGGGAAGTTGCCGTGAGGATGTCGGAGTAAGAGCACGCCGAGATTGGGAAGATTGGTCAGCACCATCAAGTCGCTGATGCGGAGACATAGGCCTTGCAAATTGAGCATGGATAGATGTGAAAATGGCAGCTGTGAAAGCCATTGCTGAATGGATGGAAGTTCTGCTGCAGCTTGTCCATGACGGGCTGGTATGCGAATGAGGTGATGGTGATTGAGCTCTTGTTCGCCAGGGAATGCTTGCTGAAAGAGGGACCAGGCGTTTGCAGTTAGGTTTTGATTCTTCTCCAAATGATCATATATCATCTTCGCAAAGTGCCAATCGTACTGTAGGGCGCTGGGCTCGAAATGGTTGATGTTCCAGGCGCAGGAGCGCATTGCCATATCGGACAGTGATGAGCAACCTCGGCCGCGATGACAATAGTGTGTCGGATCCTGCTTTTTGCCGGTGCATCTATCCGGCCCTTTGATGGAAGCATTATGAAAACAGGTCAAGGTGCGTGATGCTGTCTAGACTCACAGGCTGAGATCATGGACGTAACTGGCACTTGCGTCTCTTCGTACACCTGCCCGGTCGCTTCATCGTAGCCTCGAACCATTTGAGTGGAGATGGAAGGAGGAGCTGTCGATGTTGATGTGGGAGATGCCGACTGAAGATGCTGGCGTGACAGACGCGTCACGCGTGCACGTGAAGACGAGTTCTCCAATGGATCGAATGAAGTGGTCCGAGCGTCATGACGTGAATGAACAGGTCAACCCAGTAAAGCGTACTGTGTAGTGCCGCCGTGCGTCTCGAAGATGGCGCCGACACGCCCGCGACTGCATCACATACCAAGATCCCAAACATGAGCACACCGACGAAGCGTCGCAAGAAGAACGATGGCTCCAAGCAGCCTGTCCGTAGCTTGGACTATTTCTTCGCGAAGCAGAAGGAAGGTGCGACGAAGGCTACAAAGAAAGCGAACAGCGTAGATGCTACAAATGACGCTGAAGACGCGTCGACTCTGACAGACGAGGAGCTCGCACGAAAGCTACAGGCAGAATGGAACGAGCAAGACCGGCAAGCAAGCGCCGAAGTACCAAGCTCTAGCGACCTCTACGCAGAACCCGAAAAGCCTACGAAGGCTGCGACGAATGGCGATGCAGGCAACGATACTCGCACGCCTCCCCCACCGCACGCCGAGAAGCCGCCTGTCGAGCCTCTGACCGTACCGGCACCGAAGCAGAATACCCTTTCGTTACAGTCCGCCGCAGCCGCCGAAGACACCGTTTCTGCAAACATACCATTCGATCAAAGCCCGCTCGAGTTCGATCCAACGGCTCATATACCTGATTTGCAGAACCATTGGGCAGCAGAAGGAGGACGTGCAACGTATGCATTGCTGACGCGCTGCTTTGTGCTTGTCAATAGCACCACCAGTCGGATAAAGATCGTAGACACCCTCGTGAATCTATTGCGGACCATTATAGAAGGCGATCCTGAAAGCCTACTGCCCGCAGTATGGCTGGCTACGAACGCGATATCCCCACCCTACATCGATGTTGAACTGGGACTGGGCGGATCAGCCATCTCCAAGGCCCTGAAGAAGGTCTGTGGGCTGGATAATGCGGGTCTCAAGACCCTGTACAACAAATATGGCGATGCGGGCGACGTCGCATTCGAGGCAAAGAAGCGGCAGTCGTTCACGTTGCGGAAACCGAAGCCGCTCACAATACAGAGCGTGTTCGACTCACTCGTCAAGATTGCGAATAGCAAGGGAAATGGAAGTGTAGAGGCAAAACAAAGAATCGTTGAGCGGCTCGTTCAAGATGCTAGAGGTGCTGAAGAGAGTCGTTACATCGTGAGGACATTGGTACAACACCTGAGAATTGGGGCGGTGAAGACGACTATGCTCATCGCTCTGTCGCGCGCTTTTATGTTATCGAAGCCACCAAACGGCGAATTCGAGACGCGAGACCGAACAGCATTGCAGAAGCTGAAGAAGGAAGAACTAGCGGAGATCTACTCAAAGAACGAAGAAGTTGTGAAGGCCTGCTTCGCCCGCCGTCCGAATTACAACGATTTGATCCCCTCGCTTCTCGAAATCGGTGTCTGCGACGAACTACTCGTACGATGCGGACTGGCGCTACATATCCCTCTTCGGCCTATGTTGGGGAGCATAACGCGGGATATGGGCGAGATGCTCACCAAGCTACAAGGTCGAGACTTCAGCTGCGAGTACAAGTATGACGGACAGAGGGCACAAGTACATTGTGATGAGAATGGCAAGGTGACGATCTTCTCGCGTCATCTAGAAGTCATGACGGACAAGTATCCGGATCTGGTGGCTTTGGTGCCTAAGATACGTGGAGAAGGCGTATCTAGCTTCATCCTAGAGGGTGAAGTCGTAGCCATCGACCGGGAGTCTGGTGAGCTTAAAACGTTTCAGACGCTGTCAAATCGAGCGCGGAAAGACGTCGTCATTGGCAGTGTCACTATCGACGTGTGTCTCTTCTCGTTCGATCTCATGTATCTGAATGGCGAAGAATTGCTTGGTCGCCCTTTTCGCGAACGAAGGAATTTACTTCGGAGCCTCTTTGTCGAGATACCGCACCACTTCACATGGG
The DNA here is from genome assembly GCA_010015655.1 of Bimuria novae-zelandiae CBS 107.79. Taxonomy (NCBI): domain Eukaryota; kingdom Fungi; phylum Ascomycota; class Dothideomycetes; order Pleosporales; family Didymosphaeriaceae; genus Bimuria; species Bimuria novae-zelandiae. Next base: position 92,104 of record ML976680.1, read on the forward strand.
TTAAAAGCCTGGACGCCACATCTTCTGATGGGGAAGTCGTCCAAGCCTTCTTTAAAAGCGCGCTTGACATAAAATGCGAAGGCATCATGGTCAAAGTCCTCGACAACCTACCCCATCCGGACCTCCAAGCCGACATCGACACTCCCGCTGAGCTCACTCCCGCGCCGCCAACTCCTAAGAAGAAGGGCCGTCCCAAGTCGAAGGCGACCAAACCGACAAATACCACTGACACCACGGCTGACGAAGCTCCCAAAGCCTCCGGCCGCCGCAAAGCCCTCCTCTCAACCTACGAGCCCGACAAGCGCCTCGACTCTTGGCTGAAAGTGAAGAAAGACTACAATACCACCTCAGAAACCCTCGACCTAATCCCCGTCGCGGGCTTCCACGGCTCAGGCCGCAAAGCCGCCTGGTGGTCCCCCATCCTACTCGCCATCCGCAATGCCGAAACCGGCCAGCTCGAAGCAGTCACAAAGTGCATGTCCGGCTTCACTGACGCCTTCTACAAAGCCAACCGCACAAAATACGACAAGGACGATCCGGAGAACGTAAACGTGCTCGCAGGAAAGCCAAGCTACGTCGAGTACAACGGCGGCGCGGGGACGCCCGACATGTGGTTCGAGCCGCAGGAGGTGTGGGAGGTGGCGTTTGCCGACTTGACGCTGAGCCCGACGTACACGGCGGCTATCGGGCTGGTGAGTGATGAGCGGGGCCTGAGTACAAGGTTTCCGCGCTTCGTGAAGGTGAGGGATGATAAGGGTATTGATGAGGCTACCGAGGCGAATGAGTTGGCGGATTTGTATAGGAAGCAGGAGGCGAGGGCACCCAAGGAAAACAAAAGCAGTTGAGGCTGATGAAGCCGAGGAGTGATTAGATACACAAGTCATTCATGGCGCATACTCATGTGCTGCCTACTTAGCGTCAAAATCAGTAATCGTGTCTGCCCAAGTGGCTGGGTGTCCATGTGATCCCATGGTAGCCCTGGAGCTGGGTTGCGTCAGGCACGGGCAGGTGCAACCCTGAACCGTGGTCGCACCTGCCTCCAGCCAGGGCGTGCACATCGCGTACCCACAACCAGCAACAGAAAAGCGAAAAACGTGAGTCACGGCACACACATGCGATAAAATGGACGCATGAGAGACAAAAGCATAGCATGCAGAACTTGTTGATTTGACTATCGAGAAGGCTGGCCCCCACGGGGCAGGCGGCTGCTCTACACAAGCCCGCCATTTTCATACCAGATAGTCATGTTCCGTATGAAAAGCCATGACACGAGAGAAATACGCGACCTTCCTCCATCGCATTCCCGAAAAGCTGTCATGAGGAAACAGTCGTAAAAAGTGGGTATCTACCGAAGCTGCGCCGCATGATCAGCCCCGCGGCTAGCTGTGCCTCCAGCCTTGTGATCGGCCGCCGATGAAGAATGTTATCGAGGCACGAGGCCTGCAACGGCGACGTGACGGCGGGAGTGCGGAGCGCTCCGGCAGGGGCAGCTTAGAAGCCGTGGACCTTTATGGTTTTGCCGTCCAGGCCCAGTCCCTCCTTCTTGTCGGTGAGGAACTCCTGGACATCCTTGCGCTGGTCGCCCTGGAGCTGGATCACCTCGCCCATCTCCGAATCGGCGACGACGGTGCCATTGCAGGCGAACTTCTTCTTGATCACCTTGAGGATCTTCTTCTGGTCGAATTTCTTGGGTAGGCCTTGGACCGTAGTCAACGTCTTACGACCATTGCGCTCTGTGATAAGGATGTTAGCGGGCTGCGATAGGCGTGCAGAGGGTGCGCTGCAGAGCAGGCAGTGAGTACTTACGCTGGATACGGATGTGGATGTAATTTTGACTGGTTGTCTTGACGTCGCCGACTGAGTCTTCGGCCTCCGCGAACGGGTCGAAGGACTTGAGGTTCTGAATGTCCGTGGTCATGAATCTGGTTGACGAGTCCTCTGCTGAAGCGCGGGTAGAGTGGAGAGTTCTGTGGGGTCTGGGGCGCTGTGGTGTTGTGGCGGGCGGGCTGAAGGTGCGGAGTGGTGAAGAGTAGGTAGGGCTTAAGAAGGCAGGAGGGGTTACGGGCTGTGTCAACGCCACCTAAATGCCAAGATTTTGGTCCGTGCGCGATCCTGCCATCGTGCCTGTTTGGCTCGGCCACATCCTTTCCAATCTTTCTGTTTCCCACATTTTCTTTTACTTTCGAGCGTTCAAGTCTACAACTGTTTGCTCTCGCTTATATTTTCACACGGCCCTGTGGTGATTGTAAAAGCTTGTCGAGTCCATAGCACTACAGGCTCTGACAATGCGCGATTTATTAGTTCTTTCCCCTTCCGGATTAAGGACACCGATGCGACAGCTTGATGCGGCATCTCAATAGAGGAGCGCCTCTGTCTCTTCTTGCGCTCGTACACTTTGATCTTGTTTAGTCAATCGGAGCTCTGAGGAACAAAGAACTCGATGAGCCTGATGGACGCCACTGTGGAGCAACTTGAGCAGCCGCTTTCCAGCATGTACATATAAGCCTCTACAGGGCGAGGCGGATGAACTGCGGATCTTGGTCCTTGAGCCATTCTGGATTCATGAAACTTCACAGCAGATTTCATTTCATGTTATGTTCTTCGATGAAGATAGCTCAGGCGCTTTCGAACCGCTATCGTCTACCTAGGGAGACGCCAATCTATTCTAACCAGTTTCGGTTGCTAATATGCACCAGCTATATATCGCACGGAAACTTGACCAAGTGCTATGGGTTTAACATCAAAAAAAGGCTTGAAAAGGGACCGCCTTGAGCGGATGCATTGTGCATCAATCAAGTCTGACGGTAAGGGGAAACCTCTTGTGCATAACACCTTTCAATCAGCCAGAACAGTACTCGCTTGACTTGGTGGAGGTAGGAAGATCCAAAAGAGATTCAGTAATAAGAACTACACCTGGATTTCCTTCCACGAGTGTTGACGCAGTGAGGGAACTCAGTTGTGCGTATACGCAATGAACAGGCTAAAAGAGATAAATCACAACACCGAGGCAAGACAAATCTAGAGGCCTTTCTCCGACTTCTCTCGCATTATCAATGTTTCAAACTCAGGGATCAGAATTTCACTGTACAACATGGCAACCGACGTCAAACGCTAACAACCGCTCACTTCTACCGACGAACATTACCTGCCACCGATATCAATTCGAATCGACTATTCTTTTAGTGTCGAAGAGACTTATTGTCGCTTTGCCTCAGCTTGCGCCCAAGCTCACGAGACGGGCTACTTGTTGCAGGCCGCGGTCGAGCCCTGCAATTCTGCCAATCCAACGCAATGGCCATCCTGTGTGCGGGGGGAGGGGTGCTCGCCCGACCATTATTGATGGTAATCGTATTCACTACAGATCCCTGATTGGCGACCAACACCGATCACAAGGAAGCAATGGTTCCCAAAAAACAGGCATTCGCATAGGCCACATCGGACCCAACGTCGCTACACATGTACCTTACACAATATGGACATGTTCCTCCGCGCAGTCACGAGCTTCTACTATACAAAAAGCGGCGTCTGCTACGTTCCTGTGTCTCCAAATCGGGTGTTTGCGCCAGAACACTAGAATTACCACTAGAGCGCAATGCTGACCTGACTGACACGCTCGAAAATCACCTGTCGAAATATGATATCGGGGGAAACGCCTCCCATAGAGACCGGAGCTTGGAAGCGAGCTTCGCACCTCTGTGACTATATCTCACAAACCATGCAAGAGAAGATCTGGTTTCGAGCGTGTGACCCCGGCCGTGCCGTCTTATTCTGAGGTATCACCAGCAGTAGCGTTCAGTCGCGTAATCAGCTGCTTGTTGATGCCAATATGGCGTTGGAGACCGAAATCATTGCTACCATCCCCGCTATAATTCTAGGACGCATGTCCGTCGATGAGAAGCTACGGAAACCTTGCTTCACACCATATTCGTTTCAGGTGGTAGGGGTGCATCGCTTTCGTTTCCGATACCAATTAAAACCGAGCTCAATGACGAACGATAGAACCGTATGCAGCTATCAGGGTTCACGACGATAAAGTAGGTTTTACTGTCTGAGTTCGGCACCACTTTACGACACAGTGTGCTTTCGGGTCGAAGGATACGTTATGTCGTTGCATCGGAACCGGCGTCTGCCAGAACATGCATTATGTGATCACCAGAGGAAACACCATGCACTTATCTACCTCTCGTTTTGAAGAGAATGTGCAAGGCTTATATGGTCCCGAGGGGGGACGGACGAACTTTTCACACAAGATGTGCCGCGGATACTCCGCGGCACCTCTCGCGCGATGCCGAGCTCTACAGGCGCAACAGCAGATTGAGATCCACAGACGGATCCCTTTACGATCGACCATTTCCAGAGGCTCAAATACTCAGGGACGCCGATAGAGATTAGACCGGAAGAGTAGTAGAAAGAATTTAGTAATAGAATTAGAGGTAAATAGCGCGTCCCTAACGCGTTAGTTAAGTTAAGCTCGAACTAAAATACTAAAAGTAGCTAAATTAGGGAGCACTAATAAGTGAAATAAAAATAATAAAAATAATAAAACTAATATAAATTTCTTTATAGGAATTGAAACTAAGGCCCCTAGAGTACCTTAAATAAAGTAAATGTAATTAATACTTAATATAATAATTAGAGGGAAAAATAGCTGGGGTGATAATAAAAATTTAACTACTAAATAGGTACTAGTAGTTATACTAGCTATAATAAAAGATTTAAAGCCTAATAATATAGAACTTAAATTAGTAGTAGTAGAATTAATAATAGAGCTATTATACGTAAAAGCCTATTTAGTAGAAACTAAAGCGTGAGCAGAGACGCTATCTAGTAATCTAAAGATATAGCTATTTAGGATACAGGTGGCATTTAATAGCTTACCTATGTACGTCGATATTACACGCACACCCCTAGATAGCTAACTAAGTAACTTACGAGCTATCTCTAGTACCACGACACTATTAGTAATAATGGACACTATATACTGCACGATAGTCACATTTAAAGTTAAGGAAGGGGACAAGCCTAAGGCGTAATTAGGCGCTGTTAAATAGGTAATTAAAAAGCAGATCCGCAAGATAGAGGGATAAGAAATATAGTTATACGTAGTAGTAATAAGGGACCTAATAAATACTTACTAAATTAGAATTAAATGCAGGGATAAAACTAAACTTTAAAAAGTAAAAGAAGTAGCTTAGAAAATAATAGTAAGAGGGGTTTATATACTACGTAACTAACTCTACTTAGTTACAATAAATAATATAATGGGCTACGCCCAGTTGTTGCCTTAGATCCTTAACCCTTGGTTATGCAAACCCTAGATATATAAGTTTAATACCTAAAGCTTAACTTTAGACTCTTTATTAAATTTATAAGTATTCCTTTAGCACCTTTAGCTCCTTAAGTACCTAGCCTTTTATATTAAATTTAATTACTTCTACTCGTCGCGGGATAAGTAGATTTTAAATATAACTATAAACTAAAGCTACAAAGTAGCACATAAAGTTAAAAAAACTTATATAAATAGATACTATAAAGGCGACGCCTAGACCTATAAGAAGATAGAACCCTTCCTAGTAAGTAATTAAAAAGAAGTCTTAATAGATATTTAACGCTAGCAAGACTATCTTTACTAAATAAAAAAGGTATAAAAATAAGAATAAAACATTTTACTAAAGGTCTACGTCTTAGCACGAATAATTATGCGTAGTAAGCTATTAGCTTATAAAAAAGTAATAGTTAGGGAAATAACAGGATAGCCTCCTTATTTAGAACTAAACTCTAGGTATTAGGAGTTAGTAAGAATAAAATATAGTAATTTTTAAGTAAAATTAAAGCACTCGTTAACCTCTAGAATACTTTTTAGACTTTACTATAAAAAGTAAAAGGACTAACTAAAGAAATAGTAAGAGAGTGCTAAAAATCCCTAATAAAATAATAATACTCCTAAATAATAAGAGGTACAAATTAGCTATTAGAAGTAGACTAATAAATAGAGCTACTAAGGAGATTAATAGGAGAGCTTGTCTTAAACTAAGAAAAAAGCTACTATTCTAAAATCCCTAACCTAGTCTACTTTAATAGCAAATAACAGGATTACTATTACTTTAGAATAGTAATATAATATAAGCTCTTAGAGGATAGGGACTGCCTTAGAAATATACCTAAATATATTATTAGTTAATTAATAGGACGTGCAATAATAGTAGGAAGTATATACTTAAACTACTACCTAGGATATACTAAAGCTAACCTCTAAAAGCTACTAAACTATAACTTTTATAATTACTTAAAAAAATCGCGCGTAACTGCTTACTTATAATATAATAAGGAAACTAGAAGCTTTATAACTTTAATTTTAACTTTAATAACTATACTATAGAAGCTAAGGAGCATAGTTAGAAAATTTTAAAATATTTATATCTTTAAAGCCTTTATAAAGACTTATAGGACTAAATAGTTATAATAAATATAAATAATAATTAGGACCTGCAAGGGGTCTAAAAAAAGTTAATAAGATTAAAGAAAACCTCTTCTAAAATATATTATAGCTATTAAAGTTTTCTACTAAGAACGGGGCGCTAGACAAGATAGATTAAGAACCTACCTAAGCTAACCTTAGAAGGATATCTAGCTAACGAAGTTAAGATAGAAGACACTAAGTAATAAATAGAGCTATAGGACATAGGTCTAGTAATACCTAAAAATAAGCCACGTAAGGTGTCACGCAAGGTAATAGAAACCCGTAAAAAGAATAGTTCCTATTTTTATTATAGAGATATAGGACACCGCGTAAAGTAGTATAAACTTTTACTTATAATAAAGCTAGCACAAGTTCGCGCTACTATACTTATTACTAAAAAATCTTTTAATAAAAAGTTTAATATAGATATTAATAATTTAGAAAACTAGATCCTCCTAGTAATAGTCGCTCTAGCAGGCGAAAGTAGAAAAAGGGAAAAAAATAAGTTTTAATAACTTTTAAAGGCTATAGTTAGACTTAATACTAGTAATAGTATACTTACTTATTAATAATATTACATTTACATTAATAATAATTAATTTAGGTTATTTAACCTTTAAATTTATATTAGAAAAACTTATAACAAAAGCCTACCTACAGCGTAAGAACCTACCCTATTTATAAAAGATTATTAGTATTAGAGGCATGCGACTCTTCGTACGCAAAATAGTCTAACTAGAAGTAGATATTAATAGCTATATAAAACTAATATAGCTATACGTCTTACCTAACAACAGGTCGTACAATCTAATTCTTAGCCTAATCTAAATAAAGAAGAATAGGGTTAAACTAGCCCTAGCAAAGAAATTAATCTAGATTAAAAGTTTAGGCACCTATATCTAGAACTAAAAATGTAAGAAACTATTAATAAAGCTCTAAAAGGTATTAGTTATAGCCTTTATAGCCCTAGATTAGCGTAAGTAACGCCTAGGAAACAAGACTAAGGTGTTTTTTATATTAATATAAAATATATAAAAGGCGTTAATCCATAAACTACAGGTAAACCTATAAAAGTTACTACTTAAAGCTTTTAAGAACTTATAGCGTATCTTTTATAAGAAATAAGCTGACAAGCTCCCTCCGCACTAAGGACCTAGAGTAGATCTTTTTATCCTTCTTAGGGAAAAAGATAGCGAGACCCTAGAGATTCCTTATAGTCCTCTATTTAATATGTCTCGTAAAGAGTTACTCGCCCTTTAAAAAAGAGTTTATTAAATACTTAAATAAATATTTTATTTAAGCAAGTAAGTCCAGCGTCGCTACTTTAGTATTATTTAAAAAAAAATCTAGCGGAGGAGTACGCTTTTACGTTAATTATTAAGTCTTAAATACTGTTTTAAAAAAAGACTAATATTTATTACTATTAATAAGTAAGACCCTTTAGCTCCTCGTGAAGCTAAATAGTTTAGTAAACTTAATATAATATAAGCCTCTTATAAGCTTAAATAGTAAAAGGTAACGAATAAAAGATAGCTTTTAGAACTTAATTTAGCTTTTATAAGTAGCTAGTAGTTCCTTTTAGCCTAGCTAACGCGCTAAGAATATTTTAGTAGTATATTAATTAGGTGCTAACGGAGTACCTTAATAATTACTACTTAATATATATAGATAATATTCTTATCTTCTCCAGTAGTAGCTAGAAAGACTACTAAGAGAAAGTACGTACTATAATTTAAAAATTAAGAGCTATAAAATTATATTTACGTATTAAGAAATCTAAGTTCTGTGTTAAAAAGACTAAGTACCTTAAATTTATTATAAAAGTTAATAAGGACGTAAGCATAGGCCTAAATAAAGTTTAGGTAATTTAAAAATAATAGCTACTAACTTTAGTAAAAAAAGTCTGAAGTTTTATAGGCTTTACGAACTTTTATTAAAAATTTATATAAGACTTTTTAAGTAACGTGGTTAATTAGCACACGGGTTATTTTTCTCCACTATTACACCTCCTAACTTTAACACGCGATTTCTTTATAATAATAAATAATAGCGCAATTAAAAAAAGATAGAATAATCCTAGCTATTAATATAATTTAATTATTTAAGAAGAAAGTATTCGACGCGTAGCTTAGCTTTATAATATACTATTTCCCTTTCTTTATAGTAGAATAGCGGGTGCGACGCTAGTATAAGAATTATAATTAAATTTATATATTTTAGATATACTTATAGAGAGTCTCTTTATTAAGTATATTTTAGACTTAGATAATTAAGGATTTCCTCCCTAACTTAAAGATATAGAAGATATAGCTACCTACATACTCGCGTCGCGTGGAGCGCGACGCGTTGGCAAGCTCTGGCCGCATCGATTCGTAAAACGCACCCTAGAGCTAAAGACGCGTTTTTCACGTTCCTACGACTTCCAGAGGGCCCTATGGGAAGACCCGAAGCTTATCAAAGACTGGTTCTGGCTTGTAACAAACAGGAAAGCCAAGTATGGTATATAAGATAGCGACACATGGAACTTTAACAAAATAGGCTTTATAATAGGCATTATCTGTAGCTATATAGTTATTACTTAATCTAATTAGAAGGGTAAAGGCAACAAAGTGTAGTTAGGTAATTAAAAATAGATTATAATATTTACTTACGTTAATAAAGAGGGTCGTGATATCCTTTTGTTTTTAGTTATTTAAAGCTTATACTACCTTACTAATTAGTATACTAAGGGCGGTCTGCTAGTCTCTTAGGTAATTAAACCTATAAAAAATAAGTAAATAAATATTAAGACTAGCTTAGTGTTAAGATCCTCAGGGGTTGCTGGTCCCTAAGGACTAAGGTTGGTTCTCGGGCAAGAGTACTAGTAGGATAGGAGAGGGTTATAGTAATAGCTCGCGCTTGTCACTAGGGCGTTAGTATTAAAGGTATATATAGCATAATTAAATTAACAAGATTGCTTATTCAGATCTAAATAATAGATTAATAAACAGGTTAAACACGATAATAGAAGACTATTATCGCATTCCTATATATACGTGGTCTAGACTATTCGCTGGCGAGCGCTCTCTGCCGAGCGCTCTCTATAGAGCAGTCACGTGACTTAGCGCCATGCGGCGTAGCACGCGAAATAACTAGTCATTCGTAGCAAATAACATAAGGGGTTAAGTATAAAACTAGTATAGTCTTCTTAGGATTTTAAATTTTAATATTATTCCTTCCCTTCCTAAATTTATTCCAAAATTACGTGTTAGGTTTTACCTTCTCTTATATAAGCGTAACTCTACTCTTATATTTATAAGTATAACGTTAGTTACTATGCCTCCTAAGTCTACTACCTATAAACTCTATTTATATAATAAAATTCTTTAAGCTAATTTTATTACTAAGCACCCTTATTTTAAGTATAAATTTAAAGGTTAAGAGTATTATATAATGCCTAAATTAGGTTTAAAGTGTGCTAAGTATATTTGCCTTAGCTACTTATACATTAACATGTCTTAGGCATTATTAGATAAGACACGAGATAAGTATAGGAAGAAGGTTAAAAAGGATAAAAAATAATTAGCTATAGTTATTTTTTATTTATTAAAAGATAAGAGGATAGTAGCGCAGGCTAAAGAGCGTACGCGCAAGAAAACGTTATATCTTACGTTTAATTTAGCTACTAAGGAAGAGGTAGTAAATGCTAAGATGGTTAATTATCCTGCTGCGGATGCCTTGGTTAGCTATTCGCCTACTATGTAGGCGACATTAGGTTTATTAGACGGAATATCCTTATTACCTCAACCTTCGTCTTAGGTATGTAGGTTTTATATAAGTTTGTTATTTCTTTTCTAATAGTCCTCTAGGGTTTAGTATATTAATTATTATTATATTATAAGTCTTGTTCCTATTAAAGCTTTCTCTTGTTACTCTAGTATAGTAGTAGTAATTATAGATTTTATTTTACGCCTTCTTTAAGAGTTATTAACAGTTCTTACAAAGTTTAGATTTAGGTTCTTATATATTTTCTAAGTGTAGGCATCCCTTCTACTTAACTAACTATTCTTATAAAAACTTATTATTTTAGAAGTCTTCTTATTTAACTTCTTTATATCTTAGGAGTATTTTAACTTTAAATTTATTTTCTTCCTCTAGCTAATAATAGAAGAATATCTTAACTAGTGTCTTAGGGTCTATAGGTTTAAGTTAGTTTATATAAAATACTAAGTGTATTTTCGCGTCTAGCGATAGTTCTAATTAGTAGTTAACTAGTAATAATTATTTAATAATAAAAAATAGTCTAACCTTAATATAATCTAGTTTCTTATGCTTTTTCTTCTAGGTTTAAAGGTTTTTTATAAGTAGATATGCTTTATCCCCCTTCTTTAGCTAAGGTGCTATTTTTCTTTTTTAGTTTATATAGGAAATACTTTACTATTAAGCTTTTTTAAGATTCTCTTAGAGTTGTGCCCCTGTTTTCTTTATAGTTTCTACTATATTTATTACTTCTTATATCCTAATCGCTATAGGAAGTGTTTAATTAAAGAAATATAAGTGTTTTTTATAGCTTATATAGAATAGTGTAAATCCTGTTACTATTAATATCTTGTTATTATATGCCAGTTATGCTATAGGTAATAAGGAAATCTAGTTATTTCTCTAGTTATTATAGTAGATGCGTAGGTACGTCTTAATTATTTAGTTCGTACGTTCTGTTTGTCCGTCAGTTTGCGGATAGTATGCTATTAATAGTTTTTATTTTGTTTTAATAAGTGCTATTAGCGTTATCTAGTAGTTTAAGGTAAAGAGCTTATTCTTATTACTAATAATTATCTTTAGAATACCATAGTGTTATATAAGTTAGTTTAGGATAAGGAATGCGAGTTCCTTAGCTATAGTTATTTTCTAATATAGTAGTAATTTTACGTATTTAGTAAATTAATAGATAATATTTAGTATTACGTTGTAAGTGATTCCAGTTGCAGGATCTTTTAATTTTAGTAGTTCTATAATAAAGTCTACAGCGATATCTTCCTAGGGTGCAATAGGTATTTATATGGCTTATATCTCTTTATACTTGAGATGTGTTACGTGTTTGTTGCGCTGGCAGTCTGCGTATTTGCGGATGTAGGTGGTTACTACTTTCTTAATTCCTTTAAAGCTGTAGTTCTGCTAGATAAGTTTTATTATTTTTTAGATGCCTAGGTGTCCGTACACTAGGTTATTATAGTATTATTATATAATTTCTATTTATAGTTCCTTGGGTACTTCTCTCGTAAGTACAAGGAGTTAATTAAGTTTAGCTATTAGTTCGAAGAAACTATTAAAGTTTTTCTTTAGTATTATAAAGTACGTCTTAACTTTTTCTCTTTTATTATTTATTCTGCTAAGAGCGTCCGCTCGTCTGTTTTCTTTACCTAGGGTGTATATAATTTTAAATTTATATTATCTTAGCGTTTTTAACTATCTTGCTTATTATTAGATTAGTTCTTTTATAGTTATAAAGCGTGTAAGATTCTTATAGTATATAAAGATTTTAAGTTTAGAGTAACTATATGCGTAGATCCGCTAGTGTTTAATAGCTTTTACTATTGCGAGTAGTTCTTTATTATGTACTTTATACTATAATTCTTCTAATATAAACTTATATATATAGTATATAACTAGGTGCTATTTACTATTCTTTTCTTACTTCGCGCATGCTCTAACTGCTAAGTCGCTTGCATTAGTTTTAATACGCAAGGGTTTATTATCTTAGAAGTGTATAAGGACTAGTAGCGTAATATATACTTCTTATAGTATTTAGAATGCTTGCTCGCATTCTTTTATTTAGTTAAAAAGTTTATCTTTCTTTGTAAGGTTTATAAGGGGTAGTATAATTTTAAAATAGTCCATAATAAATTGCCTATTAAATCTAATAAATTTAAAGAAAGCTTATACTTTTTTAAGGTTAGTAGGTAATTTCTACTTCTTTACTTCCTTAATCTTTAAAGGGCTTACTTAGATATCTTTAGTATTAATAACATATCTTAGGAACTCTAGTTCTATAACATAAAATTTATATTTCTTAAGTTTTAGTTATAGGTTAACACTATTTAGTATTTATAGTACTATTTATACGTATTGCACATAATCCTTCTCCTGTTTAAAGAATACTAGAATATTGTTAAGGTAAGTAACTATAAATATATTAAGATAGTTTTATAGTACGTTATTAATTATTACTTAAAATATTACTAGTGCGTTTGTGAGTCTAAAGGACATAACTTAGTACTTAAATAGTTTATATTTAGTTTAAAAGGCTATCGTCCACTTATCACCTACTACTATTTATATAAGGTAGTATTTATCTTGTAAGTCAAATTGCGTAAATATCTTAGCTTGTCCTAACCTGTCTTGGGATTCTTGTATGTTTAGTAGTAGGTATCTATTTTTAATTGTTATGTTATTTAGCCTTTTATAGTTAATATATAGACGTTGTGTTCTATCCTTCTTTATAATAAATATTAAGGGTAATACTGTTAGTAATTCTAACTTACGTATCTATTACCTTTTAAGGGCTTTCTTTAGGAATTCGCGTATCTATTAGAGTTCCTTTTTACTCTAGCTATATAGTAGTCTAAAGGGCGGCGTCTTTCCCTCTTCGAGAATAATGCGGTAATCTTAGTATATATACTTAGGAAGGGCGTTTGCTCCTTTCTTTTTCTAAAATAAATAACTTTATTCTTTATATTTATTAAGGATATTAAGAGGTGTACTATTCTCTTTATACTTATACTTTATAACCTAGTAGTTCCTACTAGCGTCTACTAAGTTAATTTTATATTTATTAACTTTTAATTATAAGACTATGTTGTTTATAGCTCTCTTATCTACTATTATGCTTTATTAATACGTAGGTTTTACTTATAATGCATAGTTACAGCGCTTAAAGGATAGCTTTTTTTTTCTTAGTTAATTATAGGGTTATGCTTCCTTAGCTAGGATAATCTTAAAATTACATTATAGTTAGCTTTCTTAATTTTATCGAGGGTAATCAATTCCTGGTGTCTATCCCCCGCAGGGCCTGAATCTGCCGTACACGGGCCACATATGAATGGCCAATTAGATGAAAGCGTTCGAAACCTCCAAACCTTGCATCGTGATGTCAGCAATTCCCAAAAATCGTCAATTACCAGCTAAAATAAACCTTTTTTAGAAGCTCTACCATCTGCAACTATGCCTAAAGGTGCCGTGACGCTGAGCAATGATGCTGACTTCGTCAGGTACACAAAGTACTCGAAAAAAGCTGGTGTTTTGCCCAATCTGCCAAAGGATCCGCCACCCGACTGGCAACCGCTCAAG
>ML976680.1:107684-145001 GCA_010015655.1 Bimuria novae-zelandiae CBS 107.79
GCTCATATTATTTGGTTTTCATGCAGAGTCGGAGGGTTCATCCGATTGGCCACTTACATGTGGCCCGTGTACGGCAGATTCAGGCCCTGCGGGGGATAGATTATAAGGGTAGTTTTAACCTTATATTTAATTATTGCTTTGCTAGGCATTAGTTGTCTATTTATAATATAAATAGCATAGGGTATAGCCTTCTTACGTTTATAAAGTCCTGCTCTATTAAGTGCTTTTCTTAATATATAGCTCTTCTGTGCTCCTATGTCTAGCATGGCTTTTATTTATATTTTTTGAAGCTATACTAGTAGCTTAATTAATGCCTAACTATTAGTGGCATTTACTTCTTTAAAGGCGTTTTCCCGCCTAAGTCTAGGTCTAAAAAAGACATTTTCTCTATAACTGGCTTTGTGGGTTTAAGGCGCCTATCATTTTCCTAAGGCTATTACTAAGTCTTATTTAGGGAAAGTTCACCGTCTTCTTCTTTTATTACTAATTTAATCTAGAGGGTTGGGGTCCCTTTTAGTATACGCTTAAACCTATGCTTGTTTTTCTATCCCTTATATTCCTTATAGTTAGGATATAAGCATGTTTGCCACGCATCTAACATGTATTTTTTATTAATTAGTAGTAATAGTGCTTAGTTTAGTGCCTAATTAAAATATAAAAAGTATTGCGTTTCGCGTTTATCTTAGAGGTAGATATTATAGCAGGCGATAGGGTAGTTAAACTACTCTTATCTATATTATTAGTATATTTAGGGAAAGTAGCTATATTCCTTAGCTTAGTAATAAATAGTACATTAGTCTTCTCTATAAAGGGTCTATTATATGGTCTCGTGCGTAGGGTTGCGGTGGTCTAGGTTGTACTATAGTTTGTAGTTTAGGTTTTTATTTAGGTACTTTTTCTTAGGGTCTTTATAGGCGTAGCGATAATCTGCCATTTCTCGTACTACTTTACTAACTAGGTTAAGTTAGTAAGCGTGGTAAAATGCTTCTATATAGTCTTATTATTTAATCGCTATTAACCTAAAGTCTCCTTCCCTTAGTTAGTGTTTTTCTAAGAAGTTAAAAACATTAATTATTTTATTAGTAACTAGTTTACTATAGCTAGGGTAAGGTATAAGAGATTAATATATTAGTTCCTTTTCCTTCTCCTTTTTATCTAAACCTTTATATGCATCCTTGTAGAGTTATAAGTTAGGTATCCCTAATTGCTCTAATCCTTTATTATAGATATTAGCTTATTTAATAGCGTTTACTACTTATTATTCTTTGTTAGCGGTTTCTTCTTTATTAACAATTAGTACGTTTAGCTACTATGCAATCTTATTCTTAAATCTACAGTTCCTAGCTATGTGGCCTAGTTTACTATATATAAAACATTTACGCGTCTCGATCCTCTGTCGTTAGGTTCTATCTAAAATACATTAGTTAGGCTTTTAATAGCCTATAGCCTTTCCTATTCCTTTTTTTTGGTTATTAAACTAGACATCTTCTATAGGTTAGGGGCTATAATAGTTATGTTACTAGCGTTAAGGTGCCTTTAATAGCGACCTATAGACTATAAGTGCCTATTGTCTAAAGCTAGCGTTTTTTAGGTTTTTACAAAACTCTTCTTACAAGGTAAACTCTTTCCTATTAATATAAAAAGTCTCTTTATATAGTTCTTTTAAGGTTTTTATTTTAGTGCTACTACGTAGGAGTTCTTCGCGTACATTACGTTTAAGGCCTTATTTATAT
Organism: Bimuria novae-zelandiae CBS 107.79; assembly: GCA_010015655.1. Taxonomy (NCBI): domain Eukaryota; kingdom Fungi; phylum Ascomycota; class Dothideomycetes; order Pleosporales; family Didymosphaeriaceae; genus Bimuria; species Bimuria novae-zelandiae. The sequence continues at coordinate 109,418 of ML976680.1, forward strand.
ATTATCTTAAGAAATTTATCCTCTTAGTTAAGTTATATAGTGTACTTGCGGAACTTAGCTATATATTTAGCTATAAATTAGTATTAGCTAATTATTTAGATCACGGGTTTAGTAAGAGTAGTTTTATTAGTAATTCTAAATATTTATTAAAAGTATATTTTAAATTTATTATAGTCTTTAATAATAATAATTATATTAGCATCTCTATTAACGTATTCCTTATTCTTATTATTATAGTCTATATCTAAGTACTTAACTAGGTAAGGATAGATCTATTCTTTAGCGCTTTCTTATATATAGGTCGTAGTAAAGATAACTTTCTTTTTATCTTTAAGATCCTAGTTTTAGCTAAAGAAGTAAAGGTCTAACTATAAAAGCTAGGTGTTAAGGAGAGTATAATTACTATTATATAAGTTAGGTTTATATGCCTTATTCTTGCCATCCCCTATAAGGGTAACGTAGTTATCTAAAGCCATAGAAGAGGTAGGGGTTCTAGTAATACTTATATTAAAGGTGTTTAAAATATTAAGATCCTTAGGGGTTGCTAGTCCTTAAGGGCTAAGGTTAGTTCTTAGGTAGAAGTACTAGTAAAATAAAAAAGGGTTATAGTAATAGCTTGCGCTTATTACTAGGGCGTTCGTATTAAAGATATATATAGTATAATTAAATTAACAAGATTGCTTATTTAGATCTAAACAATAGATTAATAAATAGGTTAAACACGATAATAGAAGACTATTATCGCGTTCCTATATGTACGTGGTCCAGACTGCTCGCTGGCGAGCGCTCTCTACCGAGCGCTCTTCGGCGAGCACTCTCTACAGAGCAGTCACGTGACTTAGCGCCATGCGGCGTAGCACGCGAAATGACCAGTCATTCGTAGCGAATGACATGAGGGGTTAAGTACAAAACCGGCACAGTCTTCCTGGGATCTCGGATCCTAACACTTAGAATAAATTAAATATTTTAATAAGTATATTAGAAATTTAATAAAAGGTATATATTAGTTATTAGTGCTAGACGGGCACGAGAGCAATAGGTTAGTTAAGTTTAAGGCTTATTATAAAGTATATAATAGTATAACTATTAGTCTCCCTCTACACTTATCTTATCTAACTTAGCTACTTAATATTAGATATTTTAGTATCTTAAAGCGCTTTTATAGTTATAAGATTAATATATTTATTAAATCTTATATTTATTATATTACTAAAGTTAAGTTCTTCTTAGTCGTCTATAACACCTATATTAAGACTATAACGACAGAAAATATTATAGCTAGGTTCTATAGGGCTAGTTTAATCTCTTATAATTCTTAGGCGGTCCTATTAAAGCTAGATATTAAGTTATAAACGCCTACACCCCCTAAAACGCCTTTAGTAGATACTAACCCTTAGGTTTCTTAGACGTCGCGTAACCCCATAAAAGCTCTCTTATAAACTAACTATATAAAGTAAAAAATTACTAATTATTAAAAAAGCTCCCTAATTCTAATTTTTAATATAATTAGTTAAATAATTAAGAATATAGAGGTATTAGCGCATACTGTAAGTAGGTAGGTGGTATGTGTAAAGGTAGTATATTGTGTGTGTAATGGTCTGAGTTGCTCTGTGTGTTCAGATGTGTGTACATAGAGTAATCAGAGGCTCGTATATAGTGATAGAGCTAACTTATGAGACTAGTGTTGTCCTGTGACATATCTTTAGGGTGCTTACACATACAGTTACCCTATTAACTATAAAAAATACGACCTTTTAGAAGGTAAATAAGATACTAAGTAAGCGTTAAAAGGCAAAAAGGAGACATCTCTAGTAAGGAAAAGTACTTAGTGTAGAGAATAGACAAGATATAGTAGCTTAGAAAGACGTAGAGGCTATAGTAAAGGAAGATAGATACTCTTAGGACGGTAGTAGAGGATTAGGTTAGCTAACTTTACGACGATGTGGCAACTGCGGAGAAACTAGACATAATATGCGAACGTGTCAGGAAAATATAGAGATATGTAGTAAGTCTATAAATAAGCGAGTTAATTTATTAAAGCGTTATAATTAACTAATTAAAGTTGGGAGGTTCGATAGTAGGGAACCGTAATCTAAGTGCTAATATAATCTAAGTGCTGATAAAACTACGTTATAGTAAGTCCCCTTATAAAGCTTACTAGTAAAGGAGTGGAATTTAACTTCTTAAAAATAGCGTTCTATATAGACCCCGCGCTAGTGTACTTTAACCCTAAATAAAAATTAGTATTAAAAGTAAACGCCTTTAGCGAATTAATTAGGGGATACTTCTCTTTGTATAATAATAATAATAATAAGATTCTATGTCTAGTAGCTTACTTCTTAGTAAAGAATAGCCCGATAAAATGTAATTACGCTATCTATAATAAAGTTATACTTATAGTTATTAAGTACGTAAATAAATAAGACTATATATATTAAGTAGTAAAGCACCGTACGGTCTATACTAATTATAAAAACTTTACGTATTTCGCTACTAAATAAAGGTTAACGAACGACACGTTTACTAGGTAAATATACTTAGCTATATTAATATAATATTTATATATAGACTAGGATTAGTAAACTCTAGGCTAGATATCTTCTTCTAAAAAAAACTAAGACTTACTAAAGAATAATAAAGATAATAAATTAAAGTTAAGGAACTTTACGCTTTTGTAATAGACTACTAAAAGAAATAGCCTAAAGTCTTTTATCCCCTAAATACCTACTACTATAGAGGAACCTAATTATACTAAAATAAACAAGGACCTAGTGCTTACTTACCTAACACGTCCTAGACTACCTATATTAACCCCCTAAGAAGGCGATAACCTTGCCGAACAACGCGAACTAGACTTGAATACTATATAAGAAAAGGCAGAATACGATAAAGATAGCGTGTATAGTAAAATAAAAGTCTATATTAAAAATAGGCTTAGGAAGTTTAAACCTAAGCAAACGTTATTTATTAGTATCTTAGAATATAGAATAGATAACTAAGGATACCTATACTACAGGTTAAGATAATAAATACTAAAATTAGAACTTTTATAAATAAAGCTAATAGTAGTCGCGTATAGTTCCCTAGCTTTAAAATACTTAAGATAAAAAATATTTATAAAATTCTTGCTTAAGACTACTTCTTTCTAAGGATATCTAACTAAGTAAGGTAGTGTATTAAGAACTATAATATCTATAGAAAAACCAAACTATAGAGAGAAGAAAAATAGGGCATGCTAGAGCTCTTATTACTACCTAAATATGGATAAAAGGACATTATAATAGACATTAATATTATTCTACCTAGGAGTAATAGCTTCACAAATATTATAATAATTATAAATAAACTTAGTAAGGGTCCTAAGTTTATTAGTCTTTTAAATTTTAATATATTATAGTTACAGGAGCGGTTTTTTAATACTAGGCAGCAGGCTGCTTTTTCACCTCCTCTATTATATTAGACCGCGGGGGATAGTGCGTGAGCGAATTTTAGACTATACTTTATAAATAAGTAGGAATTAAGTAAAGACTGTCTATAGTAAAGCACCCAGAGACGGATAGGCAGATAGAATAAATAAACTCTATCCTTAATGTTTACCTTTAGGCATATTATAACTAGTAATAAGATAACAAGAAAAAGTGGTTTCCTATAGCTTAGATAGCTATTAAAGGGCGAAAAGCTATATTAACAAAAGTTAATTTATTTTTCTTATCCTATAGCTAGAATATTAAACTAGTTAAGAACTTTAGAATATAGAGATAAGCCTTAGAGCTTAAAACTAACGTAAAGAAGGCTATAAAGGTAATAATAAAAAGTTTAAAGAGATTTTTAACTATGTCTAAGTAAAAATAATAATATCTTTATAAGAATAAGAGCGCCTAGGAAACTATTAACATAAAAATATTTTAATTTTAAAAGAAGTAGATGAAGCATGGCTAAAATATAAAGACTACTTCTAAAACTAGCGTCTAAGTAAAAAGCTTAACTAGAAGTAAGAAATGTTTACTATAAAGAAGGTAATAAACTCTTATATAGTAAAACTAGATATTCTATCGAACATACGCCTAAGGTTCCACGTAAATAGGTTAAAGTTAGTCTTATTAAACTTTATCCTAAGTTATATTACTAATAATGCTCAGCCCGAGGTAATTATAATAAAAAATAAAGAGGAAGAGCATAGCGTAATTAATATATATAAAAAATATTAGTCCTGTAGAGGTAAGAAAGTAGAATATCTAGTATAGTAAAAAAAACTACTCTTAAAGAACTTAGGAATCTCGCAAATATCTTAACTAAGCTACTACGTTCGACTATTGAGAAAAGTTTACTAAGCTATATTAAAATTATAATAACAAACTCCTAATAGGATTCTATCGCGATATCCCCTAAATTAGCTTCTATTGGAGTCTAAAGGAGGCTTTATAATACCTGCCTTACTAAGCTAAGGAACTTAGCTAGATAAAGGTATCTAAAATAAGGGTAGAAATAATATTATTAAAGAATAAAGTTAAGTATTAGGTAAGGCTAACAATTAGGCTAAAAGAAAGTATAGGTAATATTATTTACTTAAAAAAGGAAGTTAAGAAGACATTTTAAAAAGGTAACTTAAAGACTTTTAACACTACTAAGGATAGTAAGGGAACTAAATAGCTCTTATAATAATAAGGGATAACCCTTACGAAAGAAGGGAGCTTTAAAAAGTAAACTAAAGATAAAAAGGAGAGAGAAACTAGATAAAAGGAGTATATTTAGCTACTAAAGGAATAGTAAAATCTTTTTTAGTAATGTCTAGATTTTCTTCTTTGCTATCTAATATACTACTAAGGTTAAAAAAGCTATTATCCTCCTTATTTAGGCGCCTCTTAATTATAATAGCCTAAATATACTAGCGTAAGCCCTAGTAGGCTTAAGTAGATATATTAGCTCCCGCGAGGACCTTATTTATTACCTAAAAACTATTTATTATAATACTCTTATCTACTACTATAAACTTAAAGATGGTTAAAAGTCTTTTTAACTATAATAGCAATGCGCTCTAGGAGCTAAATAGTTTTAAAAAAAAAGTAATAGGGTCTAAAGCAATAATACTCTTACTCGTAATGGAGGTATAGTAAATAATAATAATAACCTTACAAGTAGAATAAAACGCGTTAAAGTTAATAAAAAAGGTCTTTCACTTTTAGTTACTTTTTAAAACCTCGTTTAAAAGATAGCTTATATTAATAACTATAATATTAGTAAACTTTTCGTGGCTAACTTTGTTAAGGGCAGGCTAAATCTAGATAGGGGAAGAATGTAGCTAGTAAGCTTATAGGTACGACACTCCTTGCAGGATACCGTCTTGCCCGCTAGTACCTACTAATGAACGTATTTATAGGTAGTATAATTAATATACTAGCTCTTAATTATCGCGCGTAGTAAAATTAGCCCCTAAAAGCTAAGCTTATTAAGTTAGTAAGTGCGCACACCTAGGCTAATAAAAAAACTAAAAAGAGGGTTACAAGAGTAAAGAGGCAAGTTAAAAGATAAGAAACAAAAGTATAAAAAAGAGTCTAGTGTAATAGGCTACGCCCAGTTGTTGCCTCGGATCCTTAATCCTTGATTATGCGAACCCTAGATATATAAGTTTAATGCCTAAAGCTTAACTTTAGACTCTTTATTAAATTTATAAGTATTCCTTTAGCACCTTTAGCTCCTTAAGCACCTAGCCCCTTATATTAAATTTAATTACTTTTACCCGTCGCGGGATAAGTAGATTTTAAATATAACTATAGACTAAAGCTATAAAGTAGCACGCGAATTTAAAAAACTTACGTAAATAAATACTATAAAGGTAACGCCTAGACCTGCGAGGAAATAGAACCCTCCTTAGTAAGTAATTAAAAAGGAGTTCTAATAGATGCTTAACGCTAGCAAGACTATCTTTACTAAAAAAAAACATTATAGAAATAAGAATAAGACCTTTTACTAAAGATCTATATTTTAGCGCGAACGATTATGCGTAATAAGCTATTAGCTTATAAAAAAGTAATAGCTAGGGAAACAAAAGGATAGCCTCCCTATTTATAACTAAACTCTAGGTATTAGGAGTTAACAAGAATAAAATATAATAATTCTTAAGTAAGATTAAAGTACTTGTTAACTTCTAAGACACTTTTTAGTCTTTACTATAAAAAGTAAAAGGACTAACTAAAAAAATAATAAGGAAGCGCTAAAAACCCCTAATAATATAATAATACTTTTAAGAGATAAGAGGTACGAATTAGCTATTAAAAGTAGACTAATAGATAGAGCTACTAAAAAGATTAATAGTAGAGCTTGTCTTAAACTATGGAAAAAGCTACCACCCTAAGATCCTTAACTTAGCCTACTTTAATAGTAAATAACAGGATTACTACTACTTTAGAATAGTAATATAATATAAGCTCCTAGAGGATAGGGACTGCCTTAGAAATATACCTAAATATATTATTAGTTAATTAACAGGACGTGTAGTAACGGTGGGAATTATATACCTAGACTACTACCTAGGATACACTAAAGCTAACCTTTAAAAGCTACTAAACTATAACTCTTAGAACTACCTAGCCGAAGAAATTACGCGTAACTACTTATTTATAATATAATAAGGGAACTAGAAGCTTCGTAACTTTAACTTTAACTTTAATAACTATACTATAAAAGCTAAGGAGTATAGTTAGGAAATTTTAAAAAATTTATACCTTTAGAGCCTCCGCGAGGACTTATAAGACTAAATAATTATAGTAAATATAAATAATAATTAGGACCTATAAGGGGTTTAAAAGAGAGTTAATAAGATTAAAGAAAACCTTTCTAAAATATATTATAGCTACTAAAGTTTTCTACTAAGAATAGGGCGCTAGACGAGATAGATTAGGAACTCACCTAAGCTAACCCTAAAAGGATGTCTGGCTAACGAAGCTAAGATAAAAGACACTAAGCGACAGATAGAACTACGGGACATAAATTTAGCAACACCTAGAAACGAGCCACGTAGGTGTCGCGCGAGGTAATAGAAACCTATAAGAAGAATAGTTCCTATTTTTATTATAAAGATACAGGACACCGCGTAAAGTAGTGTAAACCTTTACTTATAATAAAGCTAGCATAAGTTCGCGCTACTATACCTACTACTAAGGAATTTTTTAATAAAGAGTTTAATATAGCCTTTATTAATTTAGAAAACTAAGTCCTTTTCGTAATAGTCGTCGCTAGGAGGTAAAAGTAGGAAAAGGGCAAAAGATAAATTTTAATAACTTTTAAAAGCTATAGCTAAACTTAATATTAGTAATAGTACACTTACTTATTAATAATATTATATTTACATCGACAATAATTAATTTAGGTTATTTAATCTTTAAATTTATATTAAAAAACTTATAACAAAAGCCTACCTATAGCGTAAGAACCTACCTTAACTATAGGAGGTTATTAGTATTAGAGGCATGCGACTCTTCGTACGTAAAGTAGTTTAACTAAAAGTAAATATTAATAGCTATATAGAACTAATATAACTATACGTCTTACCTAACAACAAGTCGTATGATCTAATCCTTAGCCTAATCTAAATAAAAAAGAATAGTGTTAAACTAGCCCTAGTAAAACAATTAATCTAAATTAAAAGTTCAGGCACCCGTATCCGTAACTAAGAAAGTAAGAAACTATTAATAAAGCCCTAAGGGGTATTAGCTATAGCCTTTATAGCCCTAAATTAGCATAATTAACGCCTAGGAAACGGGGCTAAGGTGTTTTTTATATTAATAAAGGATATATAGAAGGTGTTAACCTATAAGCTAAAGGTAAACCTATAAAAGTTACTACCTAAAGCTTTTAAGAACTTGTAGCGTATCTTTTATAAGGAATAAGCTAACAAGCTCCCCCCGTACTATAGACCTAGAGTAGATCTTTCTATCCCTCTCGTGGAAAAACATAACAAGACCCTAGAGGTCCCCTATAGCCCTCTATTTAATATGTCTCGTAAAGAGTTGCTCGTCCTTTACAAAAAGCTTATTAAATACTTAAATAAAAGCTTTATTTTAGTAAGTAAGTCTAGCGCTATTACCCTAGTATTATTTACTAAGAAACTTAGTAAAGGACTACGCTTTTACGTTAATTATTAAGCCCTAAACGCTATTTTAAAGAAGGACTAGTACCCTTTACTATTAATTAGTAAAACCCTTTAGCTCCTCCCGAAGGCTAAATAGTTTAGTAAACTTAATATAATTTAAGCTTTTTATAAGCTTTAGATAATAAAAGGCAAGGAATAGAAAACAGCGTTTAAAATCTAATTTAGTCTTTATAAGTAGTTAGTAGTTCCTTTTAGCCTAGCTAATGCGCTAAGTACGTTCTAGCGATATATTAACTAGGTACTAAGGGAGCACCTTAATAACTACTACTTAGCGTATATAAATAATATTCTTATCTTCTCTAGTAGTAGCTAAAAAGACCACGAAGAAAAATTAGGTACTATAATTTAGAAGTTAGGGGCTATAGGACTATACTTAAATATTAAAAAATCTAAGTTCTGCGTTAAAAAGACTAAGTACCTTAAATTTATTATAGAAGTTAATAAGGGCGTAAGTATAGACCTAGATAAAATCTAAGTAATTTAAGAATAGAAGCTACTAACTTTAGTAAAGAAAGTTTAAAGCTTTATAGACTTCGCGAACTTTTATTAGAGATTTATATAAGACTTTTCTAGCATAGTAAGCCCCCTTATAAAGCTTACTAGTAAAGGAGTAGAATTTATTTAGGGATAAAAGTAGTAACATGTATTTAACTTCTTAAAGATAGTGTTCTATATAGACCCTGCGCTAGCCTACTTTAATCTTAAATAAGAATTAGTACTAGAAGCAAACGCCTTTAGCTAGTTAATTAGAAGATACTTCTCTTAGTATAATAATAATAAGATTCTGCGCCTAGTGGCTTACTTCTTAGCAAAGAATAGCCTGGTAGAATATAACTACGCTATTTATAATAAAGAGATGTTTATAGTTATTAAATATATAAATAAATAAGACTATATATATTAAGTGGTAAAGCACCTTACGGACTATACTAATTATAAGAACCTTATGTATTTCGCTACTAAATAAAGGTTGGATAAACGACACGTTTAGTAGGTAGATACACTTAGCTATATTAATATAATATTTATATATAGACTAAGGTTAGTAAACTCTAAGGTAAACGCCCTCTCTTAGAGGGACTAAGACCTACTAAAGGATAGTAAAGATAATAAATTAAAGTTAAAGCACTTTACGCATTTTTAAAAGACTACTAAAAGAAATACCTTAAAGTCTTTTATCCCCTAAATGCCTATTACTATAAAGGAACCTAACTATACTAAAATAGATAAGGACTTAGTGCTTGCTTACCTAACACGCCCTAAACTACCTATATTAACACTTTAAGGAGATAATAGTCCTGCTAAGCGACGTGAACTAGACTTTAATACTATATAGTAAGAGATAGAATGCGATAAAGATAGCGCGTATAATAAAATAAAGGTCTATATTAAGAACAGGCTTAGGAAGTTTAAATCTAGATAGAAGTTATTTATTAGTATCTTAGAATATAGTATAAATAACTAAGGGTACCTATGCTATAGGTTAAGATAATAGGTACTAGAATTAAAACCTCTATAAATAAAGCTAATAGCAGTCGCGTATAGTTTCCTAGCTTTAAGATACTTAAAATAAAAAAATACTTATAAAATTCTTACTGAAGATTACTTCTTCTTAGGGATATCTAATTAAGTAAGGCAGTACATTAAGAACTATAATATTTATAAAAGAACTAAACTATAAAGAGAAGCAAAATAGGGCCTACTAAAGCCCGTACTACTACCTAAATAAGGATAAAAGGATATTATAATAAACTTTATTACTACTCTACCTAAGAGCAATAGCTGCACGAATATTATAATAATTATAAATAAACTTAGTAAGGACCCTAAGTTTATTAGTCTCTTAAATTTTAATATACCTATAGTTACGATAGCGTTTCTTTAATACTAGGTAGTAGACCACTTCTTTCCCTCCTCTATTATATCGGACCGCGGGGGACAATTCGTGAGCGAATTTTAGACTACACTCTATAAATAAGTAGGTATTAACTAAAGACTGTCTATAGCAAAGCACCCGGAGACAGACAGGCAGATAAAATAAATAAACTCTATCCTTAAAGCCTACCTCGAGGCGTACTATAACTAGTAATAAAATAATTAGATAAAGTAGCTTCCTATAGCCTAAATAGCTATTAAAGGGCGAAAAGCTATATTAATAGGAGTTAGCCTATTTTTCTTATCCTATAACTAGAACGTTAAACTAGTTAAGAACTTTAGGGTATAAAGATTAGCCTTAGAGCTTAGAACTAACGCAAAGAAGGCCACGAAGGTAATAATAAAAAAGTTTAAGAAAGTTTTCAACTTTACTTAGGTACAAATAGTAATAGCCTAATCAGAATAAGAGCGCCTAGCGAACTATTAACGTAAAAATACTTTAATTTTAAAGAAAGAAAATAAGGTGTAGCTAAAATATAAAAACTACTTCTAAAACTAATATTTAAGTAAGAAGCTTAACTAGAAGTAAGAAAAGTGTATTATAAAAAAAGTAATAAACTCTTATATAGTAGAACTAGATATCCCGCCAAATATGCACTCTAGGTTCTACGTAAATAGGCTAAAGTTAGTCTTATTAAACCCTCTTTCTAGCTAAACCACTAATAACGCCAAGCCCAAAGCAATTATAATAAAAGAGGGGGAAAAAAGTACAGTATAGTTAATATATATAAAAAACGCTAGTCCCGTAGAAATAAAAAGGTAGAATACCTAGTATAATAGGAAAACTACTTTTAAAGAACTTAGGAACCTTATAGAAACCTTAATTAAGCTACTACGTTAGACTATTAGGAGAAGTTTACTAAGCTATATTAAAATTATAGCAGAAAACTTTTAATAAGATTTTATTATAATATTCCCTAAATTAGCTTCTATTAGGGCCTAAAGAGGCTCTACGATGCCTACCTTACTAAGTTAAAAAATCTAGCTAAATAAAGGTGTCTAAAATAAGGGTAAGAATAATATTATTAGGGGATAAAATTAAGTATTAGGAAAGAAAGTTAAGAAGAAATCTTAAAAAAGTAACTTAAAAAACTCTTAGAACTACTAGGAATAATAAGGGGACTAAATAATTCTTATAGTAGCAAGAGATAACACTTATAAAAAAAAGTAAGCTTTAGAAGTAAACTAAAGTAAGAAAGAAAGAGGAACTAAGTAAAAAGGGTATTTTTAGCTACTAAAGAAATAGTAAAACTCTTTTTAATAATATTTAGGTCTACTTCTCTGCCTTTTAATATACTACTAGGGTTAGGGAAGCTATTATCCTCCTTACTTAGATACTCTTTAATTATAATAGCCTAAAGCCACTAGCGCAAGCCTTAGTAGGCTTAAGTAGGTATATTAGCTCCCGCGAGGACATTATCTATTATCTAAAGACTATTTATTATAATACCCTTATCTACCACCACGAACTTACTAGAGAGCTATATAATGTTAGCCTTAGAAGATAGCTTTATTATTTTAAAAAAAAAACTTATAGAAAGGTTCTTGTACTCCTAATAGAATACCTTAAAGTTAGTAGTATAAATTTAAAGAAGGCTAAAAGTCTTTTTAACTATGACTATAATACGCTCTAAAAGCTAAATAATCTTATAAAAAAGTAATAGGGCCTAAAGTAGTAGAAGTCTTACTCTTAAAAGAGGTATAGTAATTAATAATAGCAACCTTATAAGCAGAATAGAACACGTTAAAGTTAATAAAAAAGGCTTTTTATTCCTAGCTACTCTTTCAAACCTTATTTATAAGATAGCTAATACTAATAACTATAATATTAGCGAACTTTTCGTGGCTAACTTTATTAAGGGTAGGCTAAATCTAGGTAGGGGAAGAAGTTAGCAGAGCACACCTTAAAGTTATCTAAAATAAGTTAGACTAAAGTATACCTATCTAGTATAGCTAGTAAGCTTATAGGTATAGCACTCCTCGTAGGATACTATCTTGCCCGCTAGCACCTACTAATAAACGCGTTTATAAGTAATATAGTTAATATACTAGCGCTTAATTATCGCGCGTAGCAAGATTAGACCCTAAGAGCTAAGCTTGTTAAGTTAATAAGTACGCACACCTAGGCTAATAAAGAACTAAAAAGAAGGTTAGAAAAGCAAGAAAATAAGTTAGAAAGTAAAAAAAAGTAAAAAAAGTATAAAAGAAAGTTTAGAACTTACTTTATAAGCTTTAAAAGGACTAAGCTTTTTAGTAAGCTAGCTAAGAAGGATTACGCTAGCGTTAAAAATAGTAGCCTTATTTTAAAAAAGCTTAGTTTTCTTAAGTTAGTAACTAAGTAATTATAATAGGGATAGGCCTTCCTTTATTTTATTATTAAAGTTAGTAACACGCCTTTAATACTTAGGCGTCCTTATTACGCGGCTATTACGTAAAGGGCTAGCTATCTTATTAGAATAGTAAGGGGAATTAGATCGCGAAGTTAGAGAAAACTAGGCTAAAAGTAAGACGTTATAGCGCATAAAGTTAAGCTAAGAAAAAAGAAAGCTTAAAAAAGTAAGGTCTAGAAGCGAAGTAAGAAGCTATTTTATATATATAATAATAAGTAAACGCACTAGCGCAAACACACTACTATAGTAATTACTTATAGTAAGGATATAAAATTAGTCACGCGAGAACAGAACTAGTAAAAGGGTTATAATAGTAAAAAAAATCGTAAGTAGATAATAAAATAACTATAAAGCTATATAAATAAGATAAGACGAGGAGATTTTTTACCCTTAATAAAAGGAAGGAAGGTATATAATAGGCTATACTTAGTTATTATCTTAAATTCTTAACCCTTAGTTATGTAAACCTTAGATATATAAGTTCGACGCCTAAAGCTTAACTTCGGACTCTTTATCGAATTTATAAGTATTCTTCTGGCACCTTTGGCTTCTTGAGCACCTAGCCCCTTACATCTAGAACTTACTTTGCGAGTTTTAAAAAGACCAAACTTCTTAATAAGCTAGCTAAGAAGAAATACGCTAGCGTTAAAGATAGTTGGTTTAAGTTAGTAATTAAGTAACTATAATATAGATAAAACTTCCTTTACTATATTATTAAAAATAATAATTTACTTTTAACACTTAATAGTCCTCGCCGCACGAATATTACGTAAAAGGATAACTATTTTATTAAAATAAAAAGAGCAATTAGATTATAAAGTTAAAAAAGACTAAGCTAAAAGCAAGACGTTATAGTGTATAAAATTAAAAGAAGAAAAAAGAGAGCATAAAAGAGTAAGGTTTAAAAGCTAGGTAAAAAGTACATTTATGTATATAATAATAAGTAAATGCACTAGCCCGAACATACTATTATAGTAACTACTTATAGTAAGAATATAAAATTAGAAACGCGAGAATAGAACTAGTAAATGTTTTTAAAGTAGTAAGAGAATTATAAGTAAATAATAAAATAATCGCGAAGCTATATAGTAAAATAAAACATAAAGATTTTTCTTTACCCTAATAAAGGAAAGGGAGGTATATAATAAGCTACGCCTAATTATTACCTTAGATCCTTAATCCTTAGTTATGCAAACCCTCGATATATATAAATTTAATGCCTAAAGCTTAACTTTACACTTTTTATTAAATTTACAAGTATTCTTTTGACACCTTTGGCTCCTTAACCACCCAGTCCCCTACACTTTCTCTTAATTTTTAAAATTTAGTAAATTTATTAAGGATTTAATTAGGATTAGGTAGTAATATACCTATTATTTTAAAAGAGCTAAGGATAGTTAATTCCTTAAAAAGGCCTTTTACGTATTTTAGAATAGGAGAAAGAAGTTACCTTTAGTAATAGAAGCTAGGCCCTAGCTTTTATAAAGGTATTATAATAGCTCTGCTAAGTTGGTTATTAATAGAGGCTTAAATATTATAACGTTAAGTAGCTAAAGCGTATAAGTAAAATAAGGAGGTAAAATAGAAAAAAAATCTTATTTTAATTATAATAGTTAATAAAGTCCAGAGCAACATAAGATCTATAGCTATTTAAAATTAAAAGTAAATATAATTATTAAGTCTTCTCTTTTATACAGCGATTAAAAACCTACTTAAGTTAGGCAAGCCTAATATTATTATTTATCTAGTTAGATAATAATAAAGTAATAAATACTTTATGTTCTCCTGCCTTAATATTCTCTACCTAGGTTAATTAGATACCCTTATTAGTAGCCTTATAGATAAGGCTTAGTAGCAAAGCTAAGCTATTAACGTAAATACTGTAACAGGAACAATCGCTCGTCGATACGAGAACCCTTGGCCAGTCAAGACAGGATTCGAGATCATCCGAAAACCGACACTCATTCGTATCGGACCAATTTCGGATCTATCAGACCGATGGGGAACTACGGATCTGATTCGGACCTATTTCGGATCTATCAGACTAACGGTTAACTTATAGCAGATATGTGCTAGCTAGCTATCTAAGAAGCGGTGTATTTAGAGGAGCTTAGGGCTTTTATAGTTTAGTACCTTTTCTATATCCTTTCGTACCAGGCCTATAGGCACTTAATTTATTCGAGGCTACTTTCTTATACACGCACTCCTATATGCCTCTGCCAAGAGATATGCCAATATTAATCCTTTGAGTGACCTGCGCCGATACAAATACATGCTAGGAGCGTAATCTACACGCGATTACTATCTTAATGTAATATCCTAACCTCCTTTTTCTTTTATATTTGTCTACTAAATATTCTTTTTAATCTACTAATAATACTAATTAGGCGGCCTTTCATATGTATATTATAAATATAATAAGGATCTATACAATATTAATTAATCTTACTATATAAAAGGTAAAACTAAAGGTAATATTTATTTACTAAATTAACTTTATGGCAATTACTGTCTATCCCGAGGGTCTATTATAAAATAAGATAAATGCTGTATTAGTTAATAAAGCAGGTAACCTAACTTTTTATAACTAGCTCTTTTACTATCGCAGAGGCGAAATTTTATATTATCTCTCTAGTAGGAGGTATATATCTCTTTATAAGTCTTTTAATATATCGTACGAGCTCCTGCTCGTACTATATGTTAAGCTTTTGTTAATCGTTCGTAGTGGCTGCACGCGACGCGGTAACACCTTAGTGTCTTTGCGATAGTGTACTGCGATTAATACCATATCTAGTAGCAACTTCTATATATGAAAAGTCTTCTCCTTATTCTTGCGATTCAATTTCATTAATTGCAGCCTAAATTAGGTCTATATTGGTGGAATTATCGCGCGTTGAAGGATAGGGAGTTTTGACGCGTTCGGTGTTCCGCGTGCATTGGCTGAATCCGTGCATTGGGTGCACGGACACGGTAGTGCCCTTTAGGTTTAATGCCGGGCGGAATGAAACTCTCTCTCTCTCTCAGCAGATTGAGGCAAAGTCACGATGGCACTAGGCCATGAAGCGGCATGCTTGCGAGTAGTTCGCAAGCTCGCCCTCGATTTTCACAACAGCACTCAACTCCATCCATTCTGTGGACACGGTTGAAGTATTGGTGGCTCCACTCGCTGTCAACTTGGCGTGCGGTTCTCGTACGGCTGTAAGTTTTTCAAATAGCTAAACGGCTCAGGAAAGAACGCCGTGACCGAATTTATATAGAGCATATGTGTACTGCTGCTTGGATCAAGCCGCATATTGTGGAGTAAGTGCCTTGAGCATTACTTAATGTTGGGGACTGGCGTACAAGCATTCGCCCTGTAGGGGTAGATTTATATTACTGGCCATGGGATTGCTGATGGCAATGCTCAGCATTGCCTTCGTGCGTCGTTCAGTCTTACTACGACGAGGTAGCTCGGCAGATCATCATAGCGTAAAGTTCTAATTCCCGTGTCTGACCGCCCGTCCAAGGTATCCACTTGTACCGGTGAAGCACGAACCTAGAGGTTGTCGCTTAGGCGAGTAGCCGTTTCCCGAATAACATCGCGCCAAGCCAGACCCGAGTGATGTTGTAGGCAGCAATGTCATACAACATGCTCGTCGCACCACACATGGCGAAGTGCTGTGCTTCATTCGTCTAGCAACGTGGAACGTGTTCTTTGCAGGCCAGACGATTTTGGTTAACAGTCCATTACTTGGCGTGAAAACACATATCAACGCATGCGGTGTTTCATTTACGGAGGAAATGGTGAGCTCGAAGCCTTCCAGGATACGAGCCGAAGGATGGCGTACGCTAACGCGTCAACCACCAGGAAATTTTGAGGGTTTCCTTTGCAGGCTAAGCTCCAGAAGGGCGCTTTACCCTTGACATCCTAGCCTGCACGCTTTTTTCTAAACACCATAAGGCTTCTGACCTCAAGAATGCTCCTACCTCCGTAGTGTTAAGTCTTCATCCGTCACCAAAACATCAACGTTTTACCTTGGGGTACCAGGTGTTTGTCCCCAGCGTCGCTTCAAAATCAACAAGAATTAACTATCGCATTGGTAGAAAGGGTAGTGGACTTGATTAACAAAAAGGAACTGGTGCCACGGTATTGTTTCTCAAGCGACGCTAAGAACAAAATTCTAGCGTACGAAGGGTTCACAACGAAGTGGAGTCTACGGATCGTGGTTATTAGCGAAATTCAAATCGGTGTTTGCCCAATGTGGTCCCAGGTGCCTACAGCTAATCCATTTTGAACGTGCTTGCAGCAGACTGCTACACAGCGTATGTTCGCCTTACGAGGCTGAGCATTCGCACCTTCCTGCGCCCCACAAGAACTTCTTGGGCGAGGTTGGCACTACTGATCTACAGAGCTTGTTTCCACGCCGGCAAGTCACTTCGTGTCCATTGTTGGAGAAATGTCACCAGTTTCAAGGTGTTCACAGCCAATGTCACTTGCGTACGCCTCCTGCCCCGCCTCAAATTTGGTCCGTCTATGCAAGTAAGAGGAAGGTAAAAGGGCCCTTTCTATTTTTGGGGGCTTGTAGCAGACAATTATATACAACAACTCCATGCAATCGCCGCCGCCGCATGCGCCGCGCCCGGCGTGGGCGCTTAACCAAGTCTGAATATGTGCCAAGTTACTCAAAAACGTGGCACTTACTGGTGGCTCTCGGACCCAACAAGTATCGTGAATCTACGTGAGACTAGGCGCAGTACACCTAAGGGCCAGGGGGCGGGCCTCTTTACAGGACAAAACCAGGGTCAAAAACAGTGCCATTCACTTTTCTTCGATTCGTGAACTCCGGAATTTAGCGCGGCCGTTCACCAGAATCGATGCATCCTTGAACATTTCATAGGATACGGTGTAGCGCACGGTGACGCCTGTGCGTGATGGCTGTGCTGCGGAGGATGGAGGGAAGGTGAAGGGGCATTTGCCTCAACTAAGGCATTCTCGCCTGTCACACACTCTGTACACTAGTGCTTCGATTTTTCTATCCTCTCAAGTGCTGGAGAATAGCCCTGACGCCAATTCCTTGTCGAACGATATCGTCGTCGCTTCTGTTTGTCACTTGGTGCCTGCCTAGCTAGCATTGCGTTTGCCCAATAGACGCACTAATAGCGTCAAAGCGCACCTGCCTTTCTCGAAAAACTTCCTCACTCCCTCCTCATCTTGGTTTCATTACCGGTATGGACGTTTTCGACCTGAAAGCCGGACTATCCCAGGGCTGGCTGCGTGAGCGCATGTCCGTCGTTCGATCGCAGAGGTACCTATGGGTAGCAGCCGCCAGCGTGTCGGTGTGCAGTTCGAGGTGAGCGATACACTCTTTAATCCGATCACGACTTCTCCTTTGCGTGCATGCGAGACCTGACCGCAGGCGGGCTGACCGTGCCGTGCGACGGAACGGAATCAAGTTCACGAGGCCCTCCTTACGACGTGGGGCAATACGCTGACTTGTTATTAGTACGTTGTGATATGCTTCAGGCTACAGTTATACTGAGGACGTTACTGACATGTTCAACATTTAGGATATCTCCTCGTGGAGCTGAATGTCAACTTCCCGCTCTACCTATGCCTCCTTCAGTTCGCGACAATCGCCATCACAGTTGCGGTTTCCTATTCGATAAAGCGTCGCGACGAACCATCACCGCCATTTCGAAACATCACCGTGGCAGGATGGGCTAAGCTTGCTCTCGCAATCCTGTTGACAGCCGCGGGCATGATATTGGGGCTCCAAGCTATCTTACACTTCCAAAATCTTCCCACACTGGTGATGCTTACGGTCAGCTTCGTCCGCCTCTTCAAAAGTGGGTTTACTAACCATACAGGCAACTTCATACTGCGTCGAGACAGCTATCCTCACACTGTGTGGCCATAGCTCTCAGTCACGCCTCGAGATAGGTCGCCTCGTCATTGCCACTCTGTGTTGCGCTGGTATTCTTCTGGGAGAGTACAGACTGCTCCCACAGGTCCTGGAAACCGCCATCCCAGCAGTGTTGTTGACCGGCGCAGCGAGAGCCTTCTGGTCAATCATTTACGACACGTCAGCGCATACAACCATCATTGCTCGACATGTCGATGCTCTTCTTTGCGTCGTTGGATCGCTCCTTACTAGCGCCTGCATCTTCTTTCGTCGCGGAAACGACGAAACAGTTGAGAGACTGAACTCCGCGTTAGAATTCAGATACCTACCACTACTGGCGCTCAACCTTTTCGCAACGGCGATCGCCATACGCACTGGAAAGTCGGTTTTGGTACCGATAGACAATGGAAAGAATGGTGAAGGCCGTGACGAAGTCGACGAGAACACCAGCGACATAATCACCCTCTTCGCAATAACGGGAATCGCAGGAACTTTATCGGCTTCTAAACTTCGCCGTTCTTACACCTCATGGCCTCAGTACATCTTCTTCGCCTTTGTAATGGTATTGTGGTCTAGTCGCGGCCTGACTGTTAGGCAAGGACGAAGTTGTATGGCCATGTACAACGCTATTCCAAACGATATTGCGCTACACTCAGTGGACAGCGAGGCTACCATTGTATCGGTGCTATCAGAAAGATCCGACAACACATGTGTCTCAGCTGTGCAAGCAAGCCGAAAGAGCATCTTCTTTCGAATCCTTCTTTTCGCCATCGCTCTTCCGACATGGTTGGCGTACTTGACTCTTAATTTCTCCGAGCAGGTACACGAAAACACGACCGAAGCGCATCCCATACTCGACCTTAACTATACTCCACAAACCGATGTAGAGTTCGTTATCAGCATGTACAAGGAGCCCATCAATCAAGTAGCCCACCTCATCTCCACGCTCAAGAAGATGCCCAACATGCCGGACCCGCAGATACACATTTACATAAAAGACATCGACACAAACCTAGAGGAAATACAACAAGGCACAGGTGCCCACAAGGTGACGCCTTTGCCCAACATTGGACGAGAGGGAGAGACATACCTGAAGCACATCTTGGGTAGCTGGGATACACTAGCCAAACAGACTGTTTTCCTCCAGGCTGACGTCCACAATCCGCGCGAATTCTACCCTCGCATACGCGATTACTTCGTGCCAGATCGAACCGGTATGCTGAGCCTGGGATGGTCCGGCCAGGTGTGCAATTGCGAGAACTGCGGCGACCGCTTCAACATGTGGGACAATACGCATCTCTTCCCTGAGATCTCGAACCGTATCAACAACGCCACCAAGTGCGACAAGGTCCTTCTGAGCTACAAGGGACAATTCATCGCTTCGGCAAAACGCATACGAGGGGTCGATAAATCAGTGTATCAAGATCTACACAAGGCATTCGTAGACCGCGACAGCTGGGCGCACCAGGAAGAATATCTGCAGGGCCGACGGGACTCTATGGACGCGCCGGTATTCGGATATACGATGGAGCGCATGTGGAATCTGCTGTTTCAATGCAATAGCATGGATGTGGCGTGGAAATGTCCGACGTTGTTGAGCGGCAATAGGATCGGGGGAAGCGTTGAGGACTGTCAATGCTTGGACCCGGTCTTATAGTCTTGGGTGGACTCTTTGTTGGTTTGGTGCTCTTTTCCTCGTGGCATGGCGACGCCGTTTGTGGAAGCTCTTTGAGCATTCGATACCCATGTTTGGATGAGCTTTTCTTTTGTGCAATGTATGGCGGGCAGGCTTGGAGTCGTGTTGGACTGGGAAGATACTGTGAACACTTTCCGCAATCGGAAGTACAGTCTATCTTCCTCTGACGATCGCGAGTATCGGTCTCCCCTCATCTGATCAGTATCGCACGCACGGTTAAAATGGGTAGGTGCTAGTACTTCCTATCATGTAGGATAAACCAGTACACGGAACGCGGGTACCTTGCAGGCGCTCGTCACAGCCATAACAAACGGGAATAACACCAAACGCATTTCTCATCAACAATGGAACTAAGGACATCCGACGAAATCCTCGCCGTACGAGGAATAGCGCTAGTACCGTAGCTTGGCAGTTGGCGCGCCGCGTCACCGAACGCGCCACCCCACCATGCAATACCCCAACTTCAACGCGCTGTATCTCCACCAATATCGACCTAATTATAGCCGCGATAGAAGTAATTAAATTATAAAAACTAAGAGAATTTTTCTTGTATTAAAAAATTATAAAAGAATTTAGTATTATATAATTTATACTAACGCGCTAGTATAAGCGCTTTATTAGTTAGTAGTAGGTTCTTATATAATAGAGCTGTCACGAGAGGCTACGAGCAGTGATATAAAGCTTCTAAAATAGCTTAATTAATATGCTACGTATAGAACTTAGGTAGATACAAGACGTTGCGTAAGAAAACAGAAGTAAAGCTCGTACTTAAGTATATATACTAGAGCTCTAGCTTATTCGCTAGCGCAGGATCTAGGTTATATAAAAAATAATAGCTATTTATTAATAAATCAGGCTAGTGTTACTATAAAGAATATCTAGATTTAGTAGGTATATATAGGGCTTTTAAGAATAATATCCTAAGAAGCTCTAAAGGTTATCTAAGTTTAGTAGGTATTATAGAAATTATAGTAGTTACTATAATAGTATTCCCCCTTTAAAAATAACCTTCTGCGATGTGTTTAGATTATAGGTTTAGATTTTTTTAAGTACTATCAGTAGAAATAAATACTACTCTTATTCTCTTTTAGTTTATTAACAGGCTCTTAGAATAGCGCTGTATAGCTAGTTTATTTATAAAATACTTATACTACTTCCTTTTCTTATTATAGTAGAGGTTTTCAACGCTTTTAATAAACCATTCGGGCTCTTTATTAATATAAACTAGTTTAAGAGGTAAGGCTTACTAGCTAGACAAGTATTTAAATTTAGTAGTTATAAGTTAGAGTAAGGATATATAAAAGATAAAATATATCTTTATAGTCTTAGGTAGTTTAAGTTAGTATACATGCGATAATAATATCTTAGTAATATAATAAGGCCTAATATTCTTTTAGTTTAGCTACTTAAATACTTATTATATTTAGATATTACGGACATTAAGCTAAACTCTATTACTTATTATATAAACATGGCGGGCGTGCGTTTATAGTTAGTATATTTTTATTATAGGGCCTAGGCCTAGATTATTTCTTTATAAATAAACTTAGTTGTATTACGTATTTTATTAATTATTTAGCTTACCGCTTAAGCTTATATGGCCTAGTAAGAAGGTCTTTTCGTATTAAAGGGCAGTTTAAAACCTATTTAAGAATTCTAGCTATAGCAGACTATTATTAGGGATATACTAGTAGTTTTAGAAATAGTGTTATTTGCTTTAAACTAAGTAATAGGTAGCTATTTTACCTAATTATTTTATTAGTGGTTTGTAAATACGCGTAGGACTTATTCTATTATAGCGTTTATAATCCTAGTTTATTTATAAGCCTTAAGCTAGTACACTATTAAAAAGCGCAAGTTAATATTTAACTATTTATATAGTTTATTATATAAGGTGGAGATAAATTATTTTTCTTAGTTAGAGATAATAGTATTAGGAAGGCCGTAGTTGCATAAGACGTAGCGAATAAATATCTATACAACGTCCAGTGCCTCCATCCTAGCGTAGGGAATTAAGTACTAGTATTTAGTTAACTAGTTAATAACTACTATAATATTTATACATCTTTTAGATTTAGGGAGATTAACGACGAAGTTAATAAAAATATATTATCACCTCTTTTTAAGTATAGGTAATAGTTTTAGTAGGCTATAGTACTTCTCTCGAGAAGTCTTTAAACGACGATAGGCATAGTAATAAGAGACGTATCGTTATATTGCCTTAAATATACTAGGCTAGTAGTACTCTCTCTAAATAACTTTAAGAGTTTTATTATAGCCTACGTAGCTACTAAATAAAAAGTCGTGTACTACGCGGAGGATCTTAATTTTTAACTTATTATTATTAGGTATAATAAGTTAACTTTTATAATGCAGGCGTCATTCTCTTACTTTATAATTACTAAAGGATGTTTTCTTAAAATAATAGGCCTATATATATAGGAATTTTAGAATTTCTTCTATAAACGCATTATTTTCATACTCTTGTTTAATTATATCTTAGATAAATTAGTTACTCTTTAGTAGCTAGATTTAATATTAATTATATCTTAAATAAATTAGTTACTCTTTAGTAGCTAGATTTAATATAAATATAAAAGTTTTAAGGATAACATCCTTAAAGGCTCTATAGGCTTTCAGTTATATAAGGCTTTTAAAAATAACGTCCTTAGAAGCTCTAAAGAGCTTATATTTAAATAGTTCTAGTTAAAGTAAGGTCTATTTTTAGGCTTATTAAGCTTTATCTTAAGTAAGTTAATCATAAGTATGCTAGATAAGGGTATTAGATTTCTTTTTATATTTGTTAGAATAGTACGTAATAGTTAAATTAAATTATAATAGGTATTTAGACTAGCTTACTTATTAGTAGCTTAGTTATTCTAAAGCTATAAAGTATTACAGGTTTTTATAATTACTTATCACGTCTATTAGAAAGGCGATGCCTTTAAGTTCTAGTCTCTATTATGTAAAATACTAGATAATAGCAAGCAGTTTCTTGTTATAAATCTCGTAGTTATTCTCTGCTAGGTTTATCCTTTTCGAATAGTACGCGATGGGCCTGAGGACTCTATTAGTATTGTAAGGGGCTGGGTGCTCAAGGAGCCAAAGATGCCAGAAGAATACTTATGAATTCGATAAAGAGTCCGAAGTTAAGCTTCGGGCGTTAAACTTATATATCTAGGGTTCGCATAACTAAGGGTTAAGGATCTAAAGCAATAACTAGGCGTAGCCTATTATATACCTCCCTTCTCTCTATTAAGGGTTAAAAAAAAATCTCTGCGTCTTATCTTATTTATATAGCTTCGCGATTATTTTATTATCTACTTATAATTCTCTTACTATTATAAACCTCTTACTAGTTCTATTCTCGCGTGTCTAATTTTATATTCTTACTATAAGTAGTTACTACAGCGGTGTGTTCGCGCTAGTGCGTTTACTTATTATTATATATATAAAATCGCTTTTTACTTAGCTTCTAGACCTTACTCTTTTAAGCTTTTTTTTCTTAGCTTAACTTCGTGTGCTATAACGTCTTACTTTTAACCTAGTCTTCCTTAACTTCGCGACCTAATTCCCCTTACTATTCTAATAAGATAGCTAGCCCTTTACGTAATAGCTACGTAATAAGGACGCTTAAGCGTTAGAAGTGTACTACTAACTTTAATAATAAAATAGAGGAAGGCCTGTCCCCGTCGCGATTACTTAGCTACTAACTTAAAAAGACTAAGCTCTTCTAAAATAAGGCTACTATATCTAATACTAGCGTAATCTTTCTTAGCTAGCTTACTAAGAAGTTTAGTTTTTTTAAAGCTTGCGAAGTAAGTTCTAAACTTTCTTTTATACTTTTTTTACTTCTTCCTACCTTTTAACTTGCTTTCTTACTCTTCTAACCTCCTTCTTAGTTCTTTATTAGCCTAGGTGTGCGCACTCGCTAACTTAATAAGCTTAGCTCTTAAGGTCTAATCTTGCTACGCGCGATAATTAAGCGCTAATATATTAATTACGTTATCTATAAACGCGTCTATTAGTAGGTGCTAGTAGGCAAGATAGTGTCCTGCGAGGAGTGCTATACCTACAAGCTTACTAGCTACACTAGACAAGTATGCTTTAGTCTAACTCGTTCTAGATAACTTTAGGGTGTGCTCTACTAACTCCTTCCCCTACCTAGATTTAGCCTGCCCTTAATAAAGTTAGCCGCGAAGAGTTTGCTAATATTATAGTTATTAGTATAGGCTACTTTATAAATAAGGTTTTAAAAAGTAGCTAGGAATAGAAGACCTTCTTTACCAATCTTAACGCGTTCTATTCTGCTTATAAGGTTATTATTGTTAATTACTATACCTTCTTTAAGAGTAAGACTACTACTACTTTAGGCTTTATTACTTCTTTCTTTAAGGCCGTTTAGCTCTTAGAGCGCATCGCCGTTGCGGTTAAAAAGACTTTTAACCTTCTTTAAATTTATACTACTAACTTTAAAGCATTCTATTAAAAGTGCAAGAACTCTTTTATAAGTTCCTTTTAAATAATAAAGTAATCTTCTAAGACTAACATCGTGTAGCTCTCTAGCAAGTTCGTGGTGGTAGATAAGGGTATTATAATAGATAGTCTTTAGATAATAAATAATGTCTTTGCGGGAGCTAATATGCCTACTTAAGCCTACTAAGGCTTGCGCTAGTGGCTTTAGGCTATTGTAATTAAGGAGCGCCTAAGTAAGGAGGATAATAGCTTTCCTAACCCTAGTAGTGTATTAGAGGGCAGAAAAGTAGACCTAAATATTATTAGAAAGGGTTTTACTATTTCTTTAGTAGCTAAAGATACCTCTCTTGCCTAGTTCCTTTCTCCTTCTTGCTTTAGTTTGCTTCTAAGACTTACTTCTTTTATAAGGGTTATCCCTTACTACTATAAGAATTATTTAGTCCCCTTATTATCCCTAATAGTTTTAAGGGTTTTCTAAGTTACTTTTTTAAGATTTCTTCTTAACTTCTTTCTCTAATACTTAACTTTATCCCTTAACGATGTTGTTCTTACCCTTATCTTAGACACCTTTATCTAGCTAGATTTTTTAGCTTAGTAAGGCAGGCATCGTAGAGCCTCCTTTAGGTCTTAATAAAAGCTAATTTAGGAGATATTGCGATAGAATCCTATTAGGTGTTTTCTATTACGATTTTAATGTGGCTTAGTAAACTTCTCTTAATAGTCTAATATAGTAGCTTAGTTAAGGTTCCTATAAGGTTCCTAAGTTCTTTAAGAGTAGTTTTCTTACTATACTAGGTATTCCACCCTTTTGCCTTTACGGGACTAGCGTTTTTTATATATATTAACTATACTATACTCCTTTTCTCCCTCTTTTATTATAATTGCTTCGGGCTAGGCGTTATTAGTAGTTTAGCTAGGGAGAGGGTTTAATAAGGCTAATTTTAGCCTATCTACGTAGAACCTTAGGTGCATGTTCGGCGAGACGTCTAGTTCTACTACGTAAGAGTTTATTACTTTTTTTATAGTAAACTTTTCTTACTTCTAGTCGAGCTTCTTGCTTAGATATTAGTTTTAGAGGTAGTTCTTATACTTTAGCTATACCTTATTTCCTTTCTTTAAGATTAGAGTATTTTTATGTTAATAGTTCGCTAGGCGCTCTTATTCTTATTAGGCTATTATTATTTTTGCCTAAGCGAAGTTAAAAATCTTCTTAAACTTCTTTATTATTATCTTCGCGGCCTTCTTTATATTAGTTCTAAGCTCTAAGGCTAATCTCCGTGCCTTGAAGTTCTTAACTAGTTTAATATTCTAGCTATAGGATAGAAAAAACAGACTAACTCCTGTTAATATAGCTTCTCGCCCTTTAATAGTTATCTAGGATATAGGAAGCCACTTTATCCAATTATCTTATTACTAGTTATAGTACGCCTAGAGGTAGGCTTTAAGGATAGAGTTTATTTATTCTATCTGCCTGTCCGTCTCTAGGTGCTTTACTATAAATAGTCTTTAGTTAATACCTGCTTATTTATAGAGTGTAGTCTAAAATTTGCTTACGAATTGTCTCCCGCGGTCTAATGTAATAGAGGAGGGGAAGAAGTGGTCTACTACCTAGTATTAAAGGAATGCTATTATAACTATAAGTACCTTAAGATTTAAGAGACTAATAAACTTAGGGTCCTTACTAAGTCTATCTATAATTACTATAATATTCGTGCAGCCATCGCTCTTGGGTAGAGTAGTAATAAAGTCTATTATAATATCCTTCTATCCTTATTTAGGTAGTAGTAAGGGCTTTAGCAGGCCTTGTTTTGCTTCTCTCTATAGTTTAGTTTTTCTATAGATATTATAGTTCTTAATATACTACCTTGCTTAGTTAGATATCCCTAAGAAGAAGTAGTCTTAAGCAAGAATCTTATAGGTGTTTTTTTATCTTAAGTATCTTAAAGCTAGGAAACTATGCGCGACCGCTATTAGCTTTATTTATAAAGGTTTTAATTCTAGTACCTATTATCTTGACCTGTAGCGTAGGTACCCTTAGTTATCTATACTATATTCTAAGATACTAATAGATAACTTCCACCTGGGTTTAAACTTCTTAAGCCTATTCTTAATATAGACCTTTATTTTACTATACGTACTGTCTTTATCGCGTTCTACCTCTTACTATATAGTGTTAAAGTCTAGTTTACGTCGCTTAGCAGGGCTATCGCCTCCTTAAAGGGTTAATATAGGTAGTTTAGGGCGTGTTAAGTAAGCGAGTACTAGGTCCTTATCTACTTTAGTATAGTTAGGTTCCTCTATAGCGGTAGGTATTTAAGGGATAAAAGACTTTAAGTTATTTCTCTTAGTATTCTCTTAAAGAAGCGTAAAGTGCCTTAACTTTAATTTATTATCTTTACTATCCTTTAGCAGGTCTTAGTCCCTCTAGGAGAGGGCGTTCGTCCTAGAGTTTACTAACCCTAGTCTATATACGAACGTTATATTAATATAGCTAAGTATATCTACCTACTAAACGTGTCGTTCGTCTAACCTTTGTTTAGTAGTAAAATACGTAAGGTTCTTATAATTAGTGTAGACCGTAAGGTGCTTTACTACTTAATATATATAGTCTTATTTATTTACGCATTTAATAACTATAAGTATTTCTTTATCGTAAATAGCGTAGTTACATTCTGCCAAGCTATTCTTTACTAAGAAGTAAGCTACTAGGCGTAAAATCCTATTATTATTATACTAAAAGAAGTATCCCCTAATTAACTAGCTAGAGGCGTCTACTTCTAGTACTAATTCTTATTTAGGGTTAAAGTGGGCCAGCGCGGAGTCTATACAAAACGCTATTTTTAGGAAGTTAAATACGTGCTACTGCTCTTATTCCTAGACAAATTCTACTCCTTTACTAGTGAGCTTTATAAGGGGGCTTACTATGCTAGAGAAGTCTTGTATAAATCTTTAATAAAAGTTTATAAAGCCTATAAAGCTCTAGACTTCTTTTACTAAAGTTAGTAGCTCCTATTCCTAAATTACTTAGACTTTATTTAGGTCCATGCTTACGCCCTTATTAACTTTTATAATAAATTTAATGTACTTAGTCTTTTTAACGTAGAACTTAGATTTCTTAATATCTAAGTGTAGTCCTGTGGCCCCTAACTTTTAGATTATAGTACGTACTTCTCTTTGTAGTCTTTTTGGCTGCTACTAGAGAAGATAAGAACGTTGTCTATATACGCTAAGTAATACTTGTTAAGGTGCTCCCTTAGCACCTAATTAATATATTACTAGAATATACTTAGCGCGTTAGCTAGGCTAAAAGAAACTACTAGCTACTTATAGAAACTAAATTAGGTTCTAAATGCTATCTTCTATTTCTCGCCTTTTACTATCTAAAGCTTATAGAAGACTTAGATTACGTTAAATTTACTAAACTATTTAGCCTTCGCGAGGAGCTAAAGGGTTTTACTAATTAATAGTAGAAAGTACTAGTCCTTCTTTAAGATAGTATTTAGGGTTTAATAATTAACGTAAAAGCGTAGTCCTCTACTAGATTTCTTAGTAAATAATACTAGGGCGGCGGCGCTAGACTTACTTACCTAAATAAAGCCTTTATTTATGTATTTAGTAAGCTTTTTTTTAAAGGACGAGCAACTCTTCGCGAGACATATTAAATAGAGGGCCGTAGGGAATCTTTAGGGTCTC
This sequence comes from Bimuria novae-zelandiae CBS 107.79, assembly GCA_010015655.1. NCBI lineage: Eukaryota > Fungi > Ascomycota > Dothideomycetes > Pleosporales > Didymosphaeriaceae > Bimuria > Bimuria novae-zelandiae. The sequence goes on from ML976680.1 coordinate 137,639, forward strand.
GCTATCTTTTTCCACGAGAGGGATAAAAAGATCTACTCTAGGTCTATAGTGCAAGGGAAGCTTGTTAGCTTATTTCCTATAAAAGATACGCTATAAGTCCTTAAAAGCTTTAGGTAGTAACTCTTATAGGTTTACCTTTAGCTTGCGGGTTAACGCCTTTTATATATCCTTTATTAACATAGAAAACACCTTAGCCCCGTTTCCTAGGCGTCGATTACGCTAATCTAAGGCTATAAAGGCTATAGCTAATACCCCTTAGGGTATTATTAATAGTTTTTTTACCTTTTTAGTTATAGATGCGGGTTCCTAAACTTCTAATCTAAATTAATTTCTTCGCTAGGGCTAGTTTAACCCTATTCTTTTTTATTTAGGTTAGGCTAAGGATTAGGTTGTACAACCCGCTATTAGGTAAGACGTATAGCTATATTAATTTTATATAGCTATTAATATTTACTTTTAGTTAGACTACTTCGCGTATAAAGAGTCGCATGCCTCTAATACTAATAACCTCTTATAAATAGGGTAGGTTCTTGCGCTATAGGTGGGCTTTCGTTATAAATTTTTTTAATATAAATTTAAAGGTTAAATAACCCGAATTAATTATTGTTAATATAAACATAATGTTATTAATAAGCGAGTATACTATTACTAATGTTAAGTTTAGCTATAGCCTTTAAAAGTTATTAAAACTTATTTTTTGCCCTTTTCCTACTTCTACCTCCTAGCGGCGACTGTTGCTAGGAGGACCTAGTTTTCTAAATTAGTAGAGGCTATATTAAACTTTTTATTAGAGAATTCTTTAGTAGCGGGTGCAGCGGCGCGAACTTGTGCTAGCTTTATTATAAGTAAAAGTTTATACTACTTTACGCGATGTCCCGTATCTCTATAATAAAAATAGGAACTATTCTTCTTACGGGTTTCTATTACCTCGCGCGACATCCACGTGGCTTGTTTTTAGGTGTTGCTAGACATGTATCCCATGGCTCCGTCCGTCGCTTAGTGTCTTCTATCTTGGCTTTATCGGCCGGACATCCTTCTAAGGTTAGCTTAGGTAGATTTCTAATCTATTTTATCTGGCGCCTTGTTCTTGGTAGAAAACTTTAGTAGTTATAATATGTTTTAAAAGAGGTTTTCTTCGACCTTATTAACCCTCTTTTAGATCCCTTACAGGTCCTAATTATTATCTATATCTACTATAACTATTTAGTCCTGTAAGTCCTTGCAGAAGCTTTAAAGGTATAAGTTCTTTAAAATTTCTTAACTATGCTCCTCGGCTTCTATAGCATAGTTATTAAAGTTAAAGTTAAAGTTACGAAGCTTCTAGTTCCCTTATTATATTATAAGTAAGCGGTTACGCGCGATTTCTTCTGCTAAGTAGTTATAAAAGTTATAGTCTAGTAGCTCTTAGAGGTTAGCTTTAGTGCACTTTAGGTAGTAGTCTAGGTATATAATTCCTACTATCGCTGCACGTCCTATTAATTAACTAATAATATATTTAAGTATATTTCTAAGGCAGTCCCTATTCTTTAGGAGCTTATATTATATTACTATCCTAAAGTAGTAGTAATCCTATTATTTACTATTAAAGTAAGCTAAGTTAAGAATCTTAGGGCGGCGGCTTCTTCCTTAGTTTAAGATAAGCTTTACTATTAATCTCTCTAGTAGCTCTATCTATTAGTCTACTTTTAACGGCTAATTCGTACCTCCTGTCTCTTAGGAGTATTATTATATTATTAGGGGTTCTTAGCGCTCCCCTACTATTTTTTTAGTTAGTCCTTTTACTCCTTGTAGTAGAGTTTAAAGGGTGTCTTAGAGGTTAATAAGTGCTTTAATCTTACTTAGAAATTACTATATTTTGTTTTCGTTGACTCCTGATGCCTAGAGTTTAGTTATAAATAAGGAGGCTATCCTTTTATTTCCCTAGCTATTACTCTTTTATAAGCTAATAGCTCGCTGCGCATAATTATTCGCGCTAAAATATAGAATTTTAGTAAAAAGTCTTATTCTTGATTCTATAACTTCTTTATTTAGTAAAGACAGTCTTGCTAGCGTTAAGTATCCGTTAGGACTTCTTTTTAATTACTTGCTAGGGAGGGTTCTGTCTTCTTGTAGGTCTAGGCGTCGCCTTTATAGTATCTATCTACGTAAGTTTTTTAACTTCGTGTGCTGCTTCGTAGCTTTAGTCTATAATTATATTAAAATTTACTTGTCCCGCGATAGGTAGAAGTAATTAAATTTAATATAAGGGGCTAGGTGCTTAAGGAGCTAAAAGTGCTAGAAAAATACTTATAAATTTAATAAAGAGTCTAAAGTTAAGCTTCGGGCGTTGAACTTATATATCTGGGGTTCGCATAACTAAGGGTCAAGGATCCGAGGCAACAACTGGGCGTAGCCCATTATAAGTATTGTGTTATAATAGTATTCTAATAGTAATATAATTAGAGACATTGGATTTGACAACGATCTTTATATTTAGGTTAAAGTATTAGAGTATTAGGGCGATATTAAAGACTTAATAAAGATTATTAAAAGCGAACTTTATATCTTTCTTTATTAAGTTTATAAGCGGTGTACCGAGGTAGGAGAAGTTATTAATAATTTTTTTTTATAAAAGTTTATAAAACCTAAGAAGGCTTATATATCCTTTACGTTGCTTAGGTATTTCTAGTCTAGTATAGCTTAATCCTTATTAGGGTCCATCAGCACACTATTAGTGCTAACTACATAGTTTAGGTAAGTAATTTTAGCTTAGTAGAATTCGCACTTATTAATATTAAGTTATAGGCTAGCTTTCTTTAGGGTAAGTAAGATAAATTAGACGTATTTTTAGTGTTCTCTTAAGTTCTCGCTATAGATTATGTTACGACTACAAGGACCAAAAGAAGGAAGTCAGGTAATTACGCCAAGGAAGTAATTGTTGACGGGACGACAGAAACAACGAAACACAAAGAGGCGCGGGGCAGCTTATGTCAGCAGTCACGTGATGAAGCCCCGCATAAAAGGAAGTCCTATGGGACTACCAGAGTCCCTGGGACTACGGAGTCTTGGCGGGACTACAAGGAGGAAACAGACTGGTATATAGTGTGACGATTCTCCTATGTTGTTTCTCTCCTCGTAGTCAACTCACATATCTTCTGTGCGAGTACGTTCTCCTATACAGACTAATAGTTATCTTACTTTATTATAAGATTAGATTGTCCAGCCGCGCTAAGTGTCGCATTAACTTGTACTACTGAATAATCCGTGAAGCACCACGATACCTTACCGCCCTAACCCGAACCGGACTAAGGTGTGAGAGCCTCATAACAGATTAGAATATCGTTAAGATATATAGTGTAGAAGATATCTAGGTACGGACGTAGTACGTTATTTACGAAGTGCTAAAATATACTTAAAGCGTTGGCAAGCCTAAATGGCATTACTAGATACTTAAACAGACTATATCTAATACGAAAGGCTATTAGCCATTTATCGCCCTCTATAATTTAGAGGCGATTAGAAGTAGTAATAATATTAAGTTTTATATAGTATTTAGTCTTGCCTAGTTAGTGTAGGATCTTTTAAATAAGTAAAATTAAGTATCAGTTTTTAATAATTACATCGTTTAGGGTATAGTAGTTTACGTAAAAGTAAAGACCAACTCTAGGCTTCTTTATAAAAATTACTAAAAATACGATAGGGGAAGAGCTAGCCCAAATAAAATTCTTTAATAAGTTTTTAGTAAGGTACTTACGCAGCACCTTAAGTTTATTTTAAGATATACTATAAAATAGCCTCAACCCGTACTATTTACCTTCTTTAAGCTTAACTTTATAATTATAAGGTCTTTTATTAGGTACCTAGTTAAACCTTTCTTAAGAAAAGACGTCGAGCAGGTTATAGTACTTTATAGGTACTATTATAGATATGTTAGTGTATGCCTTAGTTTTAAGGGCCTTATTAATATTAGTAATAGATATAATAAAGATCTTAGACCCTTATTTCTTCCTAAGGCATACTATTAGGGTAGCTCTAACATAGTAGATATTTAAGTTTAGTACGGATTTTAGATCGGGCTTTAGGTCGGTGTTAAGATCTGTTGAGACCCAACATGATAAGGGACGGGGCACTGGTACTTATCCGTGCGCCTAGCTAAGATTCCTGACTTAACTACGTGTCACGTAACAAGTCACGCGTCCCAGAAGTATTAAACGTCCCAGAGATATCTTGGCATGTGGGACTTCGGGACTCTTAAGACACTTGGGACTTATAGGACAGGATATATATATAGGAACGCTAAGTACAGCCCTTCTATACTTATATTTAACCTAAGTTATTAATTTATTATTTAGATTATACTTAGGCTTTAGTTAATTCGTTTGTAGCCGCACACTACTTTTAATACTAATAATCCTATTAATACGCGTAAGCTATTAGTATCCCTTCTTTGCCTTAGTACTCTTGTCCGAGAACTAACCCTAGTCTCCTTTAGGACTAGCTACCCCGAAGGACGTAACAGTCGGATTCTAAATTAAGGTTTATTAGGTGTTTAGAAGATACTATTTCTTAAACCTCTATATGATTGGATTCTTTAACTAGCGCTTTATCTTAGGCAATATGTAGCTATATTAATAATATATAATATACCTTAATTTCTTCTTAGGACTTTAAGTTATATTAGGTTTTAGAGAGGGTAGAGAACTATATTCTTTAGTTATTAATAATTTAAATATGAAGTTTAAGTAGACTAAGTATTATTCCTTATATGAGCTAGCATTAAACTATAATTATTTATAATTATAATTATTACGAACGTAGTGCTTATATATCTAGAATTAGCTCAGTATAATATTATAGTTACTAATTTTAGTTACTATTAGATATATTATTTCCTTATAGTTATAATATTACAGAGTAAGTTTTATAGTGTAGGCGATGTAGTCACCCTTTAGGCAAGTGCTATTAAATCCTTTTAAGTATAGCATAATAGGAAGAAAGGTTAGATAAAGTTTCTATTTACGTGCTAGAAGTCTATATATAAAGCCTATTCTAGTAGTACTAGTGTTAATTAACGCTAGCATATTAGTAGTAAAACTATCTTATTAGATTATATAAAAGATATTAATCTAGTAGTTCTATAGTGTCGCTAGAGTTAGTATAGTTAACAGGTTAGTAGATATATAGGGAAACTAAAGTCTTAAAGAGCAACTTAACATTAGCATAGTACTTTTACTTATCTTTTTTAATATAAGATACAAGAGCATCTTCCTCGTAAACAGTAACTACTTCGTAAGATTATAAGCAAGATGGAATCAGAGGAACGTTAGGCGCGGATCCAAAAAAAAAGGGGGGGGGACAGAATAGTCACGAGAAATACTACTACTTATCCTCTTACTTTTTAATAAATTAATGAATACGTGCCTTTCTTACTTTCTTTAGTAATTAGAAGACTACTCTACTATAATACTTTTAACGCTATTAAAAATCTAAAGTCTTACCTTTTTTTTACGCTTCTCCTTAATAAAAAGTGCCTACTTAATCCTATCTATCTTATACTTAAGTAGCTTATTTTGGATATATAGGTAGTAGAGTAATTCACAAAGCTTCTTTATATTTTAACTCCTTCAATCCATTACTACTAATTATACAAGCCTATTTATTTTTCTTTAGTTGTAATTATTAAGTAATGCTAGGGGGCTTTTTCTTAATTTATAAAATCTAGTAAATTTATTAAAGATTATATTAGGATTTAGTAGTAATATAATTATTACTCTAAAAGTGCTAAGAATTATAAATTTTATAAAAGAGTCTTCTTATGCCTTTTAAAATAGAAAAAGAAATCTCCTTTTATAATTAAAATTAAGCCTAAGCCTGCGTAAAGGCATTTTAAAAGCTTAGCTAAGTAGGTAGTTAATAAAGGCTTAAATATAATAACGGTAAGGGGCTAAAGCGTATAAGTTAAATAAAAAGGTAGAATAGTAAATAAAATCTTATTTTAATTATAATAGTAATAAAATAGAGCTTATACTTCCCGTGTAGATAGTTTCTGTCTTTACTCTTACTAATTTATAGTTAACCCTCTAGGCGGGTAAGGCGTAGAGATAATTAACTACTAATTAGTGTTAAATAGGCTATACTAAGCTAAGCATATCGCGATATAATAGGGCTAGATAGTTATATAATAGTACGGGTGAGAAAAGGGTCTAGTATTTAAGGGTTATCTATCTATTCTACGTACAGAGGAAAGGGGATTATAAGGATTAATGCTCGCGCACGGTAACTATAGTCTGTGCCTTTGCCTGTGCGGTATTACATAACCATTGTCACCTGTCTTAAGACATCGCATTAGGTAGCCGCCCGTACTGCGTACGGACAGACTCTTTATTAAATTTATAAGTATTCTTCTGGCACCTTTGGCTTCTGGGACACTCGGCCCCCTACAAAGGAAGTGTTTAATCGCTATATAAATAAGAAGGCTTAATAATTATATTAGCTTTTAATTCTAAATAGTTACGGATCTTCTATTACTATAAAATTTATTAACTCCCTTAAACAATCCAACGGCATTTTGGCTGCTGATTTCGGGTGCCCGTGCTGCCGTTTTCTGACGCTGACTTGCCACTAAACCTCCCTACTCATGCGCCGAACAGCTCGGGCGCACGTGCTCTCCGGATTACCCACTTCAGCTAGCGTGGTCGCGCTACGACCCCCAATTTCGAGGATGTTCAGCAGCAGAGCTCTCGGCACGCATTCACAATCCAACAGCGCCCAGATCACATTACATCCTGCGTTTCAAAACACCACGCGCTCTCCTTTCCCTCGCACGGATACCTCATCGCCATCGCCATGGCAATCTCGTCCGGGCTCTCCTCCCCTGCTGCCAGGAACGCGAGGGTAGGGCGCAGCTCTTTTCGACATCACTCGCTATTCTTGTCACCAGCAGCATGCTGACCCAAGCCGAGGCCGCCCTATTGGCGGCGTACTTAAAGCGGTTTCCTCGCCCTTCACAGAACCACGAGCAAGGACCGCCTCTTCTCTCGCTCATATACTCAACTAGCCGCCCTACCTATCATCCGATACCTATCATCCGATACGCCCATGCACCCCCCGCACCGACGCAACATGCGACGTCGTCTACCCAGCGACGATTCCTCAGACGGGAGCGAATATACCGAGTCTAATGCCGACGGCAGTGTCACGTCAGACACGGACCTCACAGACAACGAAACATGCAGTAACGAGGATGGCAAGCAAGGCGAAGAGGTAGAGGACCAAGCATGGCTCTTTGCTGATAAGAATCATCCGCCTGAGCACTACACCAGCATGCTGGAAACGTTTGACGAAAGAGAGTACACCAAGGAGGACTATAAGGAGAGCAGTACCC
>ML976680.1:159512-225300 GCA_010015655.1 Bimuria novae-zelandiae CBS 107.79
GAGCGCGATGAAATGGAGCGCGATGAAATGGAGCGCGATGAAATGGAGCGCGATGAAATGGAGCGCGATGAAATGGAGCGCGATGAAATGGAGCGAGCCTTGTGACGTACCTAGCGGGTGGCGTCTAATTAGGCGAATCAACCATCACCAACGAAACGGCGTTCATATTCAATCCTATTTGGAACAACGCCTGACTGCATATCACGCCCGGGCTGCAATATAAGTGATGCCTTGCTTGGCCCGTTGTTCTTTCACCGTCTGCCTAATGGAACCCATACTTCTCGTGTCATTGCGCGTATTCGCGAGTTGAGAACATAATCCTTCATTCCAGACACATTTCCACCCGCTGCACGAGGTACGGGCAGTGCCACCAAGTATCGCACTGCCTTTATGGCACCAGTCAGGCACCAACGCTTAAGTGTTATTATTTTCCGAGCAGCGTTCGTTGGCCTCCTGCTCCTGTGTCTGGCCGCTGATGGGCTAGCACAGTCTTATCATGTGACTGCCCCGCTACGCGGGGTTACGGAAATCCTGAAGCTGGGCTCACAATTTATCGCGGCCTGATTCCCTTCACCGGGCATCAACACTTTCTTTCTAAACCTGCCATTAACATTTTGAGGGGTCATCTCCGCGCACATCCTTCCCACTCAGACTCACGGCATAGATCGCGTTGAGCCCAAAGTACGTAGCATTCACATTACGGCACCCACGAGGCACATTCTCAACTCAGTCTTCCAAAGCACAGGTATCTGTAGGCATGCTAACAAGCCTATGCAGACCCTCACGACGACTTAGAACACCTCCCACGATCTTCGACTTTCACGCTTCTGCTCCGGCACCCTTACAGGAACTTCTTGTTTGCAAGAGTGGCATTACGCGAACTGGCTGACACAGTGGTGTCGTTAAAAGGCCGTGATATGGATGGGACAGCTCAAGCAAACACACAAGGAGATGCGCAAGCGGTGGAGCAAACGGTAAATAGGCAAAATCTAGGTAGCCTTGTTGCACCGCTAACCTACAACTTAGACAGTCTACGATGTATGGCAACAAGCGGACGGGTTACATGACGGTGAAAAGCAGGCGAAGTGGATCACCTTCAAGGACGGATTTGTAAGAGTTCGAAGGATGGATCGAACTACGGTCGAAGAGGGATTGGCATCCAAAACGGAAAAGAAGTTCTATGTCGCTCCATGGCATTCTTGTGAAGTGATAGGAGCTGAGATTAAATTTACTAAAGCTTAAGCCTGTCGAGTCCAAGTTGACGGAGGCTTCGCATCATATCTTCGCGACCAACCACAATTGTATAACAGCAGTCCAGTTCGCCAGTGGGTACCATAGCAGTTACGAAACTTGATGTTCTCTCTCCTCGCCCCCTCTCCTCAGTCCATCGCTGGCTTGTTGTGATTCCCTCACACATTATTCGAAACAAAGTATCAATATTTTCGAGTGGTATGTTGGAAGCTGCAAATTGGATTTCTGCAGTTAAAGAAGTTAATGTGTGTAAGGGGAACTACCATTGCTCACTTACGTCTAGGTGCTTCGCCTGTCAGGCATTAGCCTTTTGTCATTCCTAAAAGAAGGTCAAATTACTAACTCTGAGGGAATAAAGCCTTCATAAAATCCAGATAACCAAGGGACCCAGAGAAGCCCTGTTGTACGGCCACGGACTCGAAAAATTCTTGGGCCCTCGGACCTAGATTTAGATAACCTGGCTTGTAGCTGCCGAGACGAACGAGATGCTCGAGGACTTTGTCAAAGCTTGGTTTGGCACATTCCGTTGGCGTGATAGCTAACACGGTAGCGAGAAACACATGCTCGTTCGCGTGTTGGACTTGGCTGTATGCGCGATGAGCTCGACGCTTTCGCCATATCGTATTTCCTTGGCCTTCAGGTGCGTCACCCCAAACGAGCTTTAGGCGATTCTTCTTCAATGCTTCCTGATCGCCCAGTGTCAAACCATTGGTTTTCAATTGTTTGAGTTTCGCATCGATCGTAATGAGGGCGATGTTGATTTGCGCATCGGAAGATAATGGGATCAAACGATCCACCTCCAAGGCCGGGAGCTCCTCCATACGGCGAGGGGTGAGGCCGAAGAGAATGGGATGGAAGGGAAGGGTAGTGGAGGGAAGGGTAATGGAGGGAAGGGTAATGGAGGGAAGGGTAATGGAGGGAAGGGTAATGGAGGGAAGGGTAATGGAGGGAAGGGTAATGGAGGGAAGGGTAATGGAGGGAAGGATAATGGAGGGAAGTGGAGTGGAGGGAAGTGGAGTGGAGGGAAGTGGAGTGGAGGGAAGTGGAGTGGAGGGAAGTGGAGTGGAGGGAAGTGGAGTGGAGGGAAGTGGAGTGGAGGGAAGGGTAATGGAGGGAAGTGGAGTGGAGTGGAGCGGGGTTGTAATCGTGTCAGACAAGGATTGGTTGAGATTTTATTTAGGTGGGGATGGCGTCTGGATCACCCCATCCTACTTTGCACCAGTGAACGCATGTTCCAACTACTTAACCCAAAAAGGTGTAGTACTTCCCGTACCTGCGCGGGCCGCTTGGAAAACTATCCGCCTCACGTCCTCGCTAACCCAAGGCACTTCCAACCACCTCACAGTAAGGGTCAACGAGGGTTACATGGACCCGGAACCGATGTGCAGAAGGTGGAATTGTAGATGACATGCACGCCTGTAGGCTCGTTGCCCTGTCATGCCGTTGGGAAATCGTAACAGAATGATTGAGCTTGAACTAATATAAAAAGAAGGTGTATCAACAGAAGTTCATATACTATACACGGCGAAGCAACCCAACAACTCTGCGCTCAATCATTTACTCATATCCTCCGTTACGATGTGCATTGCAAGGGTCTGGAGAACCCATTATCTTGGATGTGGGCACATCCTCGATAATGAAACGGTTGAAGAGATCCCGTGCTCGAAGAAGGGCGAAGTTGGTCACCAGACAACCAAAATAACAGGCGGATCCTCCAGGAATGACGGAAAGTGTCCTAACTGCTAAGGGTATGTTGATACACACTTTATCTAGTATCTATACGCTAATAGCCTCCAGCTCCTGCGTGGCAGGCGAATTCATTTCTTACGGGATCGTCTAGGGTTGGAAACGTGGGTGCGAGGTCTCTGAGACAGACAATTATGTTTTGCGCTGAAGTTCAATGACTCACTCATTTTGTCATCATACCGGCTAGGAAATCAGATCATTTCGTTTTCGGGATTGGCTGAGAATATGATAGTGATTGCAGTGACAAAGCAGTAGTCATGCATCCATCATAGTACCATGAACTTATCACCATATCCACGTGCGCTTCTACATGATCCTTAGGTTTTGAGGACTTCGGTCACGCTAGGATGTCTGTGCTTTCACGGGACTAGGATTTAATATTAGGTCCGTGCTCGACCGAAGCCTTAAGCGGGGCGAACCCCACTCAAACCTAAGAACCACAACAGCCTGCTGCTCATAACCACTGCCTTTTTTAACTGTCTTCATGGACGTGATAAGTTGGAAAGGGCGGACAGCCATTATCTACCGATGGCAACCGGGCTTGGTTTGTAAGATACCGTGGCCTTCAGCGCCGAAACATCTAGAAGAGGAATTTGAAAGAGCTATAGTGATCGAGAAGAAGATTCTAGAGAAGCTTAGAGGCCATCCTGGAATCATTCAGTACGTCATGACACTCTTTAATGGATATGCGTTGCTGAAACTGGATGCTAGGTATCACGGACCCTTTAGCATGGAGGGCAAGAAGGACGGGCTGTTGCTTAGTGAAGCAAATCGTGGTGACCTCCAGTCGTACATCGATAGCGAGACCAGCTATATTCACGAAGCTCTACGGAAGAAGTGGAGCTTTCAAGTCGCCAAAGCCGTCGCCCATGTCCATGAGCAAGGCGTTATACACATGAACCTAAGCACGACAAATGTGCTTCTACACCAGACCGGCCAGACTATCAACGCAATCCTCGCCGATTTTGGAGGCTCTCGATGCCCTGCCCTAGGATTAAGTGGGAACCTGATCCCCGACGACCCGTATCTTGACCCGCAACTGACCGAGTTCAACTTACCCAAAGTCGACGTATTCAGCTTGGGCGTCATCATCTACATTATCATGACCGGTCATTACCCTTTCCATGAACGCCCAGCGCCCGATAACGAGGAGATGTACAAGTACGGTGAACGTGTGCAAAAGTTATACCAGAATGGAGAGTTCCCAGACCTATCTAGCGTACCGTATGGAGACGTCATTGCTGGATGCTGTTGTGAGCGCCGCTTCGAGACTGCGAAAGAGGTCGTTGTAGCCCTGGAGGCAGTTGATGGTGGGATTAAAGCTCATTCTTTTCAAGAGTTGAGGCATTCTCTCTAATAGGATACTTGTAGACTCTCCAACGCGTATATTTACGTTGCTGTGGAGGCGCGTTTATCATTTCACTTATGACACAGTCTGGCGTGACTTGTTCGTATAGCGCTGGGTCGTTGAAGAGGCAGATCTGAATACTGAAACGGAAAATGGAAAACAACAAAGTATTTGTGTAAATGCGACATTTTTGAACAATATCTATAACTTACGATGCGAGCGTCTCTATGCCACGGTGCCAGTGCAACCCAAAAAGGTACCGAATAACGATAACAGTCGTTGTCATGCATAGAGTAGTATATACAGGCCTATCCCGGTACGTACACGCACACAGGCGTGACAAGCTAGGTAGGGCTTCTAGATATAAGCTTCTCGGTGTTGCGCGAGCACAATACGATCCGGAGGAACATTTGGTTTTCTAGAAAGAATATGGTGTACTGTCTTGGTAATGTTACTGTCAACTATGAATGCGAAGTGACTTCTGTGACTCTAGACTTAGCGGCTACGCCACCGCATATTCGGCTCAACGTGTCCACGCCCGGCCAAGCAAACAAGTCGGTCAACGCGCGTCAAGCAAACACTGCGCATGTATACCAACACTTGCTTGTTAACTCACAACGGGTGTCAAGAAAATGTTGCTACGTAGTTATCCTCTTATCGCGTTAACTCAACGCCGCGTCCTCGTCTCCAAAACCATCTGTACATTCGCCCCCCACCACGTCCGAAACTCAGACTGCCCCCACTTCGTGATATCAATCAGGTTGGCAAGCAGCCTTTTCGCGCCCTCGAGAGTCAACGTATCGCCCAGAGCCAGCGGCCCGAAGAAGAAGAGCTCGTATTCATCTTCTGGTAGCGTCGTCGGTCCTTCTTCAGTTTCCGTTTCAGGTGCATCCCCTTCCCTATTTCTGGGGGATTCGGCTGCAGCGCTGGTGCGTGGCACGACGCGCGCAGCAGCGACACGCAATAGCCAATTATCGCCATCAATCTCAACGGCGAACACCGGAAACCCGAGATCCCATCCCTCGTACCTCCGCTTTGTAAACTCGGCGGCAATCCACGCCGCGAGCTGGACTGTTGGGTCCCGGGCGACGTGCCGGCGCTTGACCTCAATGTTAAGGAAGATAGGAGTCTCGTTGGCGAACGAGGCGGTCTGATTGATAGACGGGACGGCCGTGCAATATTTGGTGCGACGGAGGGTTTTGAGCGTGGTTCGGTGGAGATCAAGGCCGACGACGTAGTCGATGCGTCTGTCGAGGTCGCGGTAGAGGGTAGGGTCTTTGGAAAAGGGGACGAGCTCGGCGGGGGAGATCTCGGTGGGCGTCCTAAAAAATCGTGTCAGCTCAGATAATGTATGATATGATGATTTATAAACGTACACGTCGAGGACAGCAATTTTCGCATTAGGGAAAGCAGAATTTTTAAAGCTCTCAATTCGCCGCAGGAGATGCAGTATGGGACCCACCACCACGGATATCCAGTGTGGTTCGGTAGTTGTGTCGCGCCATTTCTCCGCTTGCTCGAATGCGTCAGACAAAGTGTCGTCGATGATTCTGTGGTCTTTTTCGGTGAGAGGAATTGGAGGGTCCGTTGTTAGCGAGTCGAGCTGTCGTTTCTGGTGTTGTCAGCATATTATGCCTGGACGAACGCAGGCAAGAGCCCATCTCACCTCGCAACGGCTCCAAAGCTCCGTGACGGACGCGGGCAGCGATATGCCAAGTCGCCTCGGTATTCCTTAAGGGAAGAAACTCAATGTTTGGGTTGAGGTATGCCAGGTCCGCCTTTGTAGAGGCTGTCTTCCTCTTTGGAGGCGATAGCGAGCGTAAAGATGACGCGGGTGCGGGGAACGACGGTGCACCCTCGGAGAACGCATTAGCTGCGCTTCGTTCTGCGTCGGCTTCTTCCGGTTGCCCCCGCCGCCCCTTTCGACGTGTCGCTACCACCACTTCCTGTGTTGGCACCACATCCTTCTTCGGGGGGGATCTATCTCTCCTCGATCGGCATGTCGGTGAGGCTGCAGCCATATTGCGTGTCGCGGCATTCAATCGTTGCGAGGTGCTGCGGAGACTGCGCAGCACCCGCTGGCGCTTGGCAGTTGGGGGCTCATCGTCGGCCTCGGAGTCGGCAACCTCGACGACCCAGCGAGCAATGTCGGGGTCTTGTTTACATGATGGCAGGGCGTGTAGGCGGCCGAACACGGCTTCGTCGTGCGTGCGCTTGGAGGAATACCGGGCGATTTCCATGAGCTGCGGCGACGGGCTGGATGGCCCGCGAGTGTTGAGCGATGTTAATGTTGATGTTGATGCCGCAGTTCCACACTAGCGCTAAGCCAGAGCCCTATCTTACCGAGGATCACCCCGAAACGCCCGCCACGGCGAAACGCCCGATCCCAACACCAAAAACAGCCCTACGACTTGAGGCTGTAGAGCCTCACACAATAGCTACTTACCGTTTTCGGGTGCCCGTTCTCTTTATCTTCGCACCAATCCGACTAATTTCTCGCCGTCTAAAACTACATAGTGCGCCACAATAGTCGGCTGACAGTGGAAGATCAACGTACGCAACTTTAACCTTCTGTCCAGGCTGGCGAAGAGCTGCACGCAGGCGACGCGACGCCAGACTCCCAAAAAGAGCTCGCCGATGCTCTCAAACAGATCAATAGCGCGAAACTCGACGAATATCGCCGGACCTGGGACGCGGAGAATGGGGTACTTGGAAATTGGCTTGGTGTGACAGCTGCTCCATCAGCTCAAGGTGCCTGGGGCTTATAAATCAAGCGCTCGCCCGGAACGTACAATGTGGGTAGATCCCATGTTACTCGTTGGCCAGAAATCCCGCAAGAGGCAAAAACAGAGCTCTCAGCTGGAGGAGTATAAGGACAGCGTACTCGAAGACCTTCACGCAGCTACCCAGGACCAACGCCTATCAGATTTACTAGACGACCCCCACCGTTGGTGGGTAGAAGTAGGTCAAACGCGATATCCCATTGTCTATAAGATGGCTATGGATCACCTCTCTGTGCCAGCAACTTCATGCGACTGCGAGCGCTGTTTCTCCTCCGCTAAACGTACAATCACGTGCGATCGCAATTCATTGGCCACAGAGACTATTGAGGCCTGCCAGCTACAAAAGAACTGGCTGAGGAAAGGCGCCGTGCCTAGCTACCTTACAGAATTAACCTCCTATATAAACAACAAGGAGAGAGACGCCGACGCGGTTGATGACAACGATGACGTTCTGGAATCCCTGGAGGCCCCAGAGGGCGATCTCAACACTAGCCTCCTTACTAATTAGGAAATTTGTATATACTACGGGCCGTATAGACCTCCAAAATGAACCGTACAGTAATCCTACGGTACCGTACGAGCCCCCCGGCTGTAGTGTACGTACCGTAATAACTACCAACCGTAACGTAACCGTAGTAGGGTCGAACCGTCCGTATTACCTACTATTGCAAGCGCTACTGTAGTTCGCGTTCATTTTTATGTTCACCTTCACCTTCATGCTCACGCTCATTATCATACGCCACCCGATGTAGTTCACCAACTCAAAACCTCTTGACCCAATACTCTCCTACGGTCTGACGATTCCTATCTTGCACTTCCTACTTACACCACCACCACATCCCGTCCTCGCCTTATCGGAAGCAACAACGCCCGCCGAAAACGAACCGAATACAAACCTGCGCGAAAAATTCGAGATGGTGGGTTGGAACGGACCAGGAGCTACTGGCAAGTGGCAGGAGACCGACCTGCTCAATCTCATCGGTATCGACCCGAACACGGTGAGCGACCTTACGTGGGCCATGTTGGAATCTTGTAAGCGCAAACTAGTGTCAAAACTGCTGCTGCTCAACCCGACCACCGACATGCCCAAAGGCGTGACCGTTGCCGATATCAACTCGTTTATTAGTGATATCGACGACATCCGCAGGCCGTGGGTGGAGAAGAAGGTTCAAGAGGATGGCGAGACGAAGCTGGTGTTGGAGAGAGGCGAGGTGACAGCGGCTACGGAGAAGGAACAGAGGCGTGTATTGGCGAAGATCCTCGAAGATGGCAAGGACGGCTACGAGAAGACTTGGGATCCTGACCGTGGAGTACCGGGCAACTGGCTTGGTGAGAATCGAGCGGAGTCAAGCGCACAAGCAAGCAACGAGGTGCAGCATGTCACAGGCGTGGGCGATAGCGTAAGTGGATTCGGATTGTCGCTGAGGCTGCGGAGCTGATGCTGACATGAATTAGGATGATCAGGCGGGTCGATCTGGTAGCCGAGCCCGTGTGATCGATCTCAGCGTCGAAGATGCCGAAGATGGCACATCGGATGCTCCGGTGTTGATCGAAAGTGACGATGACGAAGATGCTGCCGCCTGCGGCACGAGGGCTCGTCCGCTAATGATCGAGGACGCCGCCCACTCGACCGTGCTCATGTCTATGGACCAGCTCAACGCAATGGCTACGCGCCCCCTTTATCAAGTTCATCGCCTCCGATATCTTACCCCAGAACAAGCCTCGCCAGCAATGTTCCGCTACGCCATAGGCCGAGAAGAGTTGTGGAAGCTCGCGATAAAGGTTACGAATAACGTTGCCTCGACAGTGATTGGAATGACCCGTCCGCCCATTTTTGAAGGCGGTTTGGCTAACGTCTACCCTGAATATATCGTTATCGCCAGCTTGGAGGGTGGAGGACTGCGGATCCGAGGCCGTCGAGTTGATATCCAGGGCAACCAACTCGCCAAATGGCCTGGCGGGGGTGAGATGTTTCCGACTCTCGAGCAGGTCGTGGCGAACGGTTACCTCTTTCGACCTTTCAACGACGACTTCGACACCCAGCGCATTAAGAGGTATCTTCAATACTTGCGAGACAAGAACGAGTTGCCAAAGCTGGCGTTAGAAAACCCAATGAGGCAGAACAAGGACAATAAGCGCCCTCGGTTGCTTCAAAATTGAGGCTTTGCAGATGCACTGATGGAAAGCTAGTTCATGATCATAAAAGGTGCGAGGGCATGCTGGTATAGTAGATGAACTCTAGTTATTAGGTGAAGGGGAGTTGGAATCTTCGATTCGGTGGTGATGACGATGCTGGTTCATGGGGGAGTAGTGAAGTGGCTTCTTGTCGACTGGTCCATTTCCGGGAGTGGATGGGGAAGTGCGCGCCGACTGAGCCAATGGCAATAACGTTGGGTAACAACTGCGGCGGTTCCAGGGTTCATATACGGCGCGAAGTCATAGGCGACAATTTCAACAAGGTAAATTAATCGAAATGCCTATAACACGTTTGCGTTCATGAAGCTTTACACCTCCTCGAAGATTGATCGATTCTGCGGCTGACTGCATCTTGGCTATAGCCTTGTTGATTGACACGGATTGAGACGGAGATGCTACAGTGGCGACCGAAACTGGTTTCCGGTTCCTGCACTTGGGTTATTCTGAGCGCACGGCCGCTTAGGAAAGCGCTTTGCAAGGGTGATGCCGATACATGTGGCTTAGAAAGTGGCGATATTACAAGCTGTGCCATATGTACCTCTACCTACTCACTATCTACGCTCCAAGTCATGCTGGACAATCTCGAGCAGACGGTCGTACTCATGAGAGCCCGTTCTTTGTTGCTCGTAACAGTCTTCTGCGAAGAAGATGATGAACGAGAGCATCTCGTGCACGTTAGAGAGCCAGAATGCGCTTAGAGGTACTGCTTCATCACCATCGCGCTGCGCAACCTCCTGCTGGATTGACTGTATTATGTTAGCCAGGAAGCGCTCAGACTCCTTAATAAAGCCATTATTCCACATCAGTCAAAGGAATACTCGTAAGGCTGCAACTGGTTTTTTGCGGACGTACCGTCACTTGGTCCAGCACGAATCCGAAAGAAGGTCATCTCGGGCGTTAAGCTAGCGCATATAGTCACCGCCCACATAGGGTTGCCGCCCACCCCACCAAAACACGACACCTGCACAAAACACGCGATATCTCTCCACAACGCTTATCAAAATGGACCCCCGCGAAGAATCTATACAATTAGCTATCAGCGATTTTAATGCTAGCGTTTATCCAAGCCTACGCGCTGTGGCAAAAGCCTACAATATCCCTCAATCTACCCTACGTGGCCGGCTAGGTGGCGCGACAAACAGCGCAGTCTGCTATCAAAATCAGCAGCAATTAACTCCTCTACAGGAGGACTTCCTAGTAGAGTGGATCCTCGAAGAAGACGCGCGCGCCTGCCCTCCCTCCCACGCTCGCGCCCGAGAAATGGCCAATCGAATCCTGCGTATGAATGGCGACAACCAGCCTGTAGGCAAGCTCTGGATCTCACACTTTATCCGCCGACAGCCACGCATCGCCTCAGTAGTCGGCAGAAAGCTAGAGGCTCAGAGAGCTGATGCAGCGACTCCAGAGCAGGTGCGTGCCTTCCTAGAGCTCTATGAGCAGACTAGACGGCGGCTCAACGTACGGGCGGAGAATACCTATAATATGGACGAGACCGGCGTTGCCCTAGGGGTATGTACGAACACTAGAGTACTCTCTAGTAGTCAGAAAAAGAAGGCTTATATTCGCTCTCCAGAGAATCGCGAGTGGGTCTCTATAATTGAGTCTGTATCGGCAACAGGGCGGAAACTACGCTGCGCAGTCATCTTTAAGGGCCAGAGCCTACAAACAACCTGGTTCCCCTCGTCCTACGTACCTGACTGGATCTATACAACCTCAGAGAACGGATGGACGTCAAATGCGATAGGTGTTGAGTGGCTGCAGCGCATATTTCTACCTGAGACGGCTGTAGGTGATGGCCAGTACCGACTCCTTATTCTCGACGGCCATGGCAGCCACATTGATATTAAGTTTCTCTAGCTTTGTAAATAGCATCGAGTTAAACTCTTATACCTACCTGCGCATACCTCGCACGTCTTACAGCCACTAGATCTTGCTCCTTTCTCTGTTATCAAGTCTAGTTACCGACGCCAGATCTAGGAGCTCGCATCGCTTAACGATGCCGCGCCTGTTAAGAAGGAGCGCTTTATCGCCTGCTACCATTAAGCTAGGGAGGAAGGCTTTACAGAGCGTGTAATTCGAGCTGGCTGGCAGGCTGCTGGTATCTGCCCGCTCAACATCAATCAGGTACTCAGCTCGTCGCAGCTCTCTCAGAGGCCTACTACGCCTACGCATCAGCAGCAGCCTCAGCAGCAGCCTCAGAGCTTCTTCTCTACTCCTCAAGGCCCTAGAGATCTATACTTGGCTCAGCGCGAGGTGCAGAGCTGCGAGAACCTAGGTCGCAAGACAAGACTTCTCCTGCAAAAAGCAGGTAAGGCGCTAGCAGCTGCAAATACTCGAGCTGCAGGGCTTGAATTAGAGAAAAGACGCCTTGAATAGCAGCTAGAGACTACTAGCTCTTAGCGTCCTCGAAAGCGCGTTCGAGTAGATCTAAATCAACGCTTTGCAGAGGTAGAGACTATCAGGGAGGCGATGCGCGCAGCTGAGGCCTCAGCAGCTTAGCAAAGTAGATATACTATAGAGGGAGCTGCAGAGACAGTAGCAGTAGCTACAGCAGCAGCTACTCTACAGTCTATGTGTATTACATGGCAATTGTAATAGGCGTTGTTGAGAAATCGCGTGTTTTGTGCAGGTGTCGCGTTTTGGTGGGGTGGGCGGCAACCCTATGTGGGCGGTGACTATATGCGCTAGCTTACGTAAAAGATACAAGAGCGGCCGACGTGTTTTTGCCGATGGCACCACTAGCACGCCATACCGGGGATTACGATATACCCATCCGGCGCGTGGCATGTTATTATGGGGCATGGCGTTCTGCTCTCATACGAAGTCGATCTGGTGTAGTGTCATGTCTCTTAGCAGGATGGAGATCTGAGACCACCTTCCCCGGCTTGGCTCCCGCTCAGCCGCCCCTGCTCTAGCGCAGATTGGTGGTCGAACTAGGCCTTATTTCGTCATAACCCTTGCTCCTTCGGGCCTCGGGCATCGGGAACTAATGCAAATGTCTCAGCCCGAGGTGGTGACTAACAAGGGCTCTCGTTAACTCGTTAAACCGTTTTACTGGTGTATGCGGGCACTCGGTTACTCGCTTCGTTTTCCATAATGGGCTTTTGCAGGCCTGAACAAAGGAATGAGCCTGAGATTCCTGTGCCACACATCGCGTAGGCCGCACGCGATTGTTAAGCATCGACGTCGTAGTATTTGCCGGACAATATCGTGCGGAATAGCGCTTGTCGAGATGGGGTTCAAGAAGGGTAAACTTCTCGCGAACACTGCGGTTTGTCTATAGAGCACAATCCGAAGCAAACGTCTAGCTTCAATCAAGTCGTCCTACCATCCAGACTCCATCCTCATACCTTTGACATGACGACCTTAGAGAAGGAGACGCCAATTTCTGGTTCCGATCCAAACTCGCCCAAGCTTGAGGCTGGCGAGGCCGAGTCGGCGTTTGCTTCTGAGCCAGCGAAACAGCGCAATTTGGTTTCAGTACGACTTCCCATCGAAATACCTTTGAGATAGTGATTAACAGGTATATCAGTGGACCTTGATTATCGCGGCTATTCTTTCCACCATCTTCCTCTTTGCGCTCGACAACACCATCACAGCAGACGTCATCCCGGCCATTGTAGGAACATTCGGCCACGCTGACAAGCTCCCATGGCTCTCAGTCGCATTCCAAATCGGTGGCGTTGGTGTCGTGCTTCCACTCGGTAGGATGTACGCGCTCTTCGACGCAAAGTGGCTCTACATTTTCTTCGTGGTGCTATTCTGCGCTGGATCTGCGCTGTGCGGTGGTGCACCGAACATGGACGCCTTCATCGTCGGTCGTGTTATCGCAGGCGTGGGCGGCATCGGAATCTATCTTGGTGTCATGACGCTGCTCTCAGTCAACACCACAACCACTGAGCGACCGCTGTACCTGGGACTCGTCGGGCTTGTCTTTGGTGTTGGAAACGTTGTCGGGCCGGTCATTGGCGGCGCGTTCGCCGACTCAGCTGCGACATGGCGATGGGGCTTCTACATCAACTTGTGCATCATCGGACTGATGGCTCCAGTCTATATTTTCTTGATCCCTGGATTTCAGCCTGCGCCTGGCAGGACTGCGATCGATCGTCTCAAGGAAATCGACTTCGTTGGCACACTTCTTAGTATCGGAACCCTCGTCTGTCTTGTCATGGCCATCAATTTTGGCGGTGTGTTGTATGCCTGGAGCAGTGGCCAAATTATCGCGCTCTTCGTTATCGCTGGCGTTCTGTTCGTCGCCTTTTGCGCACAGCAAGGCCTCGCGTTGCTCACAACCAACGAGAGACGCCTGTTCCCTGTCGTCTTCCTTCGCAACAAGGAGGCCATGCTTCTGTTCGTTCTGACGGCTACTTTCAACTCGGCAGCTTTCATCCCGATCTACTACATCCCGACATACTTCCAGTTCACGCGCGGCGATGGCCCTCTGGATGCTGGTGTGCGGCTGCTTCCTTTGATCATCTTCATCACATTTATGATCATCGTTAACGGTACCGTCCTCTCCAAAGGTGGCTACTATATGCCCTGGTTCCTTGGTGGCAGTGTTGTCTCCCTGATCGGCTGCGTCCTGCTTTCCACTGCCGACATGGGTACCAAACCTGGTGCCATCTACGGATACGAGGTTCTCGTTGGTATTGGAGCTGGTTGCGGTATCCAGACCAGTTTCGCCGTTATCCAGACCATCACCAGCCCTGAACTCATGTCTCACGGATTGGGCTTCATCATGATTTCTCAACTGCTTGGTGTCACGCTCGCGCTCTCCATCTCCGGCGCTGTCTTCGTCAACCAGGCAATGGTTGGCCTTTCCAAGGTTCTCGTTGACAGCACGCGAGAACAGCTGCAGAGCGCGCTTATGGGTTTGAGTGGTGATATTACCGCTTTGGGCGGGGAGCAGCGTAATGCAGCTCTTAACGTCATTGTCGAATGCCTCGCCAAAGTGTAGGTTGAACTTTAATCTACCGAAGAATATCTTGCTGATAATCCTAGTTTTATTCCAGCGTACGCCGCTACAGCTCTTGGCACCATTGCCGCGCTCTTCCTTAGCCGCCAGAAGATGCCTTCGGGCGCTGTTGCGGCGTGAGAGCCGCGATTTAATTAAGCACACGCCTGAATGAATGAAGATAAGACATGAACAGTGACAGCTACCAACAGACGGGAGATTGAAATTGGGTAACACGGATGAAAAGGATAGAACCAATCTTTTGGGTTGAGCGAATAGGCATGAAATCTGCACAATTAGCATTATACCACCTCAGTATCTGGCTTTGTGGCTCTTCTTTAAATCGTATAAAAGCGATGAGAACGCATAGAATTCGACGTTTTGCTTAATTGGAAACATGGCTTCGGTGAGGACTCTCCGCCAGAGCATTTACAAAACCTCTAGAGTTAGCCCTTTCACGCGTGCATCGCTGCCCTTACCTAAATGCGATATCAGGGATAGCCCAACACCAACTCTCTGTGCGCTTCCTTCGTCACAGCCCCGAAGTTTCCCATACCCAGCAGAGATTTTGAGTTTTGAAACGTAATGGATATGCACAACATCGAGAGGAGTTCCCTGCAACCCAGACAATATCCGTAATCTGCCTTGGTGGCGTGATGTCGTGGCAGCAAGGTACTTACGGGCAATGGCCCGCCTGAAGAAAAGGAACACTGTAAGCGCTCGGTATGCAATGCAATGCAATGCATCGTATCGGGTACTTTCCGGGGCTTAATTTAATGATGAGCTCCAAGCGCCTTCGGGTGGATATGGAGGTCGCTATGGCCAAAGTATACCATACGTCTCCACTCCACACCGGTGCCGTGGTGACATCCAGGAAGATCGGATCAGACCGCCAAGCTAACGGAATAGAGAGTGGCAAGAGGTACGGAGTTGAGGCGTAAGATATTCGAAGGAGCATGCATATGGCGGGCAGCGAGCCATTGTCCGTAGTA
Organism: Bimuria novae-zelandiae CBS 107.79; assembly: GCA_010015655.1. Classification (NCBI taxonomy): domain Eukaryota; kingdom Fungi; phylum Ascomycota; class Dothideomycetes; order Pleosporales; family Didymosphaeriaceae; genus Bimuria; species Bimuria novae-zelandiae. The sequence continues at coordinate 174,783 of ML976680.1, forward strand.
CTTGACAGGAGCTGAAAGATCCACAGTGACATTCTTTATGCAACTAAGCGTGCAAGAGTTCTTCCTGTCTTGCTGGCTGACGGTATGCCGAAGTTGGTGCTGGAAGGATTAAAGCGTCCTATTGTTAGGAAGCTGGAATAAAGGAGTTGAGCATCCACAGAAGCGGCCAGGATAGAGAATGTGGTCGTCGATACGCGGAACCACTATGCGGTACCCTGCATATGCATTTCAAGTCACAGCATGACGATCTTTACATGTGGGTAGGACGAAAGAGTCTAGCATGACACACTCGCACACTAGTTAAAAGGTTTCGCGGTAGCTGCCTGTTGTAATTTCGCTGGTTGTTGTCAATTGACCCCGTGAACATCAAACATCAACCTCTTGCTTTGCGTTCGTAAACCCGAAGTTCTCGAAATTTATTGTCCTCATACTGGAGCTCGTGAAGACCTCAGCCGTTTGAAATCATGTGTGGAATAACCGCATCTTTGCTCCTCAAAGGAGGAGCCCCTTCAAGCAGGGAGACCCTAAAGAAAGAAATTAGTGCTGGCCTAAAAATTATTAAGCATCGTGGTCCAGATGCTGAAGGGCAATGGATTAACCCGGATGGTCGCGTCGGTGAGTGCTCCGCCTTCGCCCTCTCACGATCTCCTTCCTCCGCTGACCAGTCTTTCCAGGTCTTGGTCACGTTCGTCTCTCAATCATAGACCTTGCTCCCACTGGTAATCAACCTTTCCACTCGAGCAGTGACAGAATCCACGCCGTTGTCAACGGCGAAATCTACGATCACGACCGCTACCGCGAAGAGCTCAAGTCCGAATACGACTTCATCGGCCACAGCGACTGCGAGATCCCGCTCGCATTGTACCAACATTATGGTCTTTCTCTCATGCCGCACCTCCGCGGAGAGTTTGCCCTTGTGCTGTGGGACTCTGAACGCGAGCTCTTCTTCGCCGCACGCGACAGATATGGCATTAAACCATTGTATTACACGGTCGTGCAAGGGAGGTTGTTAGTAGCCACCGAGATGAAGAGCTTCTTGGCGTTTGGATGGAAGCCGGAATGGGATGTACAGGCTCTGGTTGATCATGGGTGGAGAACAGATGGAAGGACCATGTTCAAGGGCGTGCGGAAAGTAAGGACGGCCATACAACGCAACCGAAATTTAGCCTGCTTACGATATTCAGGTTTTGCCTGGACATTACCTCATCAGCAAGCACTATGGACCAGTGGAGGAAAAGCCCTATTGGGACATTGAATACCCCAACAAGGTAGGTGAAGAGTGACCGAAAAGCGGATGTATGGAACTGACACCATCCAGAATGTGAGAGAGACGCGAACTGAAGCTGAAATGATCCAGGGCGTGCAGGACCGCATGCTTGAATCTGTTAGACTACGTCTTCGCGCCGACGTACCTGTGGGTATCTACCTCTCCGGTGGTCTCGATTCCTCAGCTATCGCGGGAATGATTGCGCATGTCCTCAAAGAGGGTCATGCCAACCTTGGAAATGATGCAAGCAAGGACCTGTCCAAAATGACTTGCCTGTGCGTCCAATTCGATAAAGACAGTGGTGCAGACGAGTCTGGTAAGCAACAGGTTTTCTGCCATCACATGCTCGAACTGACCGTGGCAGAAATTGCGAAGCGCACCGCAAATTGGCTTGGTGTGAAGTTCGTACCCGTGCTGATGGATGACGAGGCACTGGCAAAGAACTTCGAAGATGCTGCATGGTTCTCGGAGACAGTCATGCCGGACGCGAACGGCCCAGGGAGACTGGCTATGGCAGCCATTGCTCACAAGCAAGGCTTGAAGGTTGTCCTCACAGGTAATTCCCCGATTTTACCGACTGTAGGATCATGCTAACGTCTTCTGTAGGTGAAGGGTCCGATGAGCACTTCGGTGGCTACTCGTCGTACGCCCCAGAAGCTATCCGGGAGGTCGATCCATCATGGCCTTCGTCTGACTTCCCAGAGTCGGATCGGCTAGAAGCGCTTCGATTGGCAGAGGCCAGACCGGATCTCAACTTTGGCGGCGAAGTAGGAGTGCGCCCGGAGTCCACCTCGCGCATGCTCAACGGCAGCATACAGACCAAGCGTCTCGCCACCTTGACGCCGGTCAAGTGGGCATCTTGGACTGATTGCTACTCCGACAGGAACCAAGAGACGTTGATGGTCGAAAGCTTCGATGGTCGTGTCCGTGAGGCCATCGCTACCAAATGGCACCCGCTACACACTGCCCAATATATTCACACGAAGACTGCCTTCCCGAACCTTCTCTTGCGCTATGTTGGCGATAATGTCGACATGGTCAACCAGATCGAGAGTCGCACCCCCTTCCTTGACCACCACGTTACTGAGTATGCCAATGGCCTCCCACCGAGCCTGAAGATGAAGTATGACCCGGTAACCAAGACCTTTAACGAAAAGTATGTATTGAAGGAGGCGATGCGGCCTTTCGTCCCTGATGAGATCTACAACCGGAAGAAACATTCTTTCGTCGGCCCAACACGCTATCCAGATGGACCATTCAAGGATTTGCTCGAGAAGCTGATCACCAAAGAAAACATCGAGCAACTGGGGTTCCTTGACTGGAAGCAGATGAGTGAGCTCGTGAGCAAGGCCTTCGAGGGAAAAGATCCTCTTGCTATGAGGGGTGCGATGGTGGCGGCGCAGTTTGTGGTGCTGGGAAAGAGGTTCGACGTTGCGAAGGCAACTCCAGAGATACTTGCGCAGCTATAGAGTGAATCTTGTGTTCGCTCGAACGCCTGCTTTTGGTCTCATTACTGCTAGCCATCGCCCGATGTACTATCCTTCCCGTATATCTTCAATATTGATAACAAGGCCTCAATAGCGTCGAGGGGTGTCATCACACCGCCAGCAAGAAGGATGGCGCGAAGTTCGGTGGATGAGGTCAGACTGGCAACAAAATCGGTAAAAATAGCCGTCATGTGATCTTTCATAGACGTTTCCAGAAAAGCTTAGGTGCACACCTGCCACAAGGCATCGTCGGTCAAGGCTGCCGCTTTCCTGCGACACAACACAAAATTCGCCCCGCAAGGATGCCTCATTTTGCGCCCTTTGACATGAAATGAAAGAGGCCTCCGGCCGAAGGTCAACCTGCTGCGCGGTTGCACCTGATGGGTCTTACAGTACTAGGTCAAAAGTATTGCACCTCGCTTAACGCATCTACCCTACAACACGCTCGCGCGCGCAACGCTGCACAACTTTAACGCGCTCTACCTCCACCAAATCTTGTCCGATTTCTTTTAAAAACACCTGCAATCGAATGCGCTCGTCCGAATTAACAGAGAGCGATCGACGCCTGATCCTCGATCGTTGTTGGCGCGGCGAGAAACACCAGGAGATCGCCGACTTGTTCGGCGTCAATCGAAGCACCATAACGCGTACGCTGCAGCGCTGGCGAAAACACCAAACCACAGCATCGCTGCAACGCTCAGGGCGTCCAAAAGTACTTCATGAGCGAGATGCTCATCGTCTGAAGCATGCCGTACGAAAATACCCCAAGATTACATATGCAGAGCTGCCTGCAGAGGCAGGTCTCGCGACAGCTACCCCGACGCGTCCTCGGCCACCTTCACACTCCACCATGTATCGTACGCTCAAGAAGAAAAACATAACAAACTGGCGCTGCGCGAAGCGACCCAGGTTATCTAAATCGCATGCAAAAATAAGGCGTGCCTTTGTACGTACGTAGCGTAATTTCAATTTTCGGCGACGCTGCATCAAGTTCTCGGACGAGTGCTCCGTGCAACGCAACGCCGGCGGCGACACTGAGTGGTGTTTTCGATACCCAGCTGAGAAATACAGCAGACAGATGATTACTGAGGTTTCTAAATCGTCTGGTATATGCCAGATGGTCTGGGGCGCTATATGGCTCGACGAACGTGGCCATCCTCGAAGAAGTCCAATTGTCATCATGCAGCGCGATCTAGACGCTCCCCGACATGGGTACAGCGCTGAATCGTACATAAAAACACTACGAGAAGGTCTATTGCCTCATTATCGTCCTGGGAAAATATTTATGCAAGACAACGCGGGCATCCATAGGTCGCGCAAAGTCAAGTTATTCCTAGAGTCACATGGCATCTGGACCATGGAGTGGCCTCCGTATTCTCCAGACCTCAACCCCATCGAGCATATATGGCAATACATGAAAAAGCTCATACATAAGCTTTATCTAGAGCTCCGTACAATGGGTGACTCCGCAGAGGCACAAGAAGCTTTATGTGACGCTATTTATAAAGCATGGTGGGCAGTAACGTGTTTCACCAGTCATTGAGCCACACCAGTCACTGAGCCACCCCACCAAGATCGCGACGCGTCTCTACACAACACCAACTGTCGCGGTAATTCAGTGAGAACAAGTATGGAACCGCGCAGGGCAGTATATCAGAGTATCATGTGTATTGTTCTATCTATGTGTGTCCTCTGCTCGTGCTTTTTATCTCAACGAGCTAGTAGCGGGGTCTGTTTACATAACGTAATATGATACCGTTGAGGTACAAGGTGCTTGGTATGTTGAGAAAGTAGCGTCAGGCCAACCTCAACGTTCACATGTGATCCGCGCCTCATCAGAACCGTCACACCAACAATGCCCACCACACAACGCACCCGCCAGTTTGAAAAGGAAGCTAGGCTAGCTCTATCGACCCACGCGATTCAGATAAGACAGGTCTCTAGCTACCGAAACGCTACAAGGCTCTATGATATCGATCGATCTACCCTACGTCGACGCGTCAACGGTCACCTACCTCGGGCCGTTGCCAACGCCCAGAAACGAAAGCTACATCCTACAGAGGAGCAGGCTCTAGTAGAGTGGATACTAGACCTCAACCGACGTGGATTTCCACCTTATATTATCAACGTACGTAGGATAGCCAACTATCTACTCACTGCGCGCGGCCAGATCCCTGCCCCACAGCCAGTGGGTAAGAACTGGGTATCACGCTTCATCAAGGCTCAGCCAAAGCTACAGACCAAGTGGACTAGGAGCTTCCACAGTCAGCGCGCGCTCTGTGAGGATCCTGTCAAGATCTCTGCCTGGTACAAGCTTGTGGAGGAGACGCGACAGACAACCACCCTTCATCATCCTACCTGGCAAGCTCCACCGGGCTAGCTGGTATACTGACCTACCTGCTGGCTGGGTACTAGCTGCCAGCGACAATGGCTGGACGACAGATAACCTAGGGCTCGCCTGGCTAGAGCACTTCAATCGGCATACAGTCTCGTACAGTCGGCACCTGGCGGCTGCTTATTCTAGACGGTCATAGTAGCCATGCTACCCCTGAGTTCGATTAGTACTGTAGGGCACACAGGATTATCAGCCTGTGTATGCCTGCCCACACGAACCACCTCCTACAGCCTCTAGATGTCGGCTGTTTCTCGCCTCTCAAGACAGCGTACGGACATGAAGTGACTGAGCTGGCCAGACAGCGTGTCTATCATGTAGACAAGGAAGAGTTCCTGTCAATCTACCCACGTGTACGTAGGGCTGTTTTTACAGAGCAGAACATCAAGGCTGGCTTTTAAGCGACAGGGCTAGTGCCTACCTGTCCCGATCGGGTCCTCTCATGCCTGACTGTAGTCAGGACACCGTCACCACCACAGACGGGCGCTGAGCCAGCATGGACAGCTGAGACGCCTTACACTACTTCTCAGGTTGAGCAGCAGGCTAGGCTTATACGTAATTGTCTGCAACGACCGTCTTATAGCCCTACACACCAGATGCTCAGGCAGCTGGTTAAGAGCTGTTAGCATGCTATGAATATAGTAACTCTCCTAGCAGAGGATATTAGGAAACTACAGGCTCCTAATCAACGCCGTAGACAAAGATAGGAAAGGCGCAGGCAGTATATTGCCTCTAGAGGGGCTCTACAGGCTGAGAAAGGTTAAAGGCTGGCTGCAGAGGCTGAAAGGGTGCTCCAGCAGGTAGAGCAGGAGGACCGTGCAGGACGATCACGAGCACTACCTACATGCAGCAACTGCCATGAGCAAGGCCATAGAAGGACTCAGTGTACCCAGAGATTATAGCTATTATATTAATGTATTTATATTAAATTTAACTATTGCGTTATTAAGCTATCGTGCAGAAAGCTGCGTCGGTTTTGGTGGGGTGGCTCAGTGACTGGTGTGGCTCAATGGCTAGTGAAACACGTTACCGAATGCGCTTATTAAGAAGCTTATTTATAGCATGCCCACCCGCCTCTCCGCCGTACGACGCGCGCACGGCTGGTAAACAAAGTATTAAGTAGAGAATATCTCCAGCATGACGCAGAATCAAAAATCGTTAAAATCTATATACAAATCGTTAAGTTATGTATTCTTGAAGATGCGCTAAATATCTCCCAATTCGGCCTAGTTCCTACGGTGGTGCAAGACTTTTGACGACCCACTGTATCGATAGGATGCGGCGCAGCACAACGCACATCGTATGCAGCAGCTCCTCAGCCTTGCTGCGGCAGCCCTCAGCCTAGGCGCTTGCAGCTTCGCTGCCTACATGATGCCGCTCTCTTCCCCAATAGCTCTTCATACGCACTTACTTCGTCCGCGAATCTCGTCTGGGTATGGATCCGCTTAGCGTCATAGCTAGTATCATCGCAGTTCTCCAGCTCTCAGCCAAGGTCCTTGGATATCTCAGCGGCGTCAAAGATACTTCGAAAGATTATGCAAAGTACGCGGTTGAGGCCTCAAACGTATACGGTCTCCTTATCAATTTGAGGTCCCGTCTTAAGGAGGGAAGCGCCGACGCACCATGGTATAGTGGTGACCGGTGTCGATTGATTGATTGATTGATTGATTGATTTATTACGCCCGGCTCACTCGCCTAAAGGGCCTTTTTACGTGTACACCGCTGTCCGAGTCCTTGGAGTCGAGAATGGACCGCTCGACCAGCAAATCAGGACCCGGGGCCTGAAATAGAGATCTGGGCCCTTAAATCGGGGTCCGGGGCCTTGAGAACTTGTGACCAATGTAGGGTCGTTCGGAAACCGGAATTAAAGAAAGAGATCCAAGATTCGACTTCTCATGCTTCGAGTCCACTAACACCGATACCTAGACTAAGCTGTAGCGAGCTCTACTCTCGGCACGTTGGATGAGCATTCGATGTGATAGGGAGGACACAAGCTAATATAGAGCACGATTTAATGATACAATTGTTACATAGTTATACAAGCAATGGCTGGTTGTGAGGAGTTTTGGATTGTTCATGTTTGTGAGAGATGAGAATTAGCAGCGCTGTGGTGATGTATGGCAAGAAGCTACCTTATCCAGAGACAGCACTCTCCTCTTCAGCCATATTTATATAATATCGCCTTCTACACTGCGGGGGCGCGTTGGCCATTCTCCTTGTTACCTAGTAGTTAAATAGCTAACCTGATATTGTTGCCATCTGGAACACTTGTCTTTGTTATAGTAAATTCGCAGAAGACGAAACAGCAATCTGCTCATTCGTAAAGCCAACAAAGATGGTTAATATGCTTCTAACTACAACCCGCACTACAATCCGCACCCTAGAGCTTTCTCGTTCACGATGTTGTAAGGATATATAGGTCCTCCCATCCTACAACCACGCTGTCCGGAATACAATAGAGGAAGACATATTCGTGCATCGAGTTATTCCATGCATTAACGGGGATATAGAGATCCAGTTTCTCGGCGAGACGTCGGATGTTACGATACTGCGTGCGCTCGTTTCTAGCGATATCGTGCATATCAATCTTGTAAATCCTCACATCCCTCCTTCCCGCTATCACCCGCTTTTCTGCTTCTCTCTGCGTTACATGCTCTTCACAATACACTGAAATGAACGGCGTGGGATGTCTGTTGCTCCAATCGAGATGTTGCGCAATCTGGTCCCGCAAAGCAGTGCCCTTCTTTCCGAAATCCACCGAGGTATCTGTGTTCTCTGCAATTATACCCTGTCCATCGATGTAGCAGGCGGGAGAATGTTCGTCTTCGACTCGATAGAACATATGTGGACCCATCGTACCTCCTGGGAATCTCGTCGTGGCGTAGCGCAAGTGTTGGATTGTGGGCAACGACGCGACGTGTGCCTAGCGTTGTTGTGGAGTTGGAAGCTCGTCGTGTAGTGGAGCGGTTGAGGGTAACGGCGAGGCGACTGAGTCATAAATCCAGTATCCCGAAGATTTTCCGAGCTTATAGAGGCTTAGCGGGTCATGCGTGTTAATAATAATCGGCAAAAGACCGCCTTAACGTGTCAGATCAGTAACCTGGCCACCCCACCAAAACCGACGCGGCTTTCTGCACGATAGCTCAACAACGCAACAGTCATTTTTAATATAGATAGATTGATATGATAGCTACGATCTCTGGGTACACTGAGTCCTTCGAGTTTCGTTGATCTATCATGTGTACTTGGTTATGTAAACGATGGATGTAAAACCTTCTAGGCCAGAACTAATACATTCGCGTCACTGGAGCTCTCCATGGCACATTCTCCTTGGGTTCGCTGACCTTTTGCTTAGGTACCGATGTGTCGGACGTACTTGTACCTTCTATGTTAGATCTCTCCTCTACAAGAACGACCACACATCGTCATGGAACGAATCAAAGGCGAGACCTTACCAAGCGCCTGGAAGAACCTATCCTAGCATCATTAATGCACGGATTAAAGGTATAATATAAGTTACTGGGACTCTTACCTTTCTGATGCGAACCATTCTAGTCTCCCTAATAGGGCTTGTATGATTGGTAGATGCCTGTTTCAGCCTGACCTCCGTATAGCTTCCTGATTGGGTAGCGATGCGGCTTTCGAACAGTGCAAACACAGAAGTTGTACGACTGTGATGCTATGCCTATACGATTGGGACTTACGGCATCTGGGCTGTGAAATTAATACCGGGAATGATGCAAATAGCCTACAGTCTGGTTACCAATAGTTCTGGTGGTTGAGTTTGTTGGTTGACTCGACGCTAGCGCCGGCCGGAAAACATTCCCCTTCACTATATAATTCCGTGTTTCCACAATTTCGTGATAGAATCAAGAAAGCATCCCATCAAAGCCTCAAAATGCTTCCCGCAAACACCCGTTGGAGGAAGTTGGCCTCAGCAACAGTCAACTTTTGGAGCAAAGCCCGTTTCAGCTCCTTCAGCCACTTAACGCCATGGGAAATACGCCGCTATTGGGAATACATGGAATCTAAGTCTCGTCTACCACCCGAACCAATCCCGCAGGCACCCCTTCCCGAACAAGTTCTACGGCCGCAGATCTACAGGGCTTCATCTTCTTCTTGGGTCGCACTTAAGGATGACCGTCAGAAATGCTTGCCGCGTGGCAGTACGCTCAAAGTCGTATCCTGGAATATCAATGCGTTCAATCCTGGCGAATCGGCTCGCGCTTTTGCCGCATTGGACCACTTGCAAGAACTCTTTGGAACTGTTCCAGGCCAACTTGTTATTATGCTCCAAGAAGTTTGTAACGAATCTCTTCAGGCCATTCTGGAGAGCCCATGGATACAACAGAACTTTATTCTCACCAATGTGAATGCTCCTGAGTCAATTTACAAAAAGACCCTGGGATCATCCTTCATCATGATAGAGCCTTCCTGGATAGCCCATCGGTATTTTACGATCATGATGATACCAAGGTATCTCGAGAGTGTGCATTGCTTCCGTGCCCCTTTTACCACGGAAATGGGGAGGGATGTTCTGTGTGTGGATGTACCCATCTCTACCTCCGATGGGAGCACTCGATCGAACCACTCACTCCGTCTTTGCACAACACACCTAGAGTCTCTTTGGCACGGAAAGGCTTATCGGCCAGGTCAACTAGCCATGATTTCGAGGTTACTGAAACGGCCACAAGCTTCTAAGACTAATATCATAGGAGGCTTTGTCGGAGGTGACATGAACGCAATTGATCGATCTGACCACGAGACGCACCGAGCCAGCGACATTGGTCTGAAGGATGTCTGGGAGGATGCTCCCGCTCCGCTAGTTCCATTGTTGAAGCCATTCCAGAAGGATATGTCTTTCGGTCGAGCTAGAGGAAATACCTAGGGCTACCAGTCAGGGGCTCGTAACCGGAAGCGAATGGACAAATTCTTCTACAGCGGGCTGGTAGAAGCAGTTGCTCTTACAGAGCCGCAAGACGTCACTGGGAAACTCGGGAGGATTGGTATAGGTCTCGAAACTGAGATCGAAGCTTGGCAGACAGAGACGACTAAAGGGAAGTTTGTGCAGGGAAAATTTGTTGAAAAGCTGTGCAAACAGTACTACTCTGATCGTCAAGCGAGGTCACTTATGGAAAGGGGTAGTAAACAAAGCTTTGTGCGTTCAAAAACTAAGTTATGGGTAAGTGACCATTTTGGGATTGCAGTCGGCATCAGAGTTGTTAATCCGGCGAATTAAACTGCCGGCTATCCATGTTCTGCTCTATACATAGGAAGTACAAATATATTGCGATACATACCCCGAAATTCCCCTGCCAACGCCTTTTAAATCCACTGTCAGATCGTCAGTGTCATCAAGAAGTGTATTTAGCCAGTGCAAGGTTACCATTCGTATTTGATAGTATCACAACTTGCGAGCCATCTAGCACGTTGCCAAGTAACGGGTTCAGTTTTGAACCGGTTCGCTTAATAACTCGGTCATGTGACTCAGTGCGGGCAATGCTTAGGATGTGGTGGGGGGATGTCGACAGGGCTTCAGTTGAGCGCCCTACGAATCCTTCTTGCGCAAAGCGTAATAGCGCAGTTTCACCGCACCCGGCGTCCGGTTCGGGAAGCGTTTGAACACTTCCTCCCACTCCATGCACTGCCTATCTTTGAGTGAGAGTAAGCGCTGCTCGTCCGACTCCAGCCATAGTGCGCGTGTACGAGTAACATGGTCTTCTTCGCACGCTTCGTCTTCGTCTTCGTCGCTCGAACCGTCGTTGTCATCACTGGCGCTGTCGCCGAGGGACATGCTCGCCCTGCCAATATTCAGCAAGGTCGGGCTTCCGCGGGAACATGCGCTCGGCACGACATCGTCATATCGGTATCCTACAAGCATCCATGAATCCGTCGATAGCTGGGTCATGCAGATAACTTTGCCTTCTCTGCCGAGGAGCTTGTGATTCGGGGCTACCGGGTCGAGAGACAATTTCGAGTCGCGGTAACGGACAGTTGCTGTCACGATCGACGAGCCTTTTGGCACAGGGCAGAGCGTGAGATCGGTTATCTGATAAGACATGTCGAGGCTGGGTCTAGAATGGATGTTGGTTCCGTCTCCAGCCTTCGTTCCCGAAGCCGATGTTCGTGGGGACCGAGACCGAGTCACGCTACCTGTGCTGAGCCGATGTGGTTGCCGTGGTTGGGATGACGCTACTTGTCGCGGTACCCTCGTCGGCATTGTGCCCGAGCCCCGTGGCCTAAGAGCAGTTCGTGATGGACCGTGTCCCTTCTCCTGAACCGGATGATCGCTGCGTTTACGTCGTTGAGAAGTTTTCGCTGAAAGTCTGCAGGACACCTTATCGACCTGATTAGATTCGTGAAGGTTTCCCCCAACTTTATTACCGCTACCTTTCCTCTTCTTTTCACGCCTGTCCGAATTGCGATCGATATCTTGTTCATCCTCTATTCCTTTAAAAGGAGAGGTGGACCGCCTCGGAGATTGCAGAAGCTCCTCGACTGTTCCCCGAACATATGCGCTGTCGTCGCTGTTCTCCTCGAGGTTGTTTGGGAGCTGATCTGGGGTTCCAGCCACATCGCCTTTGCCGTTACTGCCGAGAGAGCCGGGACTAGGCTCGTTGCTTGCCCTGGAACGGGAAACTGGGCCGCTAGGGGTCCGCAGAGGTGTTGACCTGGGCGTGGATACAGGATCGAGTATGAGGCTCCCAGCCCGTTGTGTAGCCGGCCTTTGCCGCTTCGCCGAACGAGTGCCTTCTGGCTCCGGTTCTGACGTAACCTCTGCCACTTCTGCCGAGGAGATTATCGTATTAGCAGATGAAGGGTGCGTTCGTTTACGTGCTGACGATGGTCTGCTTGTTACGCTGATGTCGCTAAAGAGTGGTTCGTCCGCCGCCGGCGATTTCTCTTCTGAAGACGTTAAAATGGGCTCCTTAACTGGTGCTGGGACACTACTCACTATGCCGAATATCTTCCATGCCCTCTACGGAGAGGACGCACATGCCAGCTGTGTCGAGATCGCCATGCTGTCCGGCATGGTATCCTTCATTACTAGCAGCTGCATATAAACCGTTCTCTCGATAGCCCGACGCTCTGTTGCTGAGCTCGACGTGCGTTGTACTGTGGTGTCCTTCGGCGTCGTTATCCTCTACCTCTAAAAGTAAAGGAAATTCTATCGCCAATTAGTAAATTAGCACCGCGATCCACTCGCATACCTACCCGGACTGCTCCCATCAACCAACCCGTTCATAGTCGAATTCGTCTTCGCGATGCTTGTGGCGTGGTCGGTCCCTCCTTCGTCAAGCGAATCCCGGCCAAGCTGGTAATGCTCCGGTTTCTCTAGAAAAGGGGTGACTTCAAGACTACCGACCACGTCTACATCTATATATCAGCTCAGCTGGGTTCCGTTTGCTTGTAACGTTCAATGGTGGGTAGTACCTTGATCTAGCGAACCCGAATCGGAAGAGTCCGCGTCTCTGAACGGAGCAGGTACTCCCGGATCGAAGGAGCGTGATGTATTAGAATCCGGCACTAGGAAATTGTCGATATCGAACCATTCTCCACCAACTTTGAAGGAGTCGGCTTCAGTACGGTCGTACCCTGCCGTCCTGGTTGTCGCCTTTGCACCAGCCTTGGATTTTGGTTTTGGCTTGCGCGTGCGCGCCGGGGGAACGTATGGAACGAACTTCATAGGAAGCGAAGGTGGTAGTGAGCAGGTGTCGCAAGAGGCAATTTTGGTATAACGACCTGCTGGCGAATCTGTGAAGAGATTGAGATATGTCGCTCTCCCTCTCCGGACTGATTGCTTTATGTGCCACGGCCCACACCACCGCCAGAGAGGGAGGATCGTGGAAAGGCCGCATAAATGCCGCATCTAGCGCAGTAATGATCGGAGCGGGCAGTGCAGGGACGCCGTCTGCAGGGTGAGCGAGGACGTCTCGCCGCCCGTCGGCCTCGGTGTCTCCGAGACGACCGTGTTATCGCGCTCTCGCAGTCGCTGTGGAGGCCACGTCGTATCAGGGGTCGGCCTAGCTCATCTAGCGACTGGCCAGCAAAGAGTCGTCACAACGCGGTCGTGTGCATCTTTCAGCTGGACGGGACTCCATATCGTTTCAGATGAAATCACCGATCGCCAGCTCCTTCTTCGATTGTCGAACGCCCTCTGTACGTCGGACGAAGTCCGTGCCAGATAACGCATGAATGCGTGATTCTCGCCGACGGCGCCCTGGGCCTTCAGGTGATTGACCTGCGGGGCTTCATTCGCCTCTCACGGCACGCTCAACCCCATCTCCGAGCTGTCGGCTGCGAGCTTCCAGGCACCAGGCCCCCTGCTGGTTGCATTGCGATGTCACAGCAACGCCGCATACCGTGCGAGTCGGAGCATCCTGCTGTAACCACGGCGCCGATGCAGACGTCAGGGGGGCCAAATTAATGCGTCATGCGAGCGGACGGCCGCGTCACCGCCGAGAGATGGAGCCAGAACACGGCGGCTGAGCGAACGATTGGCCTAGCGTATCCAACCGAAAGGAGCGGGGCGCAGTATGGGAGTATCAGAGCTGAGACAATGGCGTGAGCGCCGTACGTTCGTTCCCCGAGAACAGGAATGAGGCAGGGCGCGGTAATTGCCGTCGGCGAGTCCGGAGTAGGGGAAGACGAGTTGCGGGATCGCGCACGGCCGTGCTGCCTGCGTGACGGGTAGGGATGTTCTTCCTTCTTCCGCAGCTGCCGCTGGTATACGATGAGCGAAAATCTTGCGAGAGGGGGGAGAGAGCTTACATGGAGAAGCGAAGAGGGCTCGACCCGACCGCAAGAGCGTGAGAGAACGAGAGAATGAGAGAATGGAAAGCCAGCGGGCTGCTAAGCGCTTGCGGATGCGAGCGCACAAGCAGCTTTAGCGGCAGCCATCACTGGAGATTAAGCTCTGGGCGGTACAGTCCGCGTAGGGGTGAAGTGAGAGGACGCGACGTGAGGCCAGCGCGATGGGGGACGGCGACGGGGCGGGGATTCGAGAAAAAATGCCTCACGAGGGATCGCTGAGGCCCAATGGGAGCAGCTAGCGCCGACGAGGGGCGCAGGGACGGAGGGGTGGGAGTAGAGAGAAAAGGGTGAGGAGAGAGGGAAAATAACGGCGAAGGGACGACCCTTTATGGCGGACGTCGAGCCCGATTCCCCGTTCGAGCGTAGCGCAAAAGCTGCAAGCGAGGCCCGGATTGCCCGAACAGGGTGCGTCCATTTCCTGATGCAGGCTTGCCGTTGGATTGTTTACTAAAGTATTAAAAGAATTTAAAAGCTTTAAAGATTAACTTATACCTTATATAATATAACACCTATTTTACCTGCTAAGGACGTACTATACGCAACAAAAGAAGATAGTGCGTATTATATAATAATAAAAGATATACTATATAATATAGACCTAATATATTACCTTAATAATAACTACGTTATATAATATAACACGACATAACTATAATAGCACTAAGTATCTAAGCTTAAGCTTAATACCCTAACTAGCCTAATATATAGGATAGAACTTAAAAAATATATACTACTATATAGAACTCCGCACAGAGCTCGCATGCTACTATAACTTAAAAAGAGGAGAATAAGCTATACTAAGAACTAAGTAATAAGACTAGTATCCCTGTACGAATACTAAGGAGAGACATAAGTTTAAGATACTTTATACTAATGTTTACTATAAATAAAACATTAAGTAAAAAGAAGCTTATATTATATACTATCTTAGCTCTTACAAAGCTACGTATAATATGCTAAAGAGGAAAAGACTTTCTTATTTATTATAAAAAGGACTTTTTATATTAGTTATATAAATAATTTAGTAACCTTTCGCGCGTAGTTAAAAGGAAACTCTATATACTTTTTATAAATAAGGGAATTACTGTAATTACGCCTAGCTTAGACCGTAATAACTAGGCATAGAAGCTCCACACTATCGCACAAGGACTCTGCACTATACAGGGACCCAAAGGTACTACTTTGTTAGGACCTCCACACGTACAAACTATCGAACGAGAACAACCTACGTACGAGCTAGCGCCACAAACCACCGCGACTTCTACTCTAAGGGCACACACAACCTCTACTCAGAGAGCCCCGTACGACCTATATACACAAGACTAGCTAAAGGGGCGCCAGAGGGAACACACTACGGAATACACCTATCTACATGGACAGGAAACACTCCATACTCCCCCGCACGAATAAGATACGTATATAAGTCTAAGGCCTTAACTATAACTATAGTAACAGTTCGCACGAGCAGCTTTATAGCTATATAAAATACTAATATAAGAATAAATTATACTATTTTAATAAATATATAATCTACTGCCTGCGTATAAAGTACTAAATAAAAAAATACTACTAAATAAGATCGTGTAATTTTAAAAGACCTAGAAGAAGGAGAATAACTACTCTAGTAAGATATATAATATCTTATATAATAAAGCTTAGACCTTTATTAAGCTTTACGTACGACTAAACATTTCAGAAAGCTAGTATTTAGCCCTTTTCTTAGATACGCTAGAAGGCCGTGCGAGCGCCTACTATATCTATAATATTAGACCTAGATAAACCTAGAAGGCTCTATACGACTAGATTAATAAGCACTTTAATATCTTAGTTAACTATAATTAGTATTAAATAGACTAGATAACTTTAACCTTCGCACGATATAAACACAAGAATCATAATAAGTCTTTATATAAAGTCCTTAATATAATAATTAATAGACTAACCCTCGCATAAAGGGCTATAGAACTATTATTTAAGTGCGAAGTATAACTACATATAATAGTTATATAAGTATATAAAGAGTAATTAAAACTTAAATAAGCTATATTTTCTATTAAACCTACGTGCGAAGTACTATTTAGAGACTTTTAAATAGTACTATAAATTATAATAGATAGGTAAGCTAACTAGTACGTATAAGATACGCACGGAATATACTATACTAATAGATAATACACAACTACTACCCGTATACCCTGTCGACCTACGTACAATAGTAGGCATGAAATGCCGTACTAGAGCTTAGGCCCATCGTACGCACGACCACAAAACGCATAACGTAAAAGGGATAATAGCATAAGAGGAAAGAAGTGCTTTATGTGCAAAAAAAAAGGATATTAGTTCTTAAACTATTTTTATATAAATAGATTAAAAGCTAAACGATAATACATTCCCTTATATAAAAAGAGATATAACTACACGCTAACCTATATAAAAGTTTTAGCCTATATTATAGAATATAAAGGATATTCTAATAGCAAGGCTAATAACCTTATAGATAGGAATAATAACTCTAATATTAATAATTATAGTAAAGAAGCTATATATTTCCTTATAATAGTTACCTACCTATACTATACGACTAGTAAAGATATTTATAGCAAAGAGACTAACTAACGTGCGGACTAGTTTATTATTAAGGATTAATACTATATAAAGTCCTAGGGAGAACTTTAGGATACAGACGTAGTAAAAATATTTACTATTAGTAAGTCCTAATTAGAAGTATACCTAAGGGAGAACTTTTATATAAAGGTAGACTAGATTTTAAAGGCTATAAATATTTCCTTTAGAGGCTAGAATCTATAGAGTTTACTAGGGACTGTATAGATAGAGAACTTAGTTAGTAAAGTTACCTACTATATTCTTAACACCTTTATACTATTCCTACTATCCCTAGCAGACGCCAACAGGCTAGGAGCTTACTATAATAACGTACTTAACGCTATTATATAAAAAGATAGTTTAACTGTACCTGTTGTACGGAAATGGGGACACCTATTCTTTAATACAGGCCAAGACGAAGCAATCTCGTACTTTATAGAGGTAGAACTCTGACGCCTACATTAACGCTTTAGACACCCCCGTACGGAGAGACTCTATAAGATGCTTACTAATACTAGACACGAAGTTAATTAATCTATACTAAAAGAAATTAAGAAGTTCTACTACTAATACTAACTATATAACCCTTCTCTATAATAATTTAAATTTTCTGTTAAGGATAATACGCACTTTAACTACGAAATAGTAATAAATATTATATAGATTAGTAATAAGAACGTACTATACGTTATTAACGTAAATATAGGCTTTTAGGTAGTAATCTTTTTAAAATCTCTATTCGCACGAAACACCTGGGACGCGCTATATAGATGCTAGATTAACGTCTATTAAGGACCTCTAGACTATATTATATATAACTTAGGAACTAACTTTATATCTAAAGACTTTAGGAATCGTGCAAAGATAGTTAAAGCTACATGTTACTAAATGCCTATAGAAGCACACTAGGTAATAGGCAAAGTGGAACAAGCCTATACACCTCTACGTTGTACGTACGATATTATTTAAAGCAAAGTTTAGGATAGTATAGATAATAAATCTATACTATAAATAGTTATTAAGGCTCTTAATAATATAGTAGGCTTAAATAGTCTTATCTTAACGCTCCTAGTCTTTAAAGTATACCTGAGGATTAATCTAAACTTCTTTTTATTACTTAGGATTATTGCATAAGCCTACACAATTTAAAAGGCTATATAAATACTCTATATAGAAAGGATAAAGGTAAATATTAACTACGTAATAAATACTTATAAGGGACCTACTTTGCACGAAGTTCTTAACCTGTTACTATAAAGTAAAGTAACAATCTAAAGGGAGAAGAAAGGCTAGACAGGCCTATATAAAATCTAAAGTATTACTAGTAGAGATATTATAGTAGATCTAGGTAATAGACCCTTAACTATCTAATATACGCACGTTAAGCTATATTACTATATAAAAGAATCTCTACCTACTAAAGACAACCACTATGCCATAAAATAGCTAATTAAATAGCTATAGATACGCAGAAGAGGCAGACTAAGGAAGAACCCTATATAATATAATACCTTATAAAGGGAAGCTCTGCATTAGACTATCTAATATTTTACGTAAAAGGAAAAAGACGCGTACGAACTCTTACTAAGGCTATAGTAAAAAGGAGTAATTATAACTCTAAAAGCGCCCTTTAAAGAATTAGACTATATAGAAATAGACGCCCTAATAGCGAATAAAATATTTAAAGTCTATAAGTTTAACTTAAAATCTATACTAGCTAACTCTTTAACCTCCGTCTTATACGAGAAATAAAAGGCAAATTAACTTAGTTATATAAAAAGTTATAACTTGTACTAGCTAGACACTCTAATAAGGAGAAGGAAGAAATCTTAATATAGTTATTAATAATTTGGAAAATAAGCTAAAAACATATTTTAGCGTTAGGCCTAACTTTTATTACCTTATATAGTATATATTATAAAGTTTGCGACATTATGCAAGCGTATGTATAGTCTATAAATAAGCTACTCCGTACGATATAGGCAAGGCTACTAAAGGAGCTAGAAAATGTCTTCCCGCCTAACACTATACTACGCATTATTAAGCCACTATATAGAGTAGCGGAATTAGGACTGTATTAGTTTAAAACCTACTATAACTACTATAAAAACGCACTTAAGATAACTTCTTTTTTATATAACCTATACTTACTTAGCACGAATAAAGAACTACTAACTTTTAGTCTTACTAAAATATAAATAGATAATACGTTTAGCATCGTCACCTCTAGTTTCTTATAAACGGAAGAGGAAGAACTATAAAAAGCTAGTTTTTATATAAACTAAAAATAATTCTTTTGCACGAGCAAAGCCTTAAGTTTAATAGTAAATAAATTCTACTAAAAGGAGACACTATTATACTTACGTAAAAAGGATAATCTAGCTAACTCTATATAATTAACCTAAAGGCTATTAACGCACTATATTAATATATTATATAAAAAGTAAAAGGAGTATATATTACCTTAGTTTACTAACTAGAGGTAGTATTTAATCTATCCGCCGCCGCATAAGTTACTAAACTAAAGGATATAAATATCTCCTACCTTAACGCACGACTTAAATAGCAAATCTAAAACTCTATATAAGGATTTACGTTTATCTTATTAGACTTTGCTCGTGCGAAACTATTTATCTTTATAAATAGTTTATTCGCGAATAATAAAAACCTAAGCTTATAGCTTAGATTTATAATTATATTAGCAAATAAACACCGTACGGAACAGGGAAATAGCTTTAGAATTGAAGGTAATATTATATATTAGAACTTAGTTAAATATAAATAAGTTATACGAAGTGTACTTACTACTAAGCTATATAGAATAGTTAGCAGCTTTAATAGCGTAATAGCGTTAGGTACAACGCTAAAATAGATTATATAAAACTTAGACCTACTACCTATTCCTATAGTTATCTGCACTAACTTAAAGTTGCTATATAATTACCTTATTAAATTAGGCATAATAAATAAGAAAAAACTTATAATTAATATTATATTGCTTCGTAAATTGTACGAAAAGAGGGAGATTAATAAAGTTCGCTAAATTAATAGAAAAGATAACCTAGCAAATACGTGCATAAAGAAGACTCTAAATACTATCTTAGAGAAGCTTATCTTTATAAACTAGCTTTAGATTTAGGTTAAAGCATTCGTGGACAAGGTCGACCCTATATAGAATAGAATGGACATCGTCTAAGACATATTAGACCCCGTACGAGCCAAGAAAAAGATCTAAGTAATATTATAAAAAGAAAAGTTGCTAGTTTTTGTACGTAGTACGGGCAGCTACCTAATATAATATTTTAAAATAGGTAATAATAGTTATATAATACTATATAGGTAAAGGTATAGACTATAGTTACTATGCGTAATTATTAATTCTTATAATCCCCTTTCCTCCGTACGTAGAATAGATAGATAAGACTTGAATACTAGACCCTTTTCTCACCCGTACTATCGTACAACTATCTAGCCCTATCATATCGCGATATGCTTGGCTTAGTATAGCCCATTCAACAGAGTCTGAAGTTAAGCTTCGGGCGTCGAACTTATATATTTAGGGTTTACATAACTAAGGGTTTAGAATCTAAAGTAATAATTAGGCGTAGCCTATTATATACCTCCTTTTCCTCTATTAAGGATAAAGAAAAATTTTATATCTTATCTTACTTATATAGCTTCGCGATTTTTTTATTATCTACTTATAATCCTCTTACTGTTATAAACATCTTACTAGTTCTGTTCTTGCGTGTCTAATTTTATATCCTTATTATAAGTAGTTATCATAGTAGTGTGTTCGCGCTAGTGCATTTACTTATTATTATATATATAAAATTACTTCTTGCCTAGTTTCTAAATCTTACTTTTTTATACTCTTTTTTTTGCTTAACTTCGTGCACTATAACGTCTTACTTTTAGCCTAGTTTTCTTTAACTTTATAATCTAATTCCTCTCCCTATTTTAATAAGAAAGTTAGCCCTTCGCATAATAGCTGCGTAATAGCTACGTAATAAGGACTTTTAAGCGTTAAAGGCGTGCTATTAATTCTAATAATAAAATAAAAAAAGGCCAGTCCCTATTATAATTACCTAACTACTAACTTAAAAAGACTAAGCTCTTTAAAAATAAAGCTACTATTTTAAACGCTAGCGTAATCCTCCTTAGCTAGCTTACTAAAAAGTTAAGTCCTTTTAAAACTCGCGAAGTAAGTTTTAGACTCTTTTTTATATATTTTTTTTTCCTTTTAACTTGCCTCTTTACTCTTCTAACCTCCTTCTTAGTTCTTTATTAGCCTAGGTGTGCGCACTCGCTAACTTAATAAGCTTAGTTTTTAGGATCTAATTTTGCTATGCGCGATAATTAAGCGCTAGTATATTAACTACGTTACTTATAAACGCGTCCATTAGTAGGTGCTAGCAGGCAAGATAGTGTCCTGGAAGGAGTGCTATATCTATAAGCTTATTAGCTACACTAGATAAGTATGCTTTAGTTTAACTTATTCTAAATAATTTTAGGGTATGCTTTACTAACTTCTTCCCCTACTTAAATTTAGTCTGTCCTTAACAAAGTTAGCCGCGAAGAGTTTACTAATATTATAATTATTAATATAGGCTATCTTATAAATAAAGTTTTAAAAAGTAGCTAGAAATAAAAAACCTTTCGTACTAACCTTAACGCGTTTTATTCTACTAGTAAAGTTACTGTTATTAATTACTATACCTCCTTTAAAAGTAAGACTACTATTACTTCGGGTCCTATTACTTCTTTTGTAAGGGTTATCCCTTATTATTATAGGAATTATTCAGTTTCTTTATTACCCCTAATAGTTTTAAAAGTTTTTTAAGTTACTTTTTTAGGATTTCTTCTCAACTTCGTTTTCTAATACTTAATTTTATTCTTTAATAATGTTATTCCTACCCTTATCTTAGACATCTTTATCTAGCTAAGTTCCTTAATTTGGTAAGGTAGGCATAATAGAGCCTCCTTTAGGCCCTAATAAAAGCTAATTTAGGGGATATCGTAATAGAATCCTATTAGGAGTTTTTTATTATAATTTTAATATAGCTTAGTAAACTTCTCTTAATAGTTTAACGTAATAGCTTAGTTAAGATTTTTATAAAATTCTTAAGTTCTTTAAGAGTAGTTTTGTTACTATACTAGGTATTTTACTTTTTTACCTTTATAGGACTAGCGTTCTTTATATATATTAACTATACTATAATTTTCTTTCCCTTTTTTACTATAATTGCTTCGGGCTGGGCGTTATTAGTGGTTTGGCTAGGGAGAGGGTTTAATAAGGCTAACTTTAGCCTATCTACGTGGAACCTTAGGTGCATATTTAGCAGGATATCTAGTTTTACTATATAAGAGTTTATTACCTTTCTTATAGTAAACATTTTTTATTTCTAGTTAAGCTTCTTGCGTAGACGTTAGTTTTAGAAGTAGTTCTTATACTTTAGCTACACCTTATTTTTTTTTTAAAGATTAAAGCGTCTTCACGTTAATAATTCGCTAGACACTTTTATTCTTATTAGGCTATTACTATTTCTACCTAGATAGGGTTAAACCCTTTCTTAAACCTTTTTATTATTACTTTCGCGGCCTTTTTTATATTACTTTTAAGCTCTAAGGCTAATTTCCGTGCCTTAAAGTTCTTAACTAGTTTAACGTTCTAGTTATAGGATAAGAAAAATAGGCTAACTCTTATTAATATAGCTTCTTGCCCTTTAATAGCTATCTAAGCTATAGGAAGCTACTTTATTTAATTATTTTATTATTAGTTATAGTATGTCTAGAGGTAGGCTTTAAAAATAAAGTTTATTTATTCTATCTACTTATCTGTCTCTAGGTGCTTTACTATAGACAGTGTTTAGTTAATATCTGCTTATTTATAGAGTGTAGTCTAAAATTCGCTCACGAATTTTCCCCCCAGGGTCTAATATAATAGAGAAGGGAAAGAAGTAGCCTACTACTTAGTATTAAAAAAAAGCTATTATAACTATAGGTATATTAGTGGTGGTGGAACCGCATCCGGAAATGGAGGTTTCCTAAGCGGGAAATAGAGGCTCGCTTGGCAACTCGCCGCTTTTATCTGGCCCGTGCACCGACCTCATCGCATATAAGCACGCTGCCCTCGCCGGCCTACCCTTCTCCATCTATCGTCTCTATGCTCCCAGCACCCCCTTTCCTCCTAATTGGTCGCTTGGACTCCTTTGTGAAGTATTTCCCCACCTCTTGGCAAATCATGCGACCGTGCAATGCCCCGATGGCTCCAGTTTCCCCCCGCTTTGATGGGCCGACGACGAGGGTACTGCGCCGTGTCTAAGGCAATTCTCGTATTCTCCTTGATGCTCCGCAAGCGACTCTATTCTACTCTGGATTCAGCCGTGAAGGGTCGCTCGCCTTCCTCATGACTGAGCAGTGTTTATGGCATCTACCCTCGACTCCGCAGACTTGCCAACAATCAAGCCAATCAAGCCGGTCTAACCTAATATGGTAATCCACTAGCTCGCGTAGGTTAAGGTGTTACTAAATTTGGTTAGATCGGCTTGATTGGCTTGATTGTTGGCAAGTCTGCGACTCCGGCACCGCCTAGGAACGAACTCCGGCCAACCCTTCGGTTCCCTCTTCCAGAAGAAGCCGCATAATTGCTCATATCAGAGCTTGTCGACCTGCCACGTCATCGATCACGCGGGATGGCGACAGAAGCGCCTTGCACGCCGCGATAACGTCTGAGCGGCAGGGGTCAGACCCGTGCAATACCAGCTGGGCCCTCAACAGTTTCACGGAAATGCAAGCCTCGTAGAAAAAATTGGCTTAGAATGCCGTTACTGCAAAGTCAGTTCCACGAGAGCCAGACGAGGCAGACTCAGCTAGGCTACGACCCGCTGTTCGGCCGAGCAGGACGGTAGTGGCATGTACTCGCCCAGTCTGCACTCGACAGATTGTAGCCTGGGTCCGCATGACTGCTTGCATAACGGCAGGCTGCGTTCCGGCGTCACAGATTCAGCTACCTGTAACTGAATTTCGCATGATGCGTCGTCTGTGGATTCAGCGGGTAGCTCTGTTGCTGTCTTGTCTCGAACTCAGTCGTTCGATTTTGTTGGCCTTCTAGTTTTACGGTACCGTTCGCTGGATAAGTCGCCCACGGGCGCGGTTGGACACGATGCTCTTGAGGATACTCTTGCTGGTGGGATGTCTGTTCTTGGGGGTGCTGGCTGCTGAGGACTTCTATAAGGTAGGTTCATGACTTAATCCTGTTCAGGAATTACTTGAAGGTGCTTGCTAACGAAGCGCGCAGTTACTGGGACTGAAGAAAGATGCGAGCGAACGAGAGATCAAGAAAGCCTACCGAGCCCTCAGCAAAAAGTACCACCCAGACAAGAACCCGTACGTTTCACGCGACTATCCTACCTGGCTGGTTCCAGAAGCTAACACGCCGCAGCGGAGACGACAGCGCCCACGACAAGTTCGTAGCCGTCGCCGAAGCGTACGAAGTCCTGATTGATGAGGAATCCCGTCGCATCTACGACCAATACGGCCACGAAGGCATAAAGCAGCACAAACAGGGTGGCTCCCCCCGCCAACACCACGACCCCTTCGACCTCTTCAGCCGCTTCTTCGGCGGCAGTGGACACTTTGGGCATGGTGGCGGGCAGCGTCAAGGGCCCAACATGGAGCTGAGGGTGGCAGTGCCGCTCCGCGACTTTTACAATGGTAGAGTCACTGAATTCGAAGTCGAGAAGCAGGCTATTTGCTCTGCATGCGAGGGCACAGGAAGTGAAGATGGCCACGTGGAGACGTGCGATGCGTGCGGCGGACGAGGAGCCCGGATACAAAGACAGCAGCTGGCACCAGGATTGTTCCAGCAAATGCAGGTTCAGTGCGACAAGTGCGGCGGCAAAGGGAAGACGATCAAGCACCCGTGTCCCGTGTGCGGCGGCAGTAGAGTGGTCCGCGAGCCTGAGACGCACGAGTTGCACATCGAGAAGGGCATGCAGCTTGGCGTGCGCATCACTTACGAGAACGAGGCGGACGAGAGCCCGGACTATGTGGCTGGCGATCTCATCGTACACATTGTGGAGACGGATCCCGCACTTGGACAACAAGACCATGAACGCACAGATGGAACCTTCTTCCGGAGACGTGGGAAGGATCTGTTTTGGCGCGAGGTGCTATCGCTCCGGGAAGCGTGGATGGGCGACTGGACTCGTAATATTACCCACCTGGACGGTCACATCGTACAGCTCTCTCGCAAGCGTGGCGAGGTCGTGCAACCCAACCAAGTCGAGATTATCGCCGACGAGGGCATGCCTGTGTGGCACGAAGAGTTGGAGAACAACGCCGGTGAAATGTACGGCAGCTTGCACGTGGAATACGTGGTCGTACTTCCCGACCAGATGGACAAGCCCATGGAGAAAGACTTTTGGGGCGTGTGGGAGAAGTACCGGAAGAAGAGCGGAAAAGTGCTAGATGAGGAGTGGGGCAGGCCGAAGGAGCCGATTGTGATGCCGACCAACGAAGAGCACGACGAGTTATAGTCACGAGATGGGTGGTCAATGAAGTCATGTGTATAGTATGAGCGCACTTGCGGTATACCCGGAGTTTGATTTGGTGTTGTAGCGGGTGGGAGATAGAGTGGATAGATCTTACCCCTTTGGACGAGCATTTTGTGAGTCATTAGGTCTTGAGAAGTTTCAATGTACCGTTGAGATACACATGAAGCTATCCGTTGCGTCGGATTACGTGAATAGCTACCTGATTCACACAACCTATTGATCTCTAGCACGGAAAGGTATATAGCTCAAGGTAAGCGGTTACCCATGTCCACACAAA
Organism: Bimuria novae-zelandiae CBS 107.79; assembly: GCA_010015655.1. Taxonomy (NCBI): domain Eukaryota; kingdom Fungi; phylum Ascomycota; class Dothideomycetes; order Pleosporales; family Didymosphaeriaceae; genus Bimuria; species Bimuria novae-zelandiae. Next base: position 200,182 of record ML976680.1, read on the forward strand.
CAAAATCTTCGAACGCTAAAAGGTTTCATTTAGGTTTTCGGAGAGATCGCTCTTTCAGACTTCCTACCTCTATCCGTGGTCTCGAATCTTTGTACACCACCCGCCACCCCCCGTCGCGACGGATCCAGATGGACGGCCAACGCGGGCGCGCCCATCCTCGGTCGAACACCCTCAAGCCACAACAGCCTTCTTCTCCGCCGGACGAATCCTGCACATCAGCGGCCTAGTCCTCCAAATAAAATACGACTTCTGTTGCGGCCAATCGCACGCCTCGTCCGCAAGCTCAATGTCGAAATTAAGCAGCAGCGACGCGAACACCAGACGAATAACGCACCAAGAGAACAACTGCAAAACATCAGTCAGCATCACCGCTGCTTCACCGACTTCGCAATCGATCTCACCTCTGCAGGACACCTCCGCGCCCCCGCCGAAAACACTTGCACACAGTCCAGCCGATCATTTTTAAACTTCGGATCCCCCATCCACCGCTCAGGATGGTACCCATTCGCGTCGTGGAAATTGCTCTCAGAGCGATACGTCGCCCACTGGTGCACGCCGAGCACGGTGTGCGGCGGGATCCAGACGCCCTGGACCCACGCGCCTTCTTTGGGCGTGCAACGCGGGAGGATGCCCGGGGGGAGCGGGTACAGGCGGTGGCCTTCTTTGATGACGGCGGTGAGGAGGTCCATTTCGGAGAGAGCTTTTAAGGAGAGGTCTTCTTGGGTGGGGAAGCGCGTGCGGATTTGCGAGACGAGGGTTTGGAAGGTGGAGGGGGCGCGGAAGAGGTGGTAGCCGATGGTGTTCATGGCGGCGGTCATGGCTTCGGGACCTGCGACCTGGGGTGGGGGTTAGCGAGCAGATGGGGTGTGGGGTGAGGTGGGAGGAGGTACGGTTAGGATCTTTGCGGTGGAGTAGAATTGCTCTTTTGAGATGGGCACAGGGGAGAGGTCGGTCTTCCGGAGGACCTCCGTGAGGACGTCGCCTGTAGGAGGCGGGTTAGCCAACCGCGCGTCGATTCTCTTGGACAATGTGCTAGCGAAGTTATCGAGCAACCTCCTGAGGTGCGGGATATTGACGATGGTCTTCTGGACTGCGCGGCCAATGGTTGGGGAGAAGAGGCGGAGCGCGTGAGCGAGCGCGGCGCCTTGCAGCGACCCGTTCACGACGATCTTGGTGGGCGGGTAGTCGAGCGTCTTGAGGGACTCCGCATCCACGCTAAGAATCATGTCAGTCTGGAGATCTACCGAGAGGCACTGGAACGCCTTGGAGAGATCCATGATCTCAGCGCGTTCCGCCTTCGGCACGAGGCGCTCCACCATCTTTTTCGTCCACCCTTTGAAGCGTGGCTCGAAGTGATTGTTCATGCGGGGACTGAAGCTCGACACTACGAGTTTCCGGATCACTTTGTGCTGCATTCAGTGAGCATCACATCCACAGGATACGAAAGCACGATCTCACTGCGGCACTAGTCAGCCAACAGCACCCTCAAAATCAGGTCCTATGTCCACTCACCCAACTCATCCGGCGCCGTAACCAGCGAATCCTTCCACCCAAAGCAATCCTCAATCAAATCATACAGCATCTTATCTTTCGGCAGACACTTCGCATACCCGACCCTCTCGCCATAGATATCCGCCCAGATCTCCGCGGTCCCGATATAACTCAAATGCTTAGGACCAATCCGCACGACCGGCCCATACTTCTCGTGCAGGTTCGTCATGATCTCGTGGTCGCGACCCGTAATCTTCCAGTAGCCTTGCGGGAGATCCGTCCAGGCGCAGAGACGGGGGCCTGGGATGGCGGAGAGCGGGCCGCGGGTTGCGTGGTGGGCTTTGCGGAGGAAGAGCCAGATGAGGAGGGTGGAGAGGAGGAAGAGGATGAGGTCGAGGGGAGAGAGGGTACCGCCTGCGAAGCGTTTTTCGACGAGGCGCTGCTGCCAGATGCCGGGTTCAGCCATGATGAAGGAAGAGACCAGGGTGAAGAAGAAGAGGGGTGGTTCAACGAGAGTTGACAGGCTGAAAATGAGGTGAAGGGGGACTCATGAATACTCGAAACTACGGCGGCGGGGAATTTGGAGCTGCGATCTGTCGCCGTGTACATGTGCGACCCAATTGTCCCGGAAAAGCGAGCTCCGATTGATTGGACTGCTCGTTGTGGTATCCCATCTCCCAAGTTCTACAATGGTAAACCAGCGCTGACCTCAGATACCAAACCAGGCCAACTTCGGGCATTACCTCGTGCGTTGCACTTGTCTACCCTGAAGAGGGCAATTCCGCACCATGGTTCGAAGACTACGAAGAGCATTCCCGCACAGATCAACCACCGCTATCAACAAACTGTTTCCGTATTAGTGAGAATTACAGTTTGTCAGCCCCAACTTCCATGAAGCGTAAGTCCGGGTGGTCGCGTAACCCTAAATGGAATGGTCGGCTTACACCGAGTGTGTGGGTAGGAAGATACGACAAATTAAGGAATCAAGCGTCTTTGGACATCTCTGCAGGTGCGAGGCATCCAAGGATCGTCCTCAGGACCCAGGTCTTCGGCCAGTGTTTGGTCACGTGATTAAATGTCGTCAACTGGTCCGGTGGAATGAATCCATGCCCACGTGTGATTTCGAGGTCTTGTGAGAACCACGTGATCAACCGGCTTTCAAATTTCCCAAGATTTCGAAGTTGACATCTTCTGGGCTGGTACTTGAAATTGCTGGCCGTTAAAACAAGATACCACTCCTGAAGCAGCCGACGCACGTGTTAGAACCAAAACATGTTGAACTCCGATCTTTGAAAAACTATTTCTCTCCTACATGGGTATTTGATTACACCTACCAGCTGCTTAATACTGCCACCTCGATACACCTCGGTTACCGACCTGGAGCCAAACGATCACACCACCTGATTCCCTGTTGTCTTCTCGCTCTCTGCGACCTCCTTACTTTTCCTCTCCGCTTTGAGATTCCTGTTATCAAACACCAAAATCGCAAGTGCAATTGCAAACGCGATGCCTCCGCAAGTGATAGCGAGGTAATACCCTGCTCTCAAGCCCTCCAGATATACTTCAAGAACTGCATCCAGCTGTTCGCCTGCAAACACTCTTCGCAGCTCCGTTGCCCCAGTGTTGACGAGCTTGGCTGTATCCAGGTCCGGGAGACTCTCCGTCGCCTCGGCAATGATCCTGTTCGTGAACAGCGATTGCGCGATGGCAATGAAGATCGCTCCCGTTGCGGTCTGGAAGTAGAGAATGATGGCAGAGACATTGGACATGTCGGTCTTCTCGACGATGCCTTGGGCGACCACTATGGGCGTCTGGAGAACCATGCCACTGCCTATGCCAATGATGACTTGGTACCCGATCCATGCGCTGCTCGGACTGTTGATTCCGAGCTTCAACATGAGGCCCGCGCCGATCGTAATCAATATCGAGCCGAGAATCAGCACGCCAGCGTAGTGTCCTGTGCCACCGACGATGAAGCCCCCGGTGATACTGAAGAGCGCAACGCCGATGATGAAGGGGATGTTTCGCACTCCAGAGTTGGCAGCGGAGACGCCGTCGACGGACTGGAAGTAAACTGGTAGGTAGTACAGGACAATGAAGAAGCTGGCAGCGCTGAACATCATGAAGCTTGACATGAAGGTCAAAGTTCTCATCTTCATGAGCCGAGGAACTAGAAGTGCACGCTCGTTCATCCGCCATTCGTTGACAGCAAAGAGGATGACCAGAAGCCCGAAAGCGACCAGACAGCCAACGACACTACCGTCGCTCCACCGCTTGGAGACGCCGCCCCACTGAAGTGCAAGCGTGAGGCAAGACATAGCCGCCACAGAAAGCAGCATTCCATTGAAGTCCAGCGCAAGGATCTTCTGCTGCAACGGCGCAGGCGAAGGCGTGGCCGTCTTCGGGGTCTTGAACAAAAAAGCGATGATGAACGCGCTGAGGCCGCCGATCGGCAGGTTGATGTAAAAGCACCACCGCCATGAGACGTAGTCCGTAAAAGCACCCCCTAGCAGTGGCCCAATGACCGCCGCACTCCCGTACGTCGCTCCCAGCACGCCCGTCATGGGCGCCAGCTTCTCCGGTGGGAGTGAGAAGGCCAGGATTGTCCATGCCCCCGACGTAATCCCCGCGCCTCCTGCACCAGCAATAACGCGTCCTGCAATCAATACGTTGCTGCTTTTCGCGACGCCCGAGATCAGGTTTCCGAGCTCGAAAATGACGTTCGCTAGTAAGAATGTGGACTTGAGAGGGAAGTATTTGTAGCCTTTGCCCCAGACAACTTGAAAAGAAGAGAGCGTGATGTAGAAAGAGGCGCCATACCAGCCGATTTGGTCCAGGGAGCCGAATTCGTCGGTTATGCGGGGGATGGCGGTGGCGATGATGGTGGAGTCGAGGGAGATGAGGAAGATGGAGAGGATGATAGCGAGGAGGATTGAGGAGAGCTTCAAGCGGGCGAGGCGTTTGGATTGATGGGCACTTGGTGACTGTGTGGGTTGGTCGACGTTGTCTGAGGCTTGCGAGTTAGGTCGTTCCATTGGCACTCGAGATTCTTCATGTTGTAACGAAGATTTGGATGTCATGATGTCGGCCACGACAAGATGCGTGGGTGGGCAAAGAACGTGAAAAGAGTTTCGATATGGAATTTCAAGAGACAAGAGAAAGCGACTATCCGCGTAAATAGGTATGACTCTGCATGTGCTTCCGAAGCAACCCAAAACGACAATTGATCGTCCAGTGCCATAACCGCATGAAGCTCAGATAGTTTGACATGTCTGAGGGCATATCCGTACGCCGCACAAAATGCATGCCTAAGGCAGCGTATCTTCTGCCAAGATGTGAGTCCAGAGTTAGTTTGCGGTCGTCAAGATAGCGTCTGCAACAAGGCAATGCGGACGCTAATCATATTCGGATAGCGCCCGCATTCACATCGGGCCCGCTGTGTCGGGACTCCTGCAGGATGGTGAACATGGGACCCATGGATGGAGGATCAAGTCGACACGAGGCAGGGGTTTGCAGGTGGACGCGGGTCTCTGTGTGGCGCAGGATGAGATGCGGTAGCTAGTTATTTTGGGATAGCGTGCACAGCGCGACTCTTAGGCTCTTTGGGATAGCGTCCGCTAGTAACGTCAGCTCACCATCTGCACTCTCCGATCCTTTGACACGTCTCCCTCCGTGTTACTTCATTCGCATTCACCAGATACGCTCTAATGTCCGCTTTCGGAACTGGCAGATCTTGCGTCCGGTGCCATGAAGCCAAACGAAAATGTGACCAAACGGCACCAACATGTCGTCTGTGCAAGAAAAAGGGACTAGCATGCGTGTATCCATCTCGCAAACCATCAAATTTCGTCCCAGTTCAGACGATCTGTTCTCCCGACGTTCCTCCCACGCCCGACCTACCTGGCCTCGAGATGATGAACTATGGGCTCTCTGCCTCTGAAATGTCCCGGGAGCTCGCTCTAGATTTCGCAAACCCTAGGGATCTACTGTTCACCGACAAGAACTCCGTTGCGTGGTTCACAGCACCTGAAGTATTCGCTGTAGATCGCTCGCCAATGCCATTGCCACCGAATTTCAAGATCCGAGATCTCAAGGAGTTTGTGCGGCGCATCGAGAGCTGGCTGACAATATGGATCACGACCGGGACCAACGCATTCATCCATGCTTGTTTGTATGAGGACGGCTTCCCATCGTGTCTACAGATTGCTTTCACTACATACTCGGCTTACATACACCGGTCACCTATTGCGAGCGATATCCTTCTTCGCGCGGTCGACGATCAAGCGACTGCGTTGGTTTCTAAATTAGAGCACATTGACAGCTCCGCAGATATCATCAAAAGTCTGGCCTACATTCACGCCCTCTTCGTATATCAAATGATAGGGCTGTTTGACGGTGACATACGCTCTCGCCATCTGGCCGAAACTCGCGCCCCAATACTAGCAGGATTGCTCGATCGCACCCTCAAGAATGCCAGCGCGGCACTGGATCGGAACATGACAATCAGCGGAGTCACTGCATCTACGGCACAATACCTTGCACCCAATGAGTCTCTATGGCGAACATGGGTCATCTCAGAGAGCTTGAGGCGAACGTGGCTCGTAATTCAAGGCATCAGTGCCTCTTACGACGGACTCAAGCAAGGGTGGGCGCCTTGCAATGGCGATGTCATGTTCACGACTAGAGCAGGATTGTGGGCAGCGGAGTCAGCGGTGAGCTGGGCGAAGACGTGGATGAATCAAGATGTGCGGTTCGTCGGACGCGCCCATGCGGAGTGTCTTTTCATGGTCCCACCAGAAGAGGTTGATGAGTTTGCGACGTTCATGTTGGAGACAATCTTTGGGAAGGAGAGGTCCTCGAATTGGCTGTCTGAGCCTCCGTCTATAGACGCGGCGGCGGCGGCGTTTGGGCCTTTTGGGTCTCAGCAGCTACAAATTTGAAATGAAGTATTGCCATTTCTCGAATAGCGTGGTTCGACAGCGCGATGAAGAATCCCCATACATGGGCAAGTTGCCCAGTAATTTGCCCGGTATTCTGTATAACCGGTTGCCAAGCCCTTATCTCGTTAACCTGTTAAGAGAATCCTTATCCGGTATAACAGGTTATACCAATTATAGGCTTGGCATGCCAAGCAAAGAACCGAGAGACACACAAAGGGATTTTCATATCATTACCTATATATACACTACTATCACACACACATAATCGCACTAAATTCATCACAAATTTATGTCTTTTTTTAGCGTATTATACTGTTCGTTTATACACACCTAGTGCGATACATAGTGTCAAGAAAACTTGTTAATAGAGCAATTATTTAATACTAATTATTATCACTATGTCCTATAATGCCTTATCTACCACCAGGCTGGCTAATTCTAAATTAGTATCTTCAAATACGCTATTATTAAATATACTATTATTAAACTTCTTTTCCGTAATGCGCCGAAAGTATTTTAATACTTAAGGACTACTTCCTAAAGGCTGTAAACGACGATCTAAGGGCACAGTCTCATATGTTTGCAATATATGTGATGATTAGAGCTATAGTTATCGCTACCAAGCTTAGGTCCATGTTCAAAATCATCACCCGCTAGCAGATCCAGCATCAACACCTATAACACAGTCTAGGATTAGTAATATTTTTTCTCTAGTTCCATTAATATTAGCACTACGAGATGCCTTTAATGTATAAGCGTATAGAGAGGCTCTTATAGGCTTATTTACACGTTAGCAACTCCTATTATTGGCTATTAAATGGAAGGACCTTAAAGATCTTACACTAGCATGTAATCTAGCTATTAGGGATCTCTTAATTATATTTTAACGTACTATAGTTCGCTTAATCGCGTTAAACTTTAATTTATATATTAACTAACTTAAACATAGCTTATTTAGTGTAACTTTTTAGATTCACATCTTATTAGATCTTTGGACATCGCCGTATTATTATGCTTTACTCGCTATATGTGCTTAGTGGGTTAATAGCGACTATAAGCTCTGTAAAGCCTTATTAGGACTACTAGAGTACCGCTTTAATTACTCTAGAGAATATTAAGCTAGGCTTATTATTAAAGTCCTTAAATAGTTTAGTATAGCGTTAAAGATTGGCTACCACACTAGCGATAATGCCGTATTAAACGGTACCTGCCTTAGGGCCCTAGCGTCACAGTTATAGGAAAAATATAGGGTTAGTTTACATCGTTCTAGCCCATCTCTAACATTGTATATTAACTATATAGTAGGTAAAATTTAACCCTAATCTCCGGCGTATCTGATGCATTGCTTATATTATAAACTTGTCTCTTCAGGCGTTTCTTCTCGCATCTTTAAGAGAGGCTCTTATCGCTGCCCTTGAGGCTGCATCTGGCGTCACCGGAGATGAGCTTCTTACTAAGTTTTCTGGTGTGCTGGCTTCGTATCGTGAGAGTTAGAATGCCTCTCGAGGGCGATTAATAAAGCGGACACGGAAGCAGAGATAGAATAGCCTAGGTACTACTACTATAATGTCTGAGGACTTTAGTGGTATACAGAATATTCCTGCATTACGTAAACTACATGATCTATGTGTATGGCTCCGAGTGTCGACTATACATTCTGATCTCTAGGATGCGGAGGTAGGCGTCTGGCTAGGCGTCGACAATACTACGCGATGGTTATTATAGTATTATGTTATTAATCGACTCCTTAAGAAGATTAACCAGATTAAGGCCTTTATAATGGATTATGAGGCTAGACTTGGTGACATTTGGCTCTTAGCATTAGATTAGGATCTGCTGCGTAAAGCGCATGCATTTCTCTAACCATTTGCTTCTGCGACCTTGTATGCGGAGGGCTCAACATCATCGATCACCCAGTCACTATTTATCATGGATCTGCTACTTCTACATTATAAGGAGCAGAAAGTAGGTTACTCCCTTACTTAGGGATCTAAATACTAATATTTTACAGGAGCACTACTCTAAAGACAGAAATAATTACGACGAACGCATGCTAAACGCTATTAATATAGATTAGTTTATTCTTAATAAATACTACGGAAAATCTAATAAAACACTAGCCTATGTTGCAGCTTTCCTGCTTAATCCTAGTAAGCGAGATGTCTATATTAAGCAGAACTGGCTTCTAAATTAGTATAAAGATGCTATTACTGCTGCTAATAATGTCTAGGAGGCCGAGTATAATGTTAATTTTGGTAACAATTCTCCTACTATTTCTGTACTAATAGGACCGCCACCGGGTGGGCTTGGCGTAGGGTCAACACGGTTGATAAAGAAGCAGGAGGTTAAGTTAGTTATATTCTATCGCGATGTTAATAATTTTAAGACCTTTATTATATTATAGCCGATTAGCATTAACGATACGCCTCTAGAATAGTAGTGCAAGCCAGATTAGAGGAAAAACTACCCTTAACTTAGTCGCATGGCTATTACAATACTCTCTATCCTAGCGGAGTTATTAGAGGCCAAGAGAACGTTCTCTAGCGCCCGGAGAACGTGCTTATAGGATAGGTTAAGACTTAAATACACTACCATCAAGATAATTAAGTGTACAGGTAATTAGCTACGTGAGGGTCTTATATAGCTAATTAGCGAGAATAGGTTAGGTATACCAATAGGTCCTGCGCCAGAGAGCTAATTTAAGGACCTAGATAACTAGGTTGCTAATAAAATTAAGTAGATTAAGATAGACCACGATTGTTAGAGGCGTAATAGAGTGATATCGTATATAAATCAACACCATGACTTTATGTAAAGCAGGGTGATATGGGCTTTATTGTGATAAGAATGCTAAGCCCTTATCCTGTTGCCAAGCCTGTATCTTGTTCGGTATTCTGTATACCACTCTTAGCCTGTTCGGTATTCCGTACAGCTTTCTTAACCGGTTATACGAGATGCCCATGTATGAGAATCCCTCATGTTGTAGTTCCCATCATTCGATTCTCAGGTGATTGCAAATACTCTATCAACCTCTTGGTCATTGACGGCGATAAGAGAGAAGCCTTTGATGGCTGACAATGGAATACCAGAAAGAGACGCCTTGCATGCGTCAAAGCATACTTTGCAGCCCCACCTCCAGGGTCTCCAAGCGCTTCCTCCCATGTTCCAGATTTTCCAATTGCGGCTGCAGATTCTGAGTCAGACACACCTGGCTTATCTCCCCGATGACCGTTCTCAGCGCACCCACGATTGGCAGGAACAGCGGACTGTACATGCATCGAAATTCTTCGGCCGAGTCGACGCCATAACGATTCCAAGCCCAAGTGTCGGTGCTGATGTCACCTTCGCTTAGCAACTTCCGGGCGTTCTCGGTGGCGTCCAATAGCGCGTTGATGTTGATGACCATCAACACCAAGAATTGTGAATAATCGCTGCACATATTACATTTCGCCAGCTTTACGAGGGATCTCGTATTGCTTTTTGCGTTTGCCAGGAATCGCAGAAGGTCTTCCACGGCGGTGTGGGCTTTCGGTCCAGCCATTGACGATTCGAGAACTCGCAGCGCCTCCTCTGTACAGTGGTGGTCGGTGAAGATCGACTTGCCCCTGCTCGACTGATTCTTGGGTTGGGTTTGAGTAGGCGGTGACAACTGAGTATGGTCGCTGATTGGAACAAGGAGAGTGGATGAGTACATGGCGTGCTGGATTGTTGAGTCCACTTCGGAGCTCATATCCGTCGGGCTGATCTCCAGTGATTGATTCTGCGACGGGGGTAGGTCTGGTAACGAAAGAAATTCGTCGACCTCGAAATCCAGATTCATGGCTAATTCATCAGCGGCGTTTTGCTGTATACTGCTTTGGTCCGGCAATTCGGAGTTGTGATCTTCGAGCATGCTCCAGCTGGACACAGGCTGGAGATCGAACAATTGTTCTGATCCATCTTTAGGGGAGAGTGGCAGACGCATGGCCTCCAATTGCCATGAGTTCTCGTCGAACATGGTCATCTCATTGGTTGTTGTGCTTGCCGAATCGTCCAAGTATGTTGGTGGTGTAACAGGCTGAGAGTTCGCGTGTGTCTGAGGATGAGCCCTACTTCGATTCGAGACTTGGTCTTTCATTGCTGTCACGTTGGACGGTTTTCTCTTGTGTGTCGTGGCTACTGAGTTTTGTCTTGATCGTCGTCTTCCTGGATATGTACATTGCCACTCGTTGGCTAGGCATCGATCACAGCCACTCTTCTCTCCAGTACATCGTAGCTATTGATGTCAGCTTGAACCCCACGCAGCCCGGTGTATCCTTCAGTACCTTCTTCTCTCTGCACTTGCGACACGCGTCGAAATGTGCACCCTTGAGAACAGGTGGGTCGTTGCTCTGTCTCACAGCATCTAACGAGTCTTTGCCCTGATTGTGCCGAAACGTTGCAAACATCTTGCAAGACTGCAATGCAAATTGGAAGGTAGCAGCCTCGTGAAAGTGACGTGACTTGATGAAACTCTCCGACACTTCTATCTCAAAAGGCTGGATTTGTCCCGCCGTCTGAGTTTGTATAGGATTCCGGGGGTATTGGGGTAATCTGGTAGAGGGCGACTCGGTTCTTTCACATGTGGAGGATTTGTAATCTGAGTTTCGACCTAGCCGGGGATCATGCCACCGTTCGTGTTTGATGCTCTGGGCCATTATCCGGCTTAGTCTACGTTGACCTTGAAGATTGCCTTGAGCACGAATGGTCCACTTTTCTGATCTCCAACAAATGAGATCGCCAGGCCAAGAGCGACTGCATATGTTCAGATTACGGTAAGCGCAAGATTAAGCCAGCGAAAGAAAAGTCAGATTGTGTAACGTGTGGTTGCCTAGTCCGCACCTTCACCGACGTTTATACAGTCACTAGCGAAATCGGCTTCCCCTCGAACACAGCTGCAACACCTTTTTCCGCGGGTAAGCGGACAAGGCCCCCCACTTTCTGCATGTAGCAAAATGCCAAGGCGTAAGCTTCACGTACTTAACAGCATCTATGGGAGGATGCTTATAATTAGCGCCTAGCTGAATGCGGAAGGTGGGGTTTTAGACCTTGTTCGCTGATCTGCTTATAACTGGGTGTGCAGCTGTGTTCGAGGGGAAGCCGATTTCGCTAGTGACTGTATGCGCCGGGCGTAAATAAATTGTGTGTGTGTATGCGCCTTGCATTATCTTTTATGGTCATCTAGGACCTGAGCAGATCATGTGACCTTTGCCGGTCTGTGGTCATGCCTAGTAAGCTAAGGAGGACACGCTTGTACTTATTAAGAACAGGTTGCGAAATACACGGAGGCAATGGAAAGCCTGTCGCCAATTGATGAAGGTAGAGGTGTCCGGTTCTCTTGGTAGGATTTGGTTGACGTGCGGCTTACCTCAGCAGTGTCCCCCACGAATCGGCGGTACTACCGAGGCTTGGCAGCGGTTGCGCCGCATCAGCCATTGCGCCACCCCTAATATAAACACCTTAACTTTAACACCTTATAACTTCGCGCCGAGTACCTATGGCTTTGACCAAATCGTTCCGCCACCACCTAGCACGAAGTCTATACGAACATTGATTGCGCGGACAGGTAGATCCGTGTATACAAGAAAGCTAGAGCGAGCATCTCTATGGGCTCGACGAGAATCCTTCTAATAAGCGCTAACAACACCAAGTCATCGCGCGGAAGCGGACCAACGAGCGACCACGAACCCCATTTCAGGAAAATGACCTCGTCAGAACTAACGACCGCGTCTCCGCATCTCCAGGCAGCTACTTCACTAGCTCTAAGGCTCCCTTCTTGAGCGCCACAAAGATCGAACCGCCCTAACAGTCCCCGAGCAAACTTGCCGACCAAAGGATGCTCTAGAGCAAAGACATGATATCCCTATCGTCTATAACAGCACTGGATATCGAACAGTCGCCACCCTCGCCACATCACAGCCCGTTCGCCAACCTATCCAACAACCCATGCAGCCCCCTCGTCTCCAGCACTCCCTCCGTCGCCTCCCCTAACGCATCCACCAAACCCTTCGCCCTTGCAATCTCCCTCAAAATCAAGCCCCTCGTATGCTCCAAGCTCCCCGTCCTCTCCAAGCACTCCAGCGCCACCCTTTTCACACCCTCATCCGTACTCCTCAGCTTTAATATCTGCACTAGCTGCGACCCCGCCTCTGCATCCGCCTGCACACAGTGAATCACCGGATACGAGAACTTCCCCTCGGTAAGGTCCTCGCACGAGCCCTTTTTATCGCGGTACTCGCTCGACACGAGGTTCTGGTAGTCGTCGCGGATCTGGAAGACGACGCCGAGGGCCTCGACGAGCGGGACGATGCCCTCAAGTAAGGGGCGGTGTGACTCGGCGGCGAGCAGGCGCACCGCGAGGCGGAAGAGGCCGCCTGTTTTTTGGGTCACCATGGCAAAGTAGGCGGCGGGAGTGGGGCACTGGAGCATGTCGCGCCAGTAGAGGTCCATGCCTTGGCCGAGGTGGAGCTGGAGGAGCTCGGAAGTTGCGATGAATAGGACGTGTGGGGAGTGCAGCGTTTGCAACTCTCGGATGGCGGCGAAGTACATGTAGTTGGCGCTGTTGATTGTTTGGGGGACGCCATAAATGGTGTGCGCGGCTGGACGTCCGCGACGTAGCGGGGAGTCGTCCTGTATGTCGTCGATGAGAAGGGACGCGGTATGGAGAATACCGATGGCGCGTGTGATATGCTCGAGCGTCGATGGTGGGACATCGAACCAGGCGTTGAAGCCTTTGATAAGTTCTTCTCTTATGCCTTTGCTGGGGGAAGCGGCTACATAGTCGTAGGGCTGTCGCGCGATGGACTCTTCATGGTGGTTTTGAGATCTTGGAACTTCAGTGGTCGATTTGGTGTGGCCGTTCACAGGTGTTGCTGTAGATTCAACAGGCGGTGCCACGACTGGGTCTTCCTCTTGCTCGCTGTTGTGTCTCTGAACAATCTTTGGTGAACCCGCCCTGCCTTTCGCCAGATGGACTGCAAAAGGCATCTGTTGCAGTGGAGGCTCCCATAATGAAGGCATTCGCAATGCTTCGCGTACCTCAGCCGTGACACTCATGTAGTCTTTCTGCTCAAGATTGCTTGGCGATCTTGAAGAGAAAGAAAGAAAATAAAGAAGATGTTTTCGCAAGATACAAATTCCGATAACAAGATGGGTGCAAACACATGCATCCATCGCTCACACGAGGTAAGTCGTTCTCGCATTTTTCAGCCCCCAATCACGCGAGCTCTTCGCGTGAGACCCATCCAAGATAGTCTAACGACCGCTTCAGGAAATAACCTTGAGTGCTGAGATAAGCTCATCTACCACTTCCATGCCAAACCCGAGGCACCCCATACCATCCCATTTGGGTTATAATCGGACTTACCCACTACGAAAGAAACATTGAAATTTAGTTCTCACCGCATTCGCCACCTTGGAGCAAGATCAGTAACAATCCTTACACTCATCGGACTTACTCTTTTGGGAGACTGTTCGTTCTTGTCGGTTTCCGGCTGAGCGCTCAATTCTTGATCGCGTTGCAACTAGCATATGGGTAGCTCAATCTGTTCAAGCATTTGGTATCAATAAAATAGAAGCCTGAACAAACTTACTGAGAACATTCACATGGAATTGCTCATCCTCAGCGCGACCACACTCATCCTCCTCCTCGCCCGTCTCGCCTACTCCCAAGCAAAAATATGGCTGCCACACTCGCCTCACCCCCCTCACCTACGCTGCTGAAAATCGCGCAAGATGTAGCCCCAAAGGAGCCAAAAGACACCACCACAACCGCCATAACCTCCCCACCCCTGACCTCACTCTTCGCCTGCAACAAACACCCCCGCTTCGCCGACTGCGTCACCTACGCCAATGACAGCTACACCACCACCCTCCTCCCCGTCGCCTCCCTCTACAGCTCCACGCCGCACTCCCAACTCCCTATGCTCGGCTCCTGCACCGCGGTCCTCTACCCAGCGGGCGACTTCTCCCGCCTCCCCGCCACCATCGACGGTTACATGGCGTTCCTCTTCCTCGACGACCTAATCGACAACTCCGTGTCCATGTCGTACATCACGTCCATCGTGGACGCCTTCATGGCGGTATCCCGGGGCGCGCCCAGCCCCGACGCGCGCTTCACTCTACTTTCTCGCTTCATGACCGATGAGCGGTGGGACGAGGGCGTGAGGCGGGAGACGGTCAACGAGGCGCAGCGCTTCATGGACGGCGCGCTTGCGCTCAGGGAGATTGAGATTTCGGAGAGAGTCATCACGGTGGAGGAGTACCTGCGCATACGCATCCCCAATACCGCCATGGGGTACATGTTCCGCGTGATCGGGTTCGCGCAGCCTACGCTGGCGGACGAGTTTAACCGCCTCCTATCGCAGAACCCTGAGTTGTGGGCGCGCGTGGAGCAGCCGAGTGGGAAGGCTGTGGGGATCGCGCTGGATTTGTATAAATTGAATGGGGCGCATGCGGAGGTGTGTGAGTGGACGAATGTGGTGAAGATCTGGCAGCGGGAGTCGCCGGCGCATAGGGATCTGGGGGATGCGATTCAGTTCATGGTGGAGGAGTTTTATCGGTATGAGAGGGAGATGGCGGAGGCGGTGGACGAGCTTGCGGGTTTTAATCCAGAGTTGGCGCAGGCGGTGAGGGATGTGCAAGGGGGAACGTTGAAGTGGATGACGGGGGAGCGGGGCGGGAGGTATTCCAAGATCTGATGGTATGCCATAGTTGCTAACAATCAAGCCGATCAAGCCTTAGCAGTCGGCTTGGCTTAAGGCTTATAATAAGTACTATAAGGCTTAGCTTAATTAGCTTAATAGAGGTTTTAGAGTTAGCTTAATTAGAAAGCTTAATAAAGGCTTAATAACTTAATAATTAGGTGCGTATTAAATAAGGTTTATATTAAAAATTACTTACTATAGCTATCCCTATCCTAATTACCTAGCTAGTATATTAAATCTAGCTCTTTGTCTATCGTACGTCGCGTGGGGTTGTAGCCTTCGCTAAAGCCAGCCTTAAGCCACCTCCGTACGCACTATATAGCTACTAATAACTATAGTAAGATCGCGCGTCTTTAAGGCTTAAAAAGGTTGCTAAGCTTGCTAAACATGCGCTTATACTTACAACTAGAGGCTAAAATAGAAATAAGGTTAAGGGCTATATAAGTAAGGTTTAGGTAGTAATTATATAATCCTACCTAGTATTTAATAAGGTTATTAGTAGCTTTAGAACCTTTCTTTACTCTTAGCTCCTACTTCTTCTATCGCTAATATTTATTTAGGTTACTGTTATTAGCGGCCGCTACTACTATTATTACCTTAGGGTTAATAAGGGCGTTAATAGCGTTATTAATATTATTACTAATAACTATAAGGCGTCTTACCGCGGTAGGGCGCGCTACTAAGCCTTTATACTCACCTTAAAGTGCCTAAAACGCGATGTTGTTACTAGTAATCTAGTTAGGCCTATTAGCCTAGACAGTCTCGCAGTAGTTCTTGTAGTATAGGTAGAGCATTATAGCGGCGTAGTACGTAGGTTGTAATAGGCTAGATGCCTTGTTATACTGTTCCTCGGTGAAACCCTTGGTGAAACCCTCAGTGCTCCTTTAGACTAAGTGGGGCCTTAGAAATCTCTTAAATCTTCTTAACAATAACAGCGCACATATAAGTTTAGCCTTACTTATAGATAGTTTACTCCTTATTAAATATAATCTTATTACTAGGTATTAGCAACTTTTGCGCAGCCCCTTACATTTTATATTTAATTACCCTTAAGTAGCTAGTGTGGCTGTCCCCTAGTGCTCTACTAATGGACCGATTGCAAGACCTGCTTCTAAGTAATGAGCAGTGACGAACTAAGCTATGCGGTTAATCCCTAGCTACCCTAATAGAACGACTTGCAAGACCTGCTTCTAAGTAGTGAGCACCACCACGACGAGCGACGCCAGTGTAGGGACCTCTAACGGTTGAACGCCTGCCCGAGCACCACGACGACGAGCAACGCCAGTGCAGGGACCTTTAACAGTTAAACGCCTGCCCGAGCACTACGACGAACGTAGTAAGATAGAGACTAGCACTTACTATAG
Organism: Bimuria novae-zelandiae CBS 107.79; assembly: GCA_010015655.1. Classification (NCBI taxonomy): domain Eukaryota; kingdom Fungi; phylum Ascomycota; class Dothideomycetes; order Pleosporales; family Didymosphaeriaceae; genus Bimuria; species Bimuria novae-zelandiae. The sequence goes on from ML976680.1 coordinate 216,700, forward strand.
AGCTTTAAACGCTTAATAAGACGATGAAGGACAATCTTAGTAAATAATACTAATACTACTAAACTCGAGTATTAAAGCAATAATATAGTAGATAATAGTGTAGATAGGCAAACTTATAGCGCGAATAGCAAGAATTAAAAGTACTAATATCCTAGCACCTACTGCGACTACTGCTAGTATAACACCCGCGATACTTGTAGCACCTATAACACTTGCGACACCTGCGGCAGCGTACGAACTAAAAGGACTTAAGGACCCTAAGGTATTTAATAGAACTCGAAGCTAGTATTTGCTATAGAAATACTAGATTAAAGCAAAGCTAAGGTCTAAGACTTAACAGTTCTATACAGACCGACTCGCGATCGACTACACTTTTAGTTGTATAATAGGCAATGCCAGAGCACGTATCTTCCCATAGGTATCTATTTACGCCGTAACTAGCACGCTTAATTAGTTCTTTTAGCATCTTAATAAAGCGTTTAAGGACGCGCACATGGCTGAGACTGTAAGGAGCAAGCTTTAGAATATACAATAAAAAACATATAACGTACGCGACTTTATTTAGGACTTTAATAAGAAAGCTCTAATAGCTAGCCTATTTAACTATGCTATCCTAAAGAGCATGTTCCTACACGCTCTTAATCACGAGTTATAGACCGCCCTTGCAGGCACCATCTTTCCTAAAAGCACTACGATTAAGGAGATATAATTACATATTACTACTATATTAGACAATCTATGGCAGTTAAAGCTAAGTAGTAAGAAGAGAGACGCACTACTATAGAATACTACCTTAAGCGATGTTTCTACTAATCCTATAGACTAGGAACTAAGTAGAACACAGATATAACGAGCGAAATAGGTCCCTTAAAAGGAGATTAATTAATAACGCAATAATAAATTGTGTTTATAATGCGTAAAAAAAGGCTACTAAATTAAGTCTTATACTCTAAAAGCTACTTAGAATCTTAAGTAATAGCTAACTTAAGCTGCAAAAGCGAAAACTAAATTAAAGGTAAAAGACGATAACGACGCGATAGTAGTAGATAATAATAAGTTAGAAAAAGAGTAGCTCCTAGTCGAAGTCGCAATTAGGAGCCTTCACGAGTAAGCAAGAATACAAGGACAGAATAGGATAAGTTTAAAAAGAAATATATACTAGCACCCCCGCTCACAGTACATGTACTAGTTAATTAAACTAATTACACCTTAGCACTAATTGACTCTGGATGCCTCTCTTACGCCCTTATAACCCGTTTCTTTATAAGATAAGCCAAACTCGAGCGTATAGCAATTCCACAAAAGCCTATTATAGGGGTAAACGATTAAGTTAGCTAGGTTAACGAAGTTGCAAAGTTTATATTTAATATAAATAGTTACACTAAGACTAGATTTGCGTATATCACGCTAAATAATACTAAAGAGGACATTATCCTAGGACGTCCGTGGATAAATTAGAATTAAGTTACTATTACTCTTGCAAAGAAGTCAATATACCTGCACGCTCTAGGTATTAGAATCCGCAGTTAAAAAGGCAAGGCCCACCTACTAGAAATTTAAGAGGTTAGCGCCACAGAATTCCAGCGATTAATAAAAATGGCTTAGAGCAAAAATAAGAATCTAGGGGGAGCTGTAAAGATATTTACTACCTTACTAGTAGATATTAATAAGGCCTTAGCGCCTAAGCTAAAGATTAATATCCTGTCTCTAGTTCCTAAGCACTAGAGGAAGCATATAACGCTCTTTAATCTTAAGGAAGTAAGTAAATTGCCGCCGTATTAACCTAGAATTAACCACGCAATTTAGCTAGAAGAGAAGGAAGGGAAGAAGCCTAAAGCCCCTTAGGGACCTTTGTATAACATGTTAAAGGAAGAGCTTTTAGTGCTATAAAAGGAACTTACATCTCTGCTTAACAAAGGTTTTATATAAGTAAGTAATTCACCTGCTACGTCGCCAATCCTATTTATAAAGAAGCCAGGAGGTGGACTGCAACTATATGTTAACTACAGAGCACTAAACGCCTTAACAAAGAAGGACTAGTATCCCCTACTACTTATCTACGAGACTTTAAACAATATTGTAAAAGCGAAGTAGTTTACGAAACTAGACGTTATTATAGCCTTTTATAAGATCTAAATCCGAGAAGGGGACGAGTGGCTTATAGCTTTCTAAACACGTTTTAGATTATTTAAATAGCTTATTATACTATTTAGACTAGCGAATGCCCCTAGCACATTCTAACGGTATATTAACTAGACACTCTACGAATATTTAGACGATTTCTGCACAGCGTATCTTGACAATGTCCTTATCTACATAAATAGTTCTCTCTAAAAATATCGCGAGCAAGTTGACAAAGTGCTTACATAGCTAAAAGAAGCTAGGTTATATCTTAATATTAAGAAGTGCGAGTTTGAGGTCAAGATTATAAAGTATCTTAGCTTTATTATTAAAGCTGGGAAGGGCACACGCATGGATCTAGAAAAGGTTAAAGCTATTAAGGATTAGGAGACGCTAAAGACTATTAAGGGCGTACGAAGCTTTCTAGGCTTTGCTAATTTTTACTAACAATTTATTTAAAATTTTAGCTAAATTGCTGCTCCCCTTACAAGACTCACAGGCAACGTTACCTTCAGATAGACAGCAGAGGAATAGAAGGCCTTCGATACACTTAAGAAAGTCTTTATATCCAAACTAGTGTTAGCCTAGTTCCAAGCAGACCGCGATATAGTTATAGAATATAACTTGTCTAGTTATGTTACTACTAGAGTACTATCTTAATATAACAAGAACAGAATCCTACGTCCCTGCGCCTACTTCTTAAGGAAGAACACGCTTGCTAAATATAACTATAAAATCTATAATAAAAAACTACTAGTAGTTATTAAAGGACTTAAAGAATAGGATGCTGAACTTCGATTAGTGGAAAAGTTTAAGGTGGTTACTAACTACAAGAACTTAGAGTACTTTATAAAGCCGCGAATGTTAAACGAGAGACAGGTTCGCTAGTCGCTTATCCTAGGCAGATATAATATGGAGATCCTCTACAGGCCAGGCAAGCAAAATATCCGAGCAGACGCATTATCCCGGCGAGAGCAGGATCTACCCGCAGACACTAGCGATAACCGACTACAGAGGAGACTCGTATAAGTCTTAAAGCCTACTACCTTATACTATAAGGAATTGGACGACACTAATAAAGGGACAGGTATTATAGTAATATTTATAAAAGTTCGTGCTCTACCCGCCGCAATTTAAAGAAATACGTAAGAAGATACACGAGATTAAGATACTATTAAGAACCTCTAGGTTAAGTTAATTAAAAGAGACCTAGTTTATTAAGAAGCACGCTAAGCTATAGAAAGTAGATAATAAAAATTCCTTATTATACTCTAGATTAAATGCTTAATTATAGAATGTAAGGTTAAGGACCAAGTGCTCTACTTCCGAGGACAAAAATAGGTACTAAACCACGAACCTCTACGAACGTCTATTATTAAGCAGATACACTATTCTGTGGCTACTAGGCACCCTAGTAAAGAGATTACATACAAGATAATTGCAAGAGACTTCTTTTAGCCAGGAATGTCTAACGATATTTAACAATATATACGGAACTGCGATACATGCGGAAGAATAAAACCGTAGAGAGATAGTCTATAAGGCTTTTTAAAACCCCTGCCAGTGCCTAAACAAATCTAGAAGGAGATCTTAATGGACTTTATTAAGGGCTTGTCAGAGAGCAACGGCAACATAAACCTTATAGTTATTATTAACCGCCTAAGTAAAGACGTTGTGTTTATGCTACTAGTAAACTTAGAAATAAAGACAGTAGTGTAAGCGTTTATCACGTATATTATTACCTACTATTAGATTCCTAATATAATTACGTTAGATTAAGGTAGCTAATTTATTAGCGTGTTCTAGACAAGACTCTGCGAGATTCTTTAGATTAAGCGGCGATTATCCACAGCATTCTATGCTTAAATTAATAGAGTAACAGAGCGCATGAACAGCACATGGGAGACATACATGAAAGCCTTTATTAGCTGGGCTTAAAATGACTAGGCACCTCTCTGCCCGCTAGCACAAATTGTAATTAAAGGACAAGACGCAATAACGACAAGGATGTCTCCTTTCTTCCTTCAGCATAGGTATAATATCAACCTACTATAGCTAGAGATACCTGCGGGCGCCAATCGCAGAAAGTACACTACACATGAGAGATCTAACCGCGAGAAAGCCAAGTCTATTGTCACTAAACTACGCTACCTTGTAGAACTTGCGCAAGCATCTATGGCACAGGAATAGCAAGAGCAGGAACGTCAAGCTAATAAGCATCGCCGAGAAGCGCCACACCTCCGCGTCGGCGACAAAGTATGGCTAAAATTAGACAAGCAGTTTGCTACAGGCCGAAAATTAAAGAAGCTAGACTAGAGGAGCGCGAAGTACATAGTTATTAAGGTAATAAATACGCACATAGTTTAACTAAATACACCTCTAGGCCCTTATAATATTTTTTATATTAACTAACTCTAACGAGTAGCATTAGACCCCTTACTAAGCTAAATAAAGGACGACGACTAGCTACTGCTAATTTAGGTAGATACTAATAGCGCAGATATGTAGGAAGTAGAAGATATATTAGCAGAAGTGTGCTAATGACGCGGACGGGGATAGAAGTGGTGGTATAAAGTAAAATAAAAAGGCTACCACCTACTAACTATAAAGCTAGTTAAAAACCTCCAAAATACTAAAGCGAAGATTCGATAGGAGTAATTTATAAAGCTATATTAAAACCTTAATACACGACTTCTTCCTGCAGGGTTTCGGCGTGGATCTAATAACCTTTATCTGGACGCTATAAGAGAGGAGGGGGGTAATATAATAAGCTAAATGCCTTATTGTACTATTCCTTAGTAAAACCTTTAGTAAAACCCTTAGTGCTCCTTTAGACTAAGTGGGGCCTTAGAAATCTTTTAAATCTTCTTGACAATAACAGCGCACATATAAGTTTGGCCTTACTTATAGATAGTTTGCTCCTCATCGAATACAATCCTATTACCAGGCATCGGCAACCTTTGCGCAGCCCCTTATATAGGTAAGTAGTTAAGCTTAGAGTAGTATTAATTAGCTTTCGCCTAGGCGGCGCGTAGGTTAATTATAAGATAGTCTTTAGGCGCTTTTTTATAGGCGTTATAGTTAATAGCCTTATAGGCCTTAATGCGCTACTCGTAGTACAAAAGTATATACTTAAAAATAGGTATAATCTTAGTAATTACGCCGTAATAGCTACTTTTAAGAAGGCTATTAACGTTATTAGCACTTTTAATACCTTTACTATAACCCTTAAGGCGCTTTATTATAAGCTTTAGTAGTTGTAATACTTTAATATATTTAGTAACTATAGCCTAGTTAGTAGCTAATAGCTTATTAGATCTTATCTAAGGCTGCGCGTTAGGTAACTTATTATAGTAATTAGCTATAAATATATCCTTATTATAGATATAGTAAATATAATAGGTAGCGTACGCGTTAATAGTAGGTTGTAATTTAATAGCGCGCTTAAAAGTAGAGTAAAATAAGTTTTAATAAGTAATAATAGGCTTTACTAACTCTAATATTTTACTACGCGCCTTTATAAGTAGCTTAGCGTTAGTAATACGCTAAAAGTTATTAAAAAGCTTATACTGCTAGGACGTTTTAATATGCCTAATAATGTCTAAAAGGACGCTAAGAGGGCCGCCTTTACGCCAGGTGCGTATAAAATCGCTTTTGTCCTGCTAATTGTTAGTAACTACTCCTAAGATCTAACTAGGAGGACAGGAAGTGAGTACAAAGCGCGACGCAGGCAGCGATACATACGTGTAAAATAGGTAAAAAGTTACTAACTTACGTCTAGATTACTAATATTATTATTAAACGCGTTAGCGTCGTTTCCCTAAAGTAGCGTCTATTTAATAAGGTTAAGAATATAAGGCCTATAATAGAGGTAGTAATAGGTTATACTAAAGCCTATCTTGTAAGTAAGCGCGAGGATAGTAGTGTCGTTATTATTAGCGTTATTAAAGATAAAGTAACTAATACTATATTAGTCTATACTAAACTATTATAGTAACTTGCTAATAATTTTACTAATTTTCTCTTTACTATAGGCGCCTATTAGCTATAATAACGCGATAGGTAGGTTAATAATCTTACTATTACTATTAACGTAGTGCGTAATAACGCCTAGAAAGCTACACTTACCTTCCTTTATTATTTATTTATTAAAGCTAATATAAATCTTGCTTAGTACTATTAATAATATAGCCTTAATAATAGGCTATAGGTACTTATATAAACGTATAATAAAGCGCGACACGCTTATATAGTAAGTCTATAAAGCCCTAGCTACCTCTAGGTTTATAGCCTTAAGTATTACGTAAAAAGCTAGCGTTTTAAATTCGCGTAGCAGGTAATTATTTTTAATAAGCTAGCTAATAGCTACTACACAAAAGTCTTAGTAGTTAAAGTCTAATAGCTTATTAGTAATAGCCTAAGTAATCTTAATTTTATTATTCTTAATAATAGCATATAGTAACCTATTCACTACCTTTATTAGGCGCGCCTTACTTAGCGTAAGGTAACTATACTTTTTTTGCTTAAGGTGGCGCGCTAATATTAACGTTAATATTATTATCTTATATAAGCTACCGCCGCTAGCATCTATAACCTTACGCTAGTGGTAGTAATAGTAGATAAAGAAGATTCGCGATAGGTTGTTGCGTAGTGTAACATAGTAATTATACTAGTATACGCAGCTTTTCTTCTACTTCTAGGTTACTAGTAGCTTTATATATTTAGGCAGGCGTAGAAAGTTAATACTTTTAAAGTTATCCTTAAATAGCGCGTTAAATCCCTTCTCTACTACATTATTATCCTCTGCAATAGCCACTATAGCAGCTTTACTACCCTTGGTAGGCGCAATAAGGGCGTCTGCGGCTTGGGTATCGCGTAATCTCGACTCGAAGGTAGGCACTATAGTCGCCTAGCTTGCCTAGCTTGCTGCAACTATCGCTTTGCGTAGCGATATACGTTAAGACTACAACGCGTTAATATTAATAGGCTATAATATAGTACTACTTAGCTTTACGCGCTTATTTAGGCTATTACTACTTTTATACTTTTACTTAATAGTTTAGGGCGCTGGTATAGTAGCGATAATAGTAAAAGTAATTAAAAAAGGTAATATAGTATATATTATAAGCACTAAAAAAGATAGGAGGACGCGCTTTTTAGGTATATAAGTATATTAAAATAGAGCGCTAAAAGACTTACTAAGCTAGCTATAATACTAAAAAATTATTATAAGATTATATATACAGGTAACTTAAAAGCCTTATTAAAAACCCTACTAGTAGTGCTAAGTTATTAAGCTAATTAAGCTTTCTAATTAAGCCTGCCCTCTAAGGCTTAATTAGAACCCAAGTTTTAAACTCTAGGCTTGGCTTAATTGACCTGTCACGTGATCATCAAGCCCGATCAAGCCGATCAAGCCAGCTTGATTGTTAGCAACTATGTGGTATGCGGAGGTTAAGGACATGCGTAGAGGCAGGATGCATACGATTGACGTTCCTTTTAAAATCTATACGATCTCTGAGAACTTACAACAGGTCTGTTAGGGCCGAACGACACTGCGTTCGCGATGTTGCTCGCGGTCGAGCTGACGTCTCCTTCGGCGAAGCAGCTGCACGTGAATAGTGCTCACACGTATCAAAATCAAGTACCCTTATACCCACTTGCAATCAAATCCAATCTCCATAGCCAACATAAATCGTCGTTCTGACTGGCAGTACACCGTAGTAGTGTACTGGCAGGACCGCAACAACTACGAGCACAGGGAAGCCTCCCTTTTTGGTGGTATGTTTTCGGACGATGATAGCGATCCCGAAGACCTATACAGCGAGCAAAACAACAGCACTCCCGGTAACTTACTCATTGAGGCCGACCTAGTAAGTACCTATTCTCTGTGCTAATTTAGTTGCTTAAGTATAAAGTTTCAAGAAGCCTTCAGCAAGCTCCCTACTCTCCCTGAAGAACTCGATGATGTCGATGAGTCGGACGGCTACTACTATATTTACCTTGACTACGAAAGCGAGCTTAACAACGCCAAGATTAAACTCCAACTTCTCTTTGCTATCGTAGAGTAAGTATTCTGACCTATTCCTTGTCCTGTATAGTAGCGCGTTTTATACTGATTTCTCCTTACAGGTCCCCAACCATGCATCCCATGAATCCCCTGCGTTGCCGTCAAGGCCATCGCTGGTCAGTGAAGTGCCGTCGATCCTATGGAGGGTTCGCCACTCAGGGCGATTGCCTTGGGGCGATTCTGGACGCGTCGATTAGAGAGTGGCAGGAGTTTGAAGAGGATAACGAACAGGAGGAGGGTAATGAGAATGAAGATGAAGATGAAGATGAAGATGAAGATGAAGATGAGGACGAGGACGAGGATGAGGACGAGGACGAGGATGAGGATGAGGATGAGGATGAGGATGAGGATGAGGATGAGGATGAGGATGAGGATGAGGATGAGGATGAGGATGAGGATGAGGATGAGGA
>ML976680.1:232259-253496 GCA_010015655.1 Bimuria novae-zelandiae CBS 107.79
GGGGGGGGGGGGGGGGGGGAATGCAGAGGTGGGTGGTATTAACGATGCTAGGTGGGGCTGCGCGCCAAGGAATATTGTCGTTTCGTAAATTCCCGCTCACCATGTGACCTGCCCCACATGTTAGTAATCGATTCTCGTACGTTATTTGAAACACGGATTTACTAGCTAAATATCAACCTTTTAATGCATTTAAAGAATCTATAAGTACTCTATAAAGTTACTAAATAAAGCTAGGTTGCCGCTAACGGTATTATAGGCCGTAATTAATTATCTTAAGGACAACGTTAGCATTATAAAAATCTAAAAAGACTCTAAAGTAGCCTACTTAATAATTAGGAGGATTTAACTTAGCCTAGAGTACTAAGGGTAGCCTTACCCGCCAGCCTGCGTACGGCGGGGGCGATTGCCGTTACTACTGCAGTACCATCGCGAGAAGCTTAAAGAGTTGCTGCAAGGCTGGCTAAATACCTACCTAGATAAAATGCAGGCTTTCTTATATAACGATTATAACGTAAAAGCCTTATAAATAACTATCTAGGAGACCCTTGCTAGCATGAAGTAGAGTTAAAAACTAATAACTAAAGTAGTAGCTAAGTGTAACGTAGTTCTTTATTAAGCGTTTTAAGCTCGCTGCTAGCTAGCGTATAAGGTGGAGCAAGTAATAGTACTTAATAAGAGCACTTATAATAAGCGTATAGATAATTATAAGTATACCTAGGTAGAAGTAAATACGCTAGTTTAAGTATTATACTTAGCGTAGAGGTTAGAAAGGTAGAGCTTACTACTAGCTATAGATATTAATGGGTATTTTAATTATCTTATCTATTAAGGAGCAATTATAGCAGAGCTAATAAAGGAGTTTATAACTAGTAAAGTGCTGTTGTATTACACGCCGTACTTAAGGCCACGCTTAGTAATTATAATAAATAACGCTTCTATTTATTAATTAGCTAGAATTTAATAGCTTTATTTAAACGCTAGAGTAGTACTTAAGTACCTATCGCTGTACTTATCTAATATGAATCTAATCGAGCAGAGCTTTAAGGCGTTAAAGTTATAGATAAAAAAGAACCTCTAGCAGGCGCCTATCTTTTAGGATTTCTTATATTTTTTAGAGTTAGGCGTGCAGGAGGTTTGCTATAACAACGTACGGGCGAGAAAGTACTTTAGCTACTTAGACTGGCAGGTGTGAGGTGTATAGGAGATAGAGAGCTTAAGCGATTAACGCATTATTATTAAGTATAAATATTATTAAGTATTACGATAGTAGCCTATACGGACTTAGTATTTACTAGCGTTAAGTTATTTATATTATAGTTCTACATAATTCTATTAATAAGTTAATTTAATATACGTATACTTAGGTAATAACTTCCTTAAAATTAACTTTTACAAGCTAGAATTAGCAAAATAAAGAACGTAAGTAGCTATATGCGTAGATCCTCTAGTGCTTAATAGCTTTTACTATTGTAAGTAATTCTTTGTCGTGTACTTCGTACCGTAATTCTTTTGGTGTAAACTTGTGCGAGTAGTATGCGATTAGGTGCTATTTGCTATTTTTTTTCTTACTTTACATATGCTCTAACTACTAAGTTACTTGCATCTGTTTTAATGCGTAGTGGTTTACTAATCTAGAAGTGTATAAGGACTAGTAGTGTAATGCATGCTTCTTTTAGCATCCTAAATGTCTGTTCGCATATCTTTGTCTAGTTAAAGGGTTGGTATTTCTTCGTGAGGTTCGTAAGTAGTAGTGTAATCTTCGAGTAGTTCGCTATAAATTATTAATTAAATCCTATAAATTTTAGGAAGGCTTATACTTTCTTAAAGTTAGTAGGTAGCTTCTACTTCTTTACTTCCTTAATCTTAGAAGGGCTTACTTGTATGCTTTCTGTGCTAATAATGTGTCCTAGAAACTCTAGTTCCGTAACATGAAACTTGCATTTTTTAAGTTTTAATTATAGGTTGGCGCCGTCTAGCGCTCGTAGTACTATTTATACGTGTTACACATAATCTTCTTCTTACTTAGAGAATATTAGGATGTCGTCGAGGTAGGTAACTATAAATATATTAAGGTAGTTCCTTAGTACATTATTAATTATTACTTAAAATGTCACTAGTGCATTCGTGAGTCTAAAGGGCATAACTTAGTACTTAAATAGTCTATATCTTATTTAAAATACTATCTTCTACTCTTCACCTTCTATAATTTATATAAGGTGGTATTTATCTCGTAGGTCTAGTAAGGTAAACATCTTAGCTCGTCCTAGCCTGTCTCGTAGTTCTTGTATGTTTGGTAATAGGCATCTGTTTTTCACTATTATGTTATTTAGCGCTTAATAGTTAATATATAGTCGTAGGGTACTATCTTTCTTTATAACAAATATTAGTAGTAAGGCTACTAGTAATTTTAATTCACGAATCTATTGCCTGTTGAGGGCCTTTTTTAGGAATTCGCGTGTCCATTGGAGTTCCTTTTTGTTCTGGCTGTATAGTGGTCCAAAGGGCGGCGTTTTCCCTTCTTCGAGAACAATGCGATGATCTTGGTATATGTGCTTAGGAAGGGCGTTTGCTCCTTTCTCTTCCTAAAATAAATAACTCTATTCTTTATATTTATTAGGGATATTAAGAGGTGTGCTATTCTCTTCTTACTTACGCTTTATAACTTAGTAGTTCCTGCTAGCGTTTGCTAAGTTAGTTTTGTATTTATTACCTTCTAGTCGCGAGACTATGTTATTAATAGCTCTCTTATTTACTATTATGCTCTATTAATGCGTAGGCTTTGCTTATAATATACAGTTACAGCACTTAAAGAATAGCTTTTATTATTTTTAGTTAATTATTAGGTTATGCTTCCTAAACTAGGGTAGTCTTAATATTACATCGTAATTAGCTTTCTTTAGTATGTCGAGGGTAATTAGTTCTTAGTGTCTATAGATCTTGAGTGTCGTCTTAACCTCGTACTCTATTCGTGGCGTGCCTGGTATAGGTTGTCTATTCGCGATATAGATATCGTATGCTACTGCCTTCTTGCGCTCGTAGAGTCCGGCTCTATTAAGTGCACTTCGGGATATGTAGCTCTACTGCGCCCTAGAATCCAGCATGGCCTTTATCTATGTTCTATTAAGCTATACTAGTAGCTTAATTAATGCTTAACTATTTATAGCATTTATTTCTTTAAAGGCGTCTTCTCGCTAGAGCCTAGGTCTAAAAAAGATATCTTTTTCGTAGGTTGCTCTGCCAGTTCGAGGTATTTCGTGCCTTTCCTTTTATCCTAAGGTTATTACTTTGTTTCCTCGTAGGATACTTCACCGTCTTTTTCTTCTATTACTAATTTAATCCTAAGGGTCGTGGTACCCTTAGGTATACGATTGAATCCATGCTTTTCCTTTTATCCTCTATATTCCTTATAGTTAGGGTGTAAGTATGTTTGCTATATATTTAACGCGTATTTTCTATTAACTAGTAATAATATTACTTAGTTTAGCGCTTAGTTAAAGTGTAGAAAGTATCGCGTTTCGCGTTTCTTCTAGAAGTAAATATTATAATTAGTAATAGGGCAGTCAAACTACTCCTATTTATATTATTAGTATATTCGGGGAAAGTAGCTGTATTCCTTAGCTTAGTAATAAAAAGTATATTAATTTTCTCTATAGAGGGTCTATCGTATGGTCCTATGCGTAGGGTTACGGTGGTCTAGGTCGTACTGTGGTTTGTAGTTCGGGTTTTTATTTGGGTACTTCTTCTTTAGGTCTTCGTTTTTATAGCGATGGTCTGTCATTTCACGTGCCGCTTTACTAACCAGGTCGGGTTAGTAAGTATAGTGAAATGCTTTAGTGTAGTCTTATTATTCTATTGCTATGAAACCAAAGTCTCCTTCTCGAGGTTAGTGTTTTTCTAAGAAGTCGAAAACGTTTGTTGTCTTATTAGTAACTAGCTTATTCTAGCTAAGGTAAAGTGTAAGAGATTAAGGCATTAGCTCTATCTCTTTCTTATTTAAACCTTTATATATATCTTTATAGAGTTGTAAGTTAGGTAATCCTAATTGCTCTAAATCTTTGTCTTAGATATCGAGTTACTTAATAGCGTCTATTACTTATTATTTTTCGTTAGTTACGTCTGTATTTGCGATAAATAGTACGTTTAACTATCTAACGACCTTATTCTTAGATCTGTAGTTTCTGGCGATATAGCCTAGTTTGCCATATGTAAAGTATAGGCGCGTCCCGGTCCCCTTACGTTAGGTTCTATCTAGGTTACGCTAGTTAGGCTTTTAAAAGCTTATAGCTTTTCCTATTCCCTTTTCTAGGTTATTAAACTAGATATCTTTTATTAGTTAGGGTCTATAATAGTTGCGTTGCTAGCGTCGAGGTGTTTTTAGTGGCGCCCTGTAGACTACAGGTGCCTATTGTCCGAAACTAACGTTCCTTAGGTTTTTGCGTAATTCTTCTTGCAAGGTAAACCATTCCCTATTAATGCGGATAGTCTCTTTGTATAGTTCCTCTAAGGTCTCTATCTTTGCACCACTACGCAGAAGTTCCTTACATATATTACGTTTAAGTCCTTATTTATATATTATCTTAAGAGATTTGTCCTCCTAGTTAAGTTACATGGCGTACTTATAGAATTTAGCTATATACTTAGCTATAAATTATTACTATTGGATTGTCTAGATCGCACGTTTAGTAATAGCAGTTTTATTAGCAATTCTAAATATCTATCTAAGACATTTCTTAAAGTTAGCGTAATTCTTAATAATGTTAACTACATTTACGTTACTATTAATATAGTCCTTATCCTTATTATCGTAATCTATATCTAAGTACTTAACTAAGTAAGGATAGATTTATTCTTTAGCGGCTCCTTATATATATGTCGCGGCGAAGATAACCTTCTTTTTATCTTTAAGGTCTTTATTCTAGTTAAAGAAGTAGAGGTCTAGTTGCAATAGTTAGGTATTAAGGAGGGTATAATTGCTATTATACAAGTCAGGTTTGTATGCCTTGTTCTTGCCATCTCCTATAAGGGTGACATGGTTGTCCGAAGCTATAGAAGAGTTAGGGATCTTATTAGTACTTATATTAAGGGCGTTTAAAATGTTAGGTTCTATTTAGGGTAGCTAGTCCTAAGTGGGCTAAGGTTGGTTCTCGGGCAAGAGTACTTGATAGGATAAGAGAGGGTGTAGTAATAGCTCACGCTTGTTGCTAGGGGTGTTAGTATTAAAAGTATATATAGCATAATTAAATTAATAAGATTGCTTAGTTAGATCTAAATAATAGATTAATAAACAGGTTAAACGCGAATGCCATAAGGGTATTCGTGTTAGGTTATATACAAGAGGGTTATTAGTTACTGTCCACTCTCCTCCTGCCATCCCCAAGTCTTGGTGGATGGCAGCGCCGTCCGTGGATGGTACACCTTCCATGACCTTGGCGGGATGGTATGTCTTGGCTGGATGGTACGTCACGTGACCTCGGTTACGCAACCCCGCCGAGTGTTACCCCCACTGAGGGCCCGTTAATTAGTCCTCAGCGTCTTGTGCATGTTCAGATCCTAACAGACAGTCAGTGCACCACCCAACAAAATCGCTCAGCTAGTAACATGAGGCTGCTAAGCCACCCACAATCAATATTATTACGAGATTTTCTGTATTTGAGGTCTCCTAGGCCTGTAGATGATTGCTAGCTACTTAGATTATAAATATCTACTTAATGTTCTAATAATTCGGCCACTGCGCGATAAGGGCGTTAGTAGAGTAAATATAGCTTTATTAGCGCGTACAGGTACTAACGCAGGCTTTTTTTTCTTAATAAATAAAATAGTAGACCCTAAAGCCTTTTTCTTACCCTTTTTTAGCTAATTTAATATAATTTTAAAGTTATTTAATTAGCCCTATAAGCCTGTTACTTAAGGCATTACTTAGTAGCTTTATTAGCCCCCTACTTTACGCGCGTATTTTTAGTAGCTACTTAAGTAACACGCTTCTTTTAAAGTAGCCTTACTTTAAGCTACTAGCTAGCCTAACAGGCCTCTACTTACTTACTTTTTTAAAGCTATAATTACTACGCTTTAATATCTTTTTTATATTAATAATTACGTGCGCGCTATATGCTATAAGGTAATAAAAAAATAGCTCTACTATAATACTTATCTTGCTAATTAAGAGATAGAGGCCTGCCTTGCTTTAAGCGTTTCTTCTATGTTGCTAGAGCCTCCTGCAGGCCTTTGTTTTCATGCTCTAGGAGTTACTTTTGTATAGAGATTAAGTATATAGTTCGACTCAGCTTCTTAGCCTTATTACTACCCCCTGTATTAATAATAGCCTTTAGAAGCCTATTAATCTTTCTCTAATTTAAAGTACTAAGTACTAAGGTTAAGCTCTCTTATAATTATTAACTAAGAGGTATAGTCTAATTAAATTACTTAAAAATAATTATTAGATCTAGCGAGAAGATGCCTATAGCTTTAAAAGCCCGCAAGATTAATAGCTACTTTATAGTATTAACCTAGGCCTTCTAGAATAGGCTAAAGAAGTCTCTTTTAGCAATAGAGGCTAGCCCTTAGCTATTTTATAGGAAGGCTAATAGCTCGTTTAAATACGCTATTAATAGAGGCTTAAACATGTAGACATCGAGAGGCTATAATATATAGGTTAAATAAGGTAGATAGATAGCTAACAGGATCCTATTGCAATCGTAATAGTTAATAAAATCTATAGTAATATAAGATCTATAGCTGTTAAGGATTAATAGTTAATATAATCGTCTAGCTTTTAACTTTATAAGGCGATTAAACACCTATTAAAGCTATATAAGGCCTATTTAATTATTTGTCTAGCTAGATTCTAATACCGTGATAAAGGCCTAATAGTGTTAAGGATTAAGGTCCTCTATCTAACTTAATTATATATCTATAGAGGTGGCCTAATAGATTAAAGCTAGATCTAGGGCAGATCCGTTAGCGCATATACAGGCTATAAGTAATATCTACTTGCGGCTACTATTTTAAATAGCTTGCCTTACTACCTTACTCTCGTATAGAGGCCTATCAAAGATCCTCTTTGAACGGGAGGTGATTCCAAGTAGGATGCCTTTTTCGTCCATATTGTAGATATGCTGAGCCTCAATCTGATACTGCTCTATTTTCTGCTGTAGGAGGTCAAAATAGAGCCTATATTTCTCAAGGGAATCAGCTTTTTGGCGATTGCTGTCGATGCCGGTCGTCCATCGTGATATCAAGGATTCAGCGTTGCGCCGAACAAAGCGATCAACCCATCTTATAGAGACCTCCTTTTGAGCAATACAGGACGCGAAGTTCTGTACCATCTGACGTGTAGGAGGTAGGCCTCTCTCAGTAAGACGCTGTATATGCCGTAGGAGCTCCTTTTCTGCTTGTTGGCTGAGATTTCGGCGATTCTTATCGGTAGCTTCGCGCGCCTGCTTGACGCGTCGGTGCCTGCGCATCAACGTAGTATGGACAACACCATACTTTTTGGCTATTTGTCTATACGAAAAAGGTTCTCCTGGTTTTAGCGATTCGATTGCTCCTATCGCGGCCTCGATCGAATCCATATTGGTGGAGATGCGGCGCGTTGAAGTTGGGGTGTTGCATGGTGGGGTGGTGCACTGACTGTCGCGGTGCACTGACTGTCTCGGCACGGTACCGTGCCCGTGCGCGCAGCGATCCACGTCGCGCAGCGATCCACGAACAACATGCTCACCTACTTAAAGATAACGTTATTATAATAGTTATAATAGCTATTTTTATAAAAAATTTTAGTAGAGTAACTCGTAATATGTATATAATTAATTCGTATTATCTATATTTACGTGGAACGTTAATAATGCGGCCACGAGAGTTGACTTTGGGTGGAGCAGCTGATGCAGCTTCTGCGGGCTCGCTGACAACCCTAGCACCACCCGCACCTCTTTTAGGCGTAGGCTTTACTAAGGGAGCTCTTGAGGCTTTGCGCTTGCCCGTTTGGGCAGTTTTAGATGCTCTCTTAGTGTTTTGTGCTTCGATTCTGGCTGCGCGAGCAGCAGCCTGTTCGGCCTTCATCTGATCTCTCACCATTTTGGCTCTCTCTCTCGCCACGCGTCTCTCCTCAGCCTCCTGTTCTCGGAGAAGCTTGGCAGCAGCTTGAAGCTCCTTCCTATTCGCCTTTGCAAGCTGCTCCTCATGCTTTTGTTGTTGTACTACTGCCTCTCGTGCACGTGCCTCTCTTAGCTTGCGCGGAGACTAGAAGACAGCATTACTATAGTACTCCTTACGCTATTATAAGTTAAGAGGTTTATTACGCTTTTTATACTTTCTTTTTATAGTAAGCGCCTCTCTTAGGCCATTATTCTTATAGTATAGTAGCTTATTTTAAGCTAAGAGCAAGTAGAGCGTTTAGGATAGTAACTTAGAGTCCTTTATAGTAGTATCCTTTACTATAGAGCGTATAAGACGCTCTATTTAACGCTAGTTACTCTCTTTAAGTGCTAAGAAACCTACTTTATATACTTCTTACTTTCTAAAGCTCTCTCTCTTAAAGCGTTTAAGTATAGCCTCTCGCTCTATAGGCTATATGCTAGTGGCTTTAAAGGACTTAAGGACTATCTCTATTATAAAAGTAAATTACTAGGCACTTTAGAATAGTAGAAAAAAGTCTTCCTTTATAACTAGGATAAGCCCTTAGCTCTTTTAGAAGTGACTAGAGAGCTCCTTAGAGTAGCTACTAAAAAAAGGTTTAAAGCAAATAATATTAAGTAGCTAAAGCGTATAAGTAAAGTAAGGGGGAAATATAGCTAGGAGTATATAATAAAAGTTATAGTAGTTAATAAACGCCTTCGTAAGGTAACTACTATAGCTATTAAGTATAAGGAGACGCTAGTCTTTTCTATAACGCGCTTTCTACTTTATATAGTAATTAAATACCTACTCTAGCTATGCCAAACTAATATCGTTATTTATCTATCTAAATAAAAATAAAGCTATAAAGACGCCATGTTGCCTAGCTTTAATAGCAGCCACCCACAAGGCTTGTAGTAAGCTGTTCGCCGACTAATAGATAATGCCTAGCAATAGAGCACTCCCATCCGCGCAAATAGCTATAAGGATAGTAATCCACTCACAAGAGCTATCTTAAAGAGCTATAGTAACCTCCTTTTACTCCCACATCTAACGACTAAACACTTGTTTAGAGTAACTAAGTACACCTATTATAACGCCCTTCTTATCTATATTATATATATAACGTGGCTCTAAGCTATACTTAGTAAGCTTTAAGTATAGTAGCTTAAAGTACGCCTTATATTTCTCTTTAAAGTTAGCTTTATAGCGTGTGGCGTCTATCCTAAGTGTGTATTTAGAAATAAAATACTTATAGTTTTAGTTTAAGAAGCGCGTAACTTAGGTATTAAAGGCGCTCTTAGCGGTAATCTTAGAAGTAAAATTTTATATTATCTCTTTTATAGGAGGTAGCCCTCGCTTTATTAAGCCTCTAATATACTCTATAAGTTTATACTCTTATTATAAGCTAAGTAATTATTAATTATAATTATTAGCCTTCTATAGGCGCTAATAGCCTTAGTGTCTTTAAGTTAGCGTAGCATGTAATACACTAAACTAGCAAGTAATTACGTAGTATAAAAAGTATTCTCTTAGTTTTAGTAATTTAATTACTATAATTACGTTATTAATTAGTGCTATAGTAGTAGAGTTACGACGCGTTAAAGTTAGTGGCTTATCTGGTGTTTTGGTGTTCGTGGATCGCTGCGCGACGTGGATCGCTGCGCGCACGGGCACGGTTCCGTGTCTCGGCAGTCAGTGCGCAACATCAGTCAATGCGCGCTCACGAAAAAACGCGTCAGTTTTCAACACCACCTATCTCGGCCATCATGGACGCTATTGACGCTGCGCTTGCAGATATCGAATCGCTAGAACCTGGAGAATCTATTAATTATACAAAAATTGCGAAAAAGCATGGCGTTGTACAATCTACGTTAACGCGTAGGCACAACGCGCTTACGCAGTCGCGCGAAGCTGCAGGCTCTACACGCAGAAAAATCAGCCCACAACAAGAGCAGGAGCTTATACGATATATTAATAAGCTCATTAAAGAAGGCCTTCCACCTACTAGGCAGATAATCCAAAGTTTTGCAAGCTCTATAGCGAAAACAGACGTTAGCATCTCGTGGGTTGATCGCTTTGTGGACCGGAACAGCACCAAGCTTATATCAAAATGGACGACTGGAATCGACAGCAATCGCCACAAAGCTGATTCAGAAGCAAAATATAGGCTCTATTTTGAGCTTCTGCAGCAGAAAGTCAGCCAATACAGAATCGAACCTCGTAATACGTACAATATGGATGAAAAAGGCATCCTACTTGGTATCCTCTCTAGGTCAAAGCGTATTTTCAGCAGGGCTTTGTACGAGCGCAAGGAAGTTAGGCAGGCAATCTAGGATGGCGATCGGGAATGGATTTCAATTCTAGCCTGTATCTGCGCTGATGGGTCAACTCTAGATCCAGCGCTGATCTATCAGGCAGGCCCTGATGGGATACAATCAAGCTGGGTAGAAGAAATTAACCCCGAGGATCACTTAGTCTTTATTACCTTATTAAGCTCTAGCTAGACTAATAACGAGATAGGCCTCGCATGGCTTAAATAGGTGTTTAATTACTGTATAAAGGTAAAAGCTTATTAATTATATTAACTTCTTATCCTAGATAGTCATAGATCCTATATTACTATAGATTTTATTAACTACTATAATTAAAATAGGATCCTACTTGCTATCTTTTCTCTTTATTTAACGTATACGCTATAGCTACTTAACGTTTACATTTTTAAGTCTTTTTTAGCTGCTTACTTAGCTAAGCTATTAGCTTTCCTCTATAAGAGCTATAGACTAGTACTAATTACTAAAAGAGACTTCTTTAGCCTATTCTGTGAGGACGGGCACGGTCTCCTACATCTGAAGAAGTAGATGAGTTAAGTTGGCTCTATTTCAGCTACACTTAGATAAGGAGACTATAGGTATATAGGCCTGCAGCGCTTTTGTGCGCTGCTGCTCGGCACCGGAACAACTATCCATCCAGGGCGTGACGTAGTCGCGCCTTGTACGCGAGGTCATGTGACCTACCGGCACGCCAGGCCGTCACATATTCTAAAATACCTAAGTTAGTTCTATTACTTAGTATTTAGTCCTAAGAGCTTTTAAAGCTACGGTTATCTCTCTAGTTAACCTAAAGGCTATACTTAAAAGATTTACTAAAGATAGCTAATCTAATTAAGAATTAAAGAAAAGCTTAACCTTAGTACTTAGCGCATTAGATTAGCTAAAAATAAAGATTTTCCTATAAAGTGTAGTAGATAGGAAGGTGACTAAAGAGACACGCAAGCTTAGTTAATTAATTTACTTAATTTTTATTTAAAAGTAACTAGTTAAGCATAAAAATTAAAACTTAGGAAAAGCTTAAATAACAAAAAAAAAATATTTAAATTAACGCAAAGCTCTGCCTTTTAAAGAGCCTTATAAGTATTATAGAGGTGTAGTTTTTTTTAGATACCTAGTAAGGTATAGAAGGCGCAGGAGAACCTACACTAATAAGAAGTTTAAGAAGAATAATTATAGCTTTAAAGAAGTAAGGTAGCTAAGGCTAAAAAGGCTAGCTAGTAGCTAAAGGCTAAATTACTTTAAGAAAAGCGTATTACGAGGGCTAAGGCTTACGTAGCTTAAGTAAAGAAGAAGGCTAATTAGGTAGCTAAGTAAGCGTAAAAGTAGTAGGCTTGTAGAGCTTAGTGATAATATTAGAATTATTTAAAACTAGCTAAAAAGCGTAGTAAAAATACCTTTAGGCTAGCTAGAAAAGCTATTTAGAAAAAAAAAGCCTGCTACTAAAGCTATAAATACTAAAGCCTTAGGTGCTATATTGCGACCTTAGGATCCTTAGTTACGCAGCGGCCGTAATATTAAAATACTAAGTAGATTTTTATAACTATTATTAATTATTAAGCCTTATAGAGCTCTCTACTAAAAAATCTTATAATAATAGGTATATTAAAATTTAAGAGACTAATAAACTTAGAGTCCTTACTAAGTTTATTTATAATTATTATAATATTCGTGCAGCCATTGCTCTTGGGTAAAGTAGTAATAAAGTCTATTATAATATATTTTTATCTTTATTTAGATAGTAGTAAGAGCTTTAGTAGGTCCTATTTTACTTCTCTTTATAGTTTAGTTCTTTTATAAATATTATAGTTCTTAATATACTGCCTTACTTAGTTACCTATTTTTAGGAAGAAGTAGTCTTAAGTAAAAATCTTATATATATTTTCTTATCCTAAGTATTCTAAAGCTAGGTAATTATACACGACCGCTATTAGCTTTATCTATAAAAGTTTTAATTCTAGTACCTATTATCTTAACCTATAGTATAGGTATCCTTAGTTATCTATACTATATTCTAAAATACTAATAGATAACTTCTACCTAGGTTTATACTTCCTAAGCTTGTTCCTAATATAGGCCTTTATCTTATTATACGCGCTGTCTTTATTACGTTTTACCTCTTACTATATAGTGTTAAAGTCTAGTTTATATTGCTTAGCAGGGTTATCGCCTCCTTAGAGGGTTAATATAGATAGTTTAGGGTATATTAGATAAGTAAGCACTAGGTCCTTATCTACTTTAGTATAGTTAGGTTTCTTTATAGTAGTAGGTGTTTAGGGGATAAAAGACTTTAAGCTATTTCTTTTAGTAGTTTTTTAAAAAAGCGTAAAGTATTTTAACTTTAATTTATTATTTTTACTATCCTTTAGTAAGTTTTAGTTTTTTTAAGAGAGGGCGTTTTCACTAGAGTTTACTAACCCTAGTCTATATATAAACGTTATATTAATATAGCTAAATATATTTACTTACTAAACGTGTTCTTTATCTAAACTTTATTTAGTAGCGTAATACGTAAGGTTCTTATAATTAGTGTAGACTATAAGGCACTTTATTACTTAATATATATAGTCTTATTTATTTACGTATATAATAACTATAAGTATCTCTTTATTATTGATAGCGCAGTTATATTCTACTAGGCTATTCTTTACTAAGAAGTAAGTTACTAGGCGTAGTATCCTATTATTATTATACTAAGAGAAGTATCCCCTAGTTAACTAGCTAGAGACGTTTACTTTTAGTACTAATTTTTATTTAGGGTTAAAATAGGCTAGTGCGGAGTCCGTATAAAACGCTATCTTTAGGAAGTTAAATATATACTATTACTTTTATCCCTAAATAAATTCTACTCTACTATTAGTAAGCTTTATGAAGGGGCTTACTATGTTAGAGAAGTCTTGTATAAATCTTTAATAAAAGTTTATAAAGCTTATAAAGCTCTAGACTTCTTTTACTAAACTTAGTAGCTTTTATTTTTAAATTATTAAGATTTTATCTAGGTCTATGCTTACACCCTTATTAACTTTTATAATAAATTTAAGGTACTTAGTCTTTTTAATATAGAACCTAATTTTTTAAAATCTAAATATAGTCCTATAGCCCCTAACGTCTTAATTATAGTACGTACTTTCTCTTTGTAGTCTTTTTGGCTGCCACTAGAGAAGATAAGAGTATTATTTATATATACTAAGTAGTATTTATTAAGGTGCTCCCTTAGTACCTAGTTAATATACTACTAGAACGTACTTCGCGCGTTAGCTAGGCTAAAAGGAACTACTAGCTACTTATAAAGACTAAATTAGATTCTAATATGATCTTTTATTTCTTGCTTTTTGCTATCTAAAGCTTATAGAAGGCTTAAATTATATTAAGTTTATTAAACTATATAGCCTTCGTAAGGGGCTAAAGTGTCTTACTAATTAATAGCAAAAAGTACTAGACCTTCTTTAAAATAGCGTTTAGGGCTTAATAATTAATGTAAAATCGTATTCTTCTACTAAATTTTTTAATAAATAATACTACGACGGTGGCGCTAGACTTACTTACTTTAATAAAGCCTTTATTTAAGTATTTAATAAGCTCTTTCTAAAAGACAAGCAACTCTTTACTAGACATATTAAATAGAGGGCTATAGGGGATCTTTAGGGTCTTGCTATCTTTTTCCACGAGAGGGATAGAAAGATTTACTCTAGGTCTACGGTGTGGAGGGAGCTTATTAGCTTATTCCCTATAAAAGATACGCTATAAGTCCTTAAAAGCTTTAAGTAGTAATTTTTATAATTTTACCTTTAGCTTGCGGGTTAATGTCTTTTATCTATCTTTTATTAATATAAAAAATACCTTAGCCCTATTTTCTAGGCGTTAATTACGCTAATTTAGGGTTATAAAGGCTATAGCTAATATTCCTTAAAGCGTTATTAATAGAGTTTTACTTTTTTAGTTACGGCTACAAGTGCCTAAACTTCTAATTTAAATTAATTTCTTTACTAAAGCTAGTTTAACTTTATCTTTCTTTATTTAGGTTAGGGCGAGGATTAGATCGTACGACCTATTATTAAGTAAAACGTATAATTATATTAGTTCTATATAGCTATTAATATTTATTTCTAATTAGACTACTTTGCATACGAAGAGTTACATGCCTTTAGTACTAATAATATTTTATAAATAGAGTAGGTTCTTACGCTATAAGTACGCATTTATTATAAGTTTTTTTTAATATAAATTTAAAGGTTAAATAACCTAAATTAATTATTATTAATGTAAATATAATATTATTAATAAGCGAGTATACTATTACTAGTATTAAGTTAAGTTATAGCTTTTAAAAGTTATTAAAACTTAACTTTTACCCTTTTTTTTTCTTTTATTATTTAGTGGCGACTATTACTAGGAGGATCTAGTTTTTTTTAAATTAATAAAGGTTATATTAAACTTTTTATTAAAAGATTCTTTAGTAGCAGGTATAGTAGCGCGAACTTATACTAGCTTTATTATAAGTAAAAGTTTATACTACATTACGCGATGTCCTGTATCTCTATAATAAAAATTAAAACTATTCTTTTTATAAGTTTCTATTACCTCGCGCGATACCTACGTAGCTTATTTTTAATTATTACTAGACCTATGTCCTCTACCTCTATCTATTACTTAGTATCTTCTATCTTGGCTTCGTTGGCTGGACATCTTTCTAGGATTAGCTTAGATAGGTTTCTAATCTATCTTGTCTAGCGCCCTATTCTTGGCAGAAAATTTTAGTAGCTATAATATATTTTAGAAGAGATTTTCTTTAACCTTATAAACTTTCTTTTAGATCCCTTATACGTCCTAATTATTATCTATATTTATTAGAACTATTTAGTTCTGTAAGTCTTTATAAAGACTCTAAAGGTATAAGTTTTTTAGAATCTTTTAATTATGCTCTATAGCTTTTATAGTATAGTTATTAAAATTAAAGTTAAATTATAAAGCTTCTAGTTCCTTTATTATATTATAAGTAAGTAGTTACGCGCGATTTCTTTCGCTTAGTAGTTATAAAAGTTATAGTCTAATAACTCTTAAAGGTTAGTTTTAGTGTATCTTAGATAGTAGTCTAGATACGTAATTTCCACTATCGCTACACGTCTTATTAATTAACTAATAATATATTTAGTTATGTTGGTAAGAGTGGAACCGCATCCGGAAATAGAGGTTTCCTAAGCGGGAAATGGAAGCCCGCTTGGCAGCTCGCCGCTTTTATATGGCCCGTGCGCCGACCACCTTATATAAAAGTGCGCTGCCCTTGCCGGCCTACCCTCCTGCCTCCATTGTCTCTTTACTCCCAGTACCCCTTTTAATCTTAATTGGTCGCTCGGCCTTGCCCGTGAGGCATATTTCACCCCTTGGCAATTATGCAACCGCGCACTGCCCGGATGGCTACAGTTCCCCTAATGAACCAACAATAAGGGTGCTGCGCCGTGTTTAAGGTAATGCTTAAGTTATCTTCAATGCTCCGCAAGTAGCTTTCTGCTCTTCTGGATTTCGGCCGCTCTAGGTCACTCGCCTTCCCCACGGCTGAGCAGTGTTTGTGGCACCTACCCTCTACTCTGGCACCGCTGATAGACCGAATCCAGCCATTTCCTCAGCTCCTCCTTTTAGAAGATGCCGCATACCCGCTTATCTCAGAGATCGTTAACGTGCCACGTTATCAATCACGCAGAAGAAGCGCCTTGCACATTTTAATGCCGTCTGAGCGGGAAGGACCGGGCCTGTGCAATCTTAGCTGGGCCAGCAATAATATCGTGGAACTGTAAGCCTTAGGAAGATAATTAAACTGGACTAATATTGCTGCAGGGTCAGTTTCACAATAGAGTTAGGTAAGGCAAGCTCGGCTAGGCTACAACCCGCGGTATAGCTAGGTAGGACGGTACTAGCACGTACTCGCCTAGTCTGCACTCGACACCAATTGGTGGAGTCTGGGTCCGCTTTACTGCATGCATAACGGCAAGTTGCGTTCTAGCGTCATAAAGTAAGCAGAGGGAACAGCTAGAGCGGCCTCTTAATCAAGCAGGAGCCCGCTTAGGTGCCAATCTGCCTCCATAATTCAGTCTAATCTTGCCTAGAGCGTAGCGTCAGATGCCTGGATAGAGATATAAGCCCAAGTCTAGGTCTTAGAGATGTTAATAAGTGGAGAGCCTTTACTGAGAGCCCCCTAATTAGTGTACAGGCACCGGATCAGACAAAATTATCACCTACAGGCTTATACAATTATTAAGCATTTTCTGACAAAAAGGAAATAGATCCGCTTCTTACAAAATCTTTTCTAGGAAGCTGGCGCGACCATTCCTTAGTCTTAAGGCGAGTATTAGTGGGATATATGCTTACAGCTCTGTCTAACAGCAAAGGCGCTTAATACAAAGGCTGCACTATTACTGTTATTCAGCGGCTGTGTGAGCTCGGACGCGGAAAGCTCCTTAGGCGTTTTTATGGCCTACTTAAATATCTGCGTTTCCTGCCTCCCTAGAATTTATAGAACTTCTGAACACTAACACTATAATAAAAACACTCCTTAGTACTTTTCCTGTCCAGCAGCCGCTTTAATTGTACCTTATAGTGGTCCTCTAAAGCAGACCCCTTAAGGACTTCTAACAAGAGCAAAGCCCTTTCTAGTAACAATAAGTAAGTACCCTAATTCAATAATATCCTGGGTATTAAGCCTAATTTAAATAGTGCAAGGGGTGGTGGAGACAAACTTACACACACAGCGTATAGTATTAAAGTTATTAATTTAACATGCTTATATAGGTATTCTTATAGCCAACGTAATGTTGGTTTTCTCCCTGTATTACAAGACAGTTAATAGAGATGTAGCTTACAGCGAAGCCGACTATAAAATCAGCAACAGTGGAAGAGAAAGCAACGAGTTTAGCAGTTAGTTAAATTAATCACACCAGATAACTAACTCGCGCATAGATAGTACATTTAATAATAAAACCAGCGACAATAGCGACCGCGCTAATAGAGATGACTAGAGTGGTGTCAGTGAATATAATAATAATTAGTCCCTCTCTTACTAAGAGGAAAGTGTTAACTCTAAGCAAAACAAACATGCTAGGGAGATCCTATTTAGAACGCTTAAGACCCTAAACCAAGATTATACTGCGGAGCGCAATAGCTAAGGTAAGTGGCTGCTTGAATTGGTGTACTTATCTGTGCTATGTCTAATATTGCATAGATATTCTATCCAGCATTGACGATTATTGGGTGCATTGAATAGCCGACAACAGTGAGGAGGGCGAGTACCTTTCACAAAGGGCAGACCTTAGCGCACAAAATATGTTAGGCGATCTTGCACCGATATTGGACAAAAGTGAAGTTATCAACTTGACGGATCTAGGTAAGCATAACTCTAGCATAAGGCAGAGATAATAGAACTAATATGGACGTGTCTAGTGTAGGCGATGAAAGTGATGATAATAATAAAGGTGAAAGGGAGCGCAAATGCCCCTTGTCAAGATCAAGGAGCAGCAGCGTTCTGCAAGATACTCCCTGTTCCGCACAGCCTGCAGCCACTTAAAGCCCGACACTCTCGCCTTTAAGCAGCAACATCCAGGCGGGAGATGCTGTACCTTATAGTGATCTATTGTTTATAGCAGATGCCGGCATATCCTCTAGCGACTAGCTACTCCAAAAGGCTAGCACTTATGCCATTCAGGGTCTGATGGTCAAACCGCGGCAGTTGCAGAGATCTGAGCCAACAAGTGATTAAGGTAAGCGCCTAGAATCTGTAAATGCGTTTGCTATGCTTAACAGTAGCAAGGCAATTATTCACTGTTTAGAGGCGTAAATAATAAAGGAAATAATCAATGTCACAGCAATAACAATAGTGATTACAGGCTCGACCGGAGGATGAGCATCCCGCGGCTAGTTTAAAAACGGAAACGCGATGCTTCGGTCAGTGCTGTAGGCCGCAAGCGGCACAGTTGCACATTGAGCAAAAAATCGAAGCAGAGACCTACAAAGGCTGCGCACGCTCCAGAACAGCAACCTCAATGTCTTTCCCACTGTCCTCTGCAACCTACTTTAAAAGTACGGCTATGCGTGTATAATGAGGTGCAGTGTAGTGATAACTCTGGCACCAAGAGTTGCAGCAATAGGGCAAGAACTGATAAGAACAACAGCTGTGTCAACTCTAAGGAGTTGCAGAGCACAGATTAATTGGTGCTCAACCAGGGAAGTGCAAGTGACAATACTGAATACAAGGTAGAGCGGATCCTGGCAGTCCGTCTGTGTCGAGGGAATCTGAAGTATCAGGTCCAATAGATTGGATATGAGGCTGATCCGGAATAGTACAATGCATCTAACTTGGAGAACAACCCACTCAAGCTCTGTAAGTTCTACAAGGCCAATCTTTCCTTGCCATGTCCTCTGAGAAGGCTTGATCATTGGGAACGGTGTTGCGAAGAAGACAGGGACGCAGATGATTTCTCAGATAATAACAGGCCCTTAAATACTGCACATGGGGGACGTAAGGCTTTCAGATCAGGCCAAGCAGCGATTTGAGCTTTTTAGAGTAGCGGAGTGTTGGCACTATTTATATTAATACATAGACTAAGTTCACTTACATCGTCTCTAATCAAAAACGTTATCTTGATTAGTATAGCGTCACAAAGTGTGACCTTATCTGCAGGAGCTGTGACGGTGCTGGGCAGAGGACAAGAGATGCGGAGAATCATTTCAACAACAATCGTCCCGCTCGGCTCGGGGACTAACAGCACGATGCGGAACACTATGACAACAGCCGCTATCGCCAGCTGTATTATTATGGTCCAATAGGCGCTTGCGGCCTTTCAACATCGTCCACGTCTGGGAAGAGGTGCAGATTCATGCATAATTGACAGCTCGGGTTGTCCTAACTGCTGGGTCGAACAAGAAGATCTACTTATTAAGCCTTCATCCCAACAAGGTCCACAAGGTTATTGGCATTAGCAGACTGTAATTAGTTGTACCTCTCTTTGACGGCACATGGCTGCAGAATCTCAGCAAGATGTTAGCTCTGACGTCACTTCTATCTATAAGACACCTAAGGCCAAAGTTGCGACTCCTCCTTCCGAGATCGTTGAGCAGTACAAACCACAAGGTCAATAGACATTACACCGCCTCGCCTCGCCTTACGATTTCTTATGCCTCCAGTGCAACAGGCGGAAGAAAGCAAAGCTTGTAGCTATACGTCATAACCAGTGGGACAATCTTTGTTGTAACGCCTGTTACGGTCTGATGCTATCAAAGGGAGAGTGAGTTCCGTGGTTAAGGACCCTAAACCGCACTAAGTCTTTTCAAATTAACATCAAAAGTCCAACACCAACAATGTTCCTAACCGCCCTCGGCTTACTTTGGAACAGAGAAGTCTTTTTCCATTCCTTTAGACGGTTATATACATCCTCTTCAAGCGAAGTTATACAACAATAGATTCTAGCCATAATTTGGATATGACCTTGCGTCTTGTTTCCTTCCTTCGTATTTCCATCGGCTCCTAATGAACGAAGATACCAGTGACATAGGTTTCATATCGGCAAGGGTGTATCAATCGCTTTTCTAGAGCGGAGATAGGATAGATCTGCGATACGTAGGCCGGACTAGAGAGTGAATTAGCTAGGTCTTAGGGACTAAAGGACGGTTCAGGCGTAACTGATAACAGTGTTTGGAATTTAGACTTCAATCACAATAGCAACTCCCTGAATTCGACCTCTACGTAATTAGTATAGCCTTTTGGAATGCGCTGGACCGTGATTCAAGAAGAAAGCCCTGCACGTGATTGCGGGTTCCCGTTCAGGACCCTAGCAAGACTCTATTCTGGGATTTACCAAGCTCCCGGTTCCCGATTATAGACCCTAATTTATGTCCATAATGCGGTCCCCTTTTCTAAATTCGCCCGCTTGCTGAGCGTACCACTCAAGGTATCTATTTTGGTAGCGTTGAGGGGGGTTCGTTGGGGCTCCGCCGCGGGGAGACATTGTTGAAGCGATTAGGCGGTCGATTGCAAGTTATTCGGCACGTATTGTGATCGAGGAAGGCATGTAGCAGGATGTGCTCGCTGAGCGTTTCAGCTCGACATATTATGGACTGCATTAAGAGGGAACCTGCCATTATATCTGCTAAAGGGAATATAGGACGGGACGAACGATTGACTCGGCGACAATGGAGTACCATCGCCATTAACGCGATAAACTGTAAACCTTATCACAGTCGCATGACGAGGAAAAGCTAGTTTTCCTGTCCACCTTGCCATCTATCAAGGGACCGTAACCGGGAACGGGAAACGGCAGCCATGTTTAACTGGGGTATATTAGCACCACACTTAGCCGACTACCAGGTTTCACTGCATAAAGACTCTCGCAATCCCTTGCTAGCAAGGTCCGCGAGCTTCTCGTCGCATCATTCTGCATATGGGTGGTCAACACTATAATATTGCCTCGTACAAATAAGAGTTTAGATGTCATAATTATCACAGCTATCATCCAAACTGCATTCATTGTCGCAAACGCTGTAGGCTGCGGTCTCTCAGTGCAAACACTTATGGGATTGTCCCTCCGCCTCGCTAAGCTTTGCGTAACGAACACTTTTCTTTTAGCAGCTCAGCTATATCTTCATGTCCTTCCGCTGCCGCCAGCTTCAGCAGCATTGGTATACCATTATCCTCTTCATCAAGATTGGCCTTGTTAGTACTAAGCAGCAGCTTAACTATACCTTCAAATCCTTGATACACCGCTAAGAACAGCGGCGTCCATCCATTCTTCTCCTTCGCATTGGGGTCAACCCT
>ML976680.1:253681-385260 GCA_010015655.1 Bimuria novae-zelandiae CBS 107.79
CAGCGGCGTAAATCCATTCTTATCCTTCGCATTGGGGTCAACCCTATCCGTGCTAAGCAGCACCTCCACCATATCTTTAGATCCTTTTTGTACTGCCCATATCAGCGGCGTAAATCCATTATTGTCCTTCGTATTAGGGTCAACCCTATTAGTGCTGAGCAGCAGCTGAATTGCACCCTCATCTTCCATTTGCACCTCCCATATCAGCGGCGTCTGTCCCGTGTCATCCCTTGCATTAGGGTCGAACTTATCAGTGCTAAGCAGCAGCTGAACTGTATCTTCTTGACCTTCCAAAGTTGCTGTAAACAGAGCCGCGGAGTAATCAGAAACTCCAACCTTGTTGAGGCCAAGCAGTAGGTCCACTATGTCATTTTGTCCGGATTCTGCCGCGTAAATCAGCGGCGTCCATCCGTCCTTATCCTTCATGTTAGGGTCGGCATTATTAGTGCTCAACAGTAGCTGCTCAACCGTATCTTTGTGTCCGTTCCGTGCCGCCCATACCAGTGGTGTCCATCCACCATCATCCCCAACGTTAGGATAGACCCTGTTAGTACTGAGCAGTAGCTGCTTAACTGTATTCTCATGACCGTTCAGCGCTGCCCATATCAGTGGCGTCCGTCCCTCGTTATCCCTTGCATTGGGGTTGACCTCAGCAATTCTAAGCAGCAGCATAACTGCGTCTTCATGTCCGTTCCGTGCCGCCCACATCAGCGGCGTCAGACCATCACTATCTCTCGCGTCGGCAAGCGTTAGCTTCTCTCCCTGATCCGATGGAAGAAGCTGTTCGCATAGATACGATAGCCCGAATGAGACCGCTAGATGCAGACCTGTCACATTCTTCGGAATATCTTGACTGTACCGATCCCATTTGCTCTTTTTGAGGGCTATTGTATGAGCTTGAGTGGCAGACGCAATCAATTCGGTATTTTGAAGCAGAACCATCGCCGGTCCACATATCCTTTCCTGTACAGCGGCCACATGTTGTCCCCAATACTGAGCACAGTAGTCCAGAAACTCGTGTTGCTCAAGTCTGCTTTCGAACTCCACGTCGCTTGTGCAGCTACCAGTGGTAAAGGTATTGAAGCAGAGGTAGGTAAGGCATGTAGACGCAATATGATACTGAATGTCATGGATCCACTTCTCTTGAATGCTCACTAAGTAGTTTTGGGTAGTGTAGTGCACAAGGCGGACAATCTGGCTCTCCTCGTCAATTGTAACAAGGCCAGCACACACAGATACTAGGTCTTTGATATCAGGAATATTGTCCAAGTCAAGTTCCTTATCGGTTGTTCGTGTTGCTAACGCATGGCAGAGCTCTGTAGTAGTCAAAGGTCTCTGTGCATACAAGATCCACGCAAGTACGTTCTTCGCTGATATGCGGTCGTCCTCTGGTTGGCTGTCGATTCTGACAATCGCCTCGCTATAAGCGTCGTTAAGCGCTTCAGGGCCTTTAGACAGGTTGTCCAGCGTAGAGATAATGTTGGCCTTGGTTCTTTTACCGACGAGCGACTTAAGGTGCAGATAAGCAAGAAGAAACCTTACACGCTCGTTAGTTGACAACACCCTAGATATGTATGCAAACGACTTACATGCCATCCACTGCTTCTACGATCTTATTCTGAACAAGCTCTTGAAGATCTCCATCACGTTGGACACATTTGGCAAGCTGCTTCACCTTACCGCCCACATATTGTCTTACGTCTGCGTTACTTGCGCGCACCTCTAGTTGGGGAATTCTCTTGAATTCGTCTGCTATGTCGGGGATATCTCGTGACGTGACCATCAAACGAAGGTCTGTTTGCTCTCCAAAATCGCGACAGAATTTTAGCAGCTGACTTCGAGTACCGTCTTGGTCAGTACACTCATCTAAAGCGTCTATAACCACGTACACCTTGGAGAAGTGTGTAAGCACAGGTTTCAAGGTCCTCAGCGTTTCACTGAGCGATAGCCTTGTCCCTCGTACTTTATGGCTATTATATAGACTCGACAAGGGCTGCGCGATCGACGGCCGGTCCTGGACAAGCTGCTTAAGTATAGCTGCGAGCAGATCAGGGGCATTTTGATCTGCTTGCCTTTTGTAGCTGCAATACAGATACGCAACACCCACGTCGGGAGACTCCATATTGTTGTGGAGATAATCCACCGCAATTGCTGCTATCATTGTCTTCCCAGCGCCAGGGATGCCATGACAGAACAACGTCTTGCTTGGACCTTGGAGCCATTCATTAAACTCAGGGGAGTTTAGAAACCACAGGCCTGTATCTGCTTGTACAAGGGCAAGGAAGTCGGCTTGCTGAGCTGGGAAGTCAGCCGAAGATAGCCAGTTCATAATCAGGTGGTGCCTTTGACGGTCGATATCGTGTTGTATGGCGCCCACTCCCTCTCCAATAATATTGTTGTCCTCCTGTAGGGAGCTAACACGGCTTTCGATGGCTCTGGATAGTTCACTGCAACTGTGAGCAATGTTAAATTCTTAAGTCCATAAGAATACATACAAGTGGTCCATTCCCAAGGCCATCTGGACAAACGACTTGAGCCGTTCCATCCCCAATAAGATGCGTTCAGCATCATCCTTGATATATTTCCAAAGAAGAGCCTTCCCTATCTTTTTGATGCCGTGTCCAGCTGAAATCTTATCTCTCAACAGCACCAACGCAACTCGGTACTGGTAGATGAGCCCGCCCTTTGCCCCCAGTTCTCGAGCCCTTACATGCCATGGGTCGTCGGAACTTTCGTCTATGCGAGACAAGAGAGCAACGAGTAGGTTTGATAGGTATCGTATATCAGTCTCGAATTGGATACGATCTGTGGAGGCATCTGTAAGGTCTTTCAGGCCTTCACTGACCTTTACCGTCAGCTGCAGTATAGCGATAATGCTAGCTGTGACGCTAAGCGGGTCCATAGTATGCCCCGTACAAGCAATAATATTTCAGGGTTGGTGTCCAGGCCGCTGTGATTATCAGGGCTTGCGGGTGAAAAACGCAATTGATCAGCTTTGTTAAGGATTTTGAGGCTGAAGTGTGGGCGGGCTACATGCGCAGTGTCCCGTTAGTAGCGAAGCAGCAGCGCTAGGCCACCTCCTGTGATACGACGTCAAAGAGCGGGTACTGTGACAATGGGTGCAAAGATGCAGTCTACAAGAATGTCGCGTGAGAAGTAGGTAGCAGTTGGTTGAAAAGTAATTGCAGCGTGTGGCCAAATGTGAATGCCTAGAAGCTGTGCCGCAGGGCTTCTGCCGGTGTCGCCGGTACCCCTGCCATCCAATAATCAGAAGCGGGTGTCAGCCCCAGGCTCTGAGGCTCCCAATTGGCGTGGCAGCCCCGTTAAACAGAGACTTCTGTTTGTATACTGACTCGTAACATGTACACACCACGGCTTTCACATTCGACCATACGGCATTGAAAATAGGTTCTTTTATCCAATCTGACATACGTAGGGATGCTGTTTGCAATATAGTTACTGGGCTGACTCTCGAAAGCTGGCAAACAGTATTCTTCTAACCTACAAAGCAAGCGCCCTTACGACACCACCCTCCCTAGAGATAATCATGTCTTATGCAAACACACCAAGGCAACTATTCTCCTAGTCTGAGTCATCCACAAGATCACATCGCTTGCGATACCGCACAAGTTGTCGCAGCTATATGTTACATCATAACAAACAAGAACCTTGTGGTGTTGATGACCGTAAATTTAAGTACTGTGGTATCAGGCAAAAGTTTTCGAGGTGGGTCCTCAGCGACAGGGGTTGCGCCCCGGTATGGTCTAAACCTGATTCTGCCTTATCTTACATACAAGTTTCAATACTTCGTATGACCTCCACGGGCGTCAATCACTGCCTGACATCGATCTTTCATGCTGTCCATTAATTCTTGCAACATGTTAGGTGAGATATACTCCCACGCTTCTTTCACAATCCTACGAAGCTCTTCGTACGAACGCTGCCTACCATCTGGCAGGTCTGGGTAGCAGCTCTCAATGTAGTCCTTTATCTTGTTCCATACAGCCTCAATTGGATTAAGATCTGGTGAGTATGCTGGCCAAAAGATTGGGTGTATTCCTCTCTTGTCAAGCTCTGCAAGAGTAGAGACTGCAGCGTGCCCTGGAGCTCCATCTTGCATGAATATCAACGAGGGATTCATACGTAGCCAGCCATGTATAAGAGGGACTATCTTCTCACAATAGCTCCTCTTATTGATAGAACCCCACTCCTTCTCCCAGAACAGACATGGACCCTTTGTCGTGCCTGAGAAGCAACCCCAGAACATCCGTCCACGCTTCTTGCGTACCTTGTCAACAAGACAAGTATCATCAAGCTCCTCCCCTGGTCTCCGTGTCACCCAGACCTTCCTGTGTCTCCCTCCTGTGACCCACGTCTCGTCACTCCAGAGTATTGTCCACCACTGTGCCGGCGTCCAATTGACGTGATTTTCCGCCCACGCGAGCCGTATCTGTCGGTTGGCCTCAGAAAGAGGAGGTTTAGCACGAGCTATGCGTCGTACGTACCCTCTACTCCGGAGCGCGTTGCGGATAACGTATTCTCCAACGTTCCAATGCGAGAATGGTCCATCAGCGAGGCGGGCAAAGCTCATTTGACGAGTCTCTCGTGATTGAGTAACGTACTCTACAAGCTCGTCAATCTGTTCTTTAGAGAGTTGACGTGGACGCCCAGAGCGCTTCTTTGGTGTGACGCGTTCGGCGTGGATCGTGTACTGGACTTGCGCCTCAGTGATCTTGAGGAGCTGGGCGATATAACTCTGCTTATGGCCAGCACGAGCGAGAGTCTGTACTTGAAGGCGTTGGTCACGCGTAAGATGCGGCGTTGAACGACGTGGCGTCGATGGAGGGCTCATTGTGAAGGCGGTGGAGATGGCAGATACACGTGTTCGTACAGAAATACCGAGGTTTAGGTGTAAACTAATCTGTAGGGGGATATTGCGTAACCCCTGTCTCCGGGGACCCACCTCGAAAACTTTTGCCTGATACCACAGTATAGACCACGGCGCAAGTCATTCCGGTGGCTGAACGCCTTTTTTTTGTAGGATTCACAATTGGTGGTCGAGCTCCGAAACTTAATGTTGGTGGAGCGGTTAATTCCCTAGGGTGATTGGACAGTTACCAGCCACCCATGCATGACTTCGGCCTCGATATCTTTTCAGAAACTAGTCTGCAAGCTGCGCCAGGCCAGAAACAGGGAATCCAGTGGTCTTTGTAGTGGCAGAGCAAGCAACAACAAGCTGATTTCGCACCGCAGGCTTTGTGTAGCAAGTGAAATCAACAATCGTACTGTAGCGTTCGTGTATGTTTAAGAAGGCACACAAGGAGGAGGGAATCCCCACAGCACGCTGCCAAGACCAAAACAGCCCCGGCGCGTGTACACCCACGATTATAGGTGACCCTAAGCTGTGTGCCAAGGTCACAGGACAGTCACCGCCCTTGTCTGCTCTCCCATTGTGCTAACCTATCATGCTCATTGTTCCAAGACCGCATTGCCCGGACAAGGTACTGGGCGAAATATGGTAGCTTTACCGAGCGCTTAACGTGTCCGTGCGCGTGATGCGCCACTTCGCGTGATGCGCCACCCTCATCAAAACAACAAAAGTTCAACACGCGATAACTCCACCAATATGGCTCCAATTGACGAAGCGCTTGCAGAGCTAGAATTGCTAAAACCTGGAGAGGAATTCTCATACAGAAAAATTGCTTCCAAGTATGGTGTTGTACGATCTACGTTAACCCGAAGGCATCAGGGTCTCGTACGCCCTACTCAGGCTAAGAACGCCAACCAGCAAAAACTCACCCCACAGCAAGAGCAGGAGCTTGTACGATATATCAAAGGACTCACAGAGAGACATACACCACCTACTAGAGAGATGATACAGAATTTTGCCTCGACGATAGCAAAGGAGCCAGTCAGCGAGAGCTGGGTTACCCGCTTTATCAACCGACACAGCATTCATCTCATCTCACAATGGACCGTCGGGATGGACAACAATCGCCACAAAGCTGATTCAGTGGATAAATATCGCCTCTATTTCAACCTTCTACACAGCAAGATGGATCAATATCGCATAGATCCTTGTCATATCTACAATATGGATGAAAAAGGCGTCCTGATCGGTATTGTTGGTAGATCAAAGAGAATATTCAGCAGACGAATGTGGGAGAAGAAGGAGGTTAGGGCATCACTCCAAGATGGCAATCGCGCATGGATCACGCTCCTGGCATGTATCTGCGCTGATGGATCAGCTCTGCCGCCAAGCCTTATCTATGAGGCTGCCAACAAGGGCATCCAATCAAGCTGGGTAGAGGATATCAAGGCAGGATATCATGAAGTCTTTATCACCTCATCATCCTCTGGCTGGACAAACAATGATATCGGGCTTGCCTGGCTTGAGCAGGTGTTTGATCGCTGTACAAAAGAGAAGACTCAACGATCATATTAACTTTTGATTGTGGACGGCCACGGATCTCATGTCACTATGGACTTTATCAACTACTGTGATAAGCATAGGATCCTGCTTGCTGTCCTGCCTCCTCACTCAACTCATACGCTTCAGCCACTTGACGTTGCGATGTTTAAGCCCCTATCAACAGCGTACTCAGCAGAGCTATCACAATACCTTTATAGAAGCCAAGGCCTAGCTTCTATCACTAAAGACGACTTCTTCCCCCTATTCTGGAATGCGTGGAAGGCCTCCTTTAAGGAATCAACTATCCTCAGCTCTTTTAGAGCCACAGGCATATCGCCACCTGATCCTAATCCTATCCTTGATAGGTTCACCCAGGATTAAGAATCAGGCGATAGCTCCTCATCAGGGCTCAGTGACCATGATTGGAGAAAGATGGATAGGCTTGTACAATCAGCAGTGAAGGATCAGGGTAGTCAAGATACAAAGAAGCTTCGTCAATCGCTCCACCACCTATCTGTCCAAAATGAGCTACTTAAGCATGAGATGGATGGGATTAAGCAGGCGCTATCCATTAAGGAGAAGCGCAGAAAGAAGGGCAAGACTCTAGATCTCTAACAGCGCCAGGAGTATTAGAGTGGGGCTATCTTATGGTCACCAAGGAAGGTGAGGGAGGCACGTGTTCGTCAATTAATTAAGGAGCAGGAAGATAAGCAGCAGCAGCTTCAAAAAGCAGAGACAGCAGAGCTGAAGAAGGCAGCTAAGCTATACAAGGAGAAAATTCAGCAGGAAAAGCGTGCTGCGCGAGAGGCAGCTAAGAAGGCGAAGGAGGAGGAGAGGGTTAAAAAGGCTGCTCAGCGCGCTGCCCAGAAGTCTGCCCGCGACGCTGAAAAAGCTCTGAAACTATCCCAAAAGGGTAAGAGAAAGGCCTCTCAGCCATCTCCACAGAGCAGAAAGCGTCAGAAACGTGGTGTTGATGCTACAGATGTTGGGGAGGCCTCAGAAGGCGCATCTGCTGCCCTGAGCAAATCTACACGCAGCGGCCGCGACGTTAAGCTTCCAGATAGATTTAAATAGTGCAAATGAATCGCAGCTATCAACTTAATACTCTACAAGAAAATCTCGTGATAATATTGATTGTGGGTGGCTCTATAGCTTTATTTTGCGTGAGCTGCTTTTGATGATTGATTGATTGATTGATTGATTTATTACGCCCGGCTCACTCGCCTAAAGGGCCTTTTAACGCTAACTACATAACATAGCTTACAGTGGTGACCTAACTCCCTCTAGCCCCTATAGATAACCGTCCTTGTGTCTATTTATCCTAACTCTGTGTATCTTGAGTCCCTCCTAAGTGGTTAGTAGCAAGTTGTCTTAGGGCCATTCCCCTAAGTGTTCAGTATCCCTTTTCCGGCAAATAAAGCAGAACCTGCTAAGTGAAAGGGGGGTTTTTTTTTTTCCCTTTTTCCCTCCCTTCTCTTCCTCGTCCCTTTTTCCTACGTTCCGCTTGCTGTTTCCAGGCGTTTCGTTGCTATCGCGTATCGAATTGTCGCTTTCACCGCCTCTATGTTCGGTGTCCATTTCTTCACTGGGTCCGACTTCGCCCTTCCTCCGAGGTAGAATGAGAGGCT
Organism: Bimuria novae-zelandiae CBS 107.79; assembly: GCA_010015655.1. NCBI lineage: Eukaryota > Fungi > Ascomycota > Dothideomycetes > Pleosporales > Didymosphaeriaceae > Bimuria > Bimuria novae-zelandiae. Next base: position 261,722 of record ML976680.1, read on the forward strand.
TCCCCTTAGCGTCTCTGATTGCTCTAACATTTGTTCCCTAAGCCTGTCCCATCGCGCGCATCGGAAGAGGAAGTGCTCAGGTGTTTCCGTGTGACCACAGGCGCATGCCCTAGAATCCGCTACTCTAATCTGGTAGAGATATGCGTTTAGCCGTATCATCCCTGTGCGTAGCTGTGCTAGCACAGTCGCTTCTTGTCTGCTAAGGTTATTATATAGCTTGCGGGTGTGTTGTCCTGGTAGTGCTGCATCTACCCGCTTGCTATATGCTCCTGTGCCGTCTGGTAGAGTCTTCTTTGCTTGTGCTTTCGCCATTGTTGTGTTGATGACAGTTGATTTAGCTTGAAGCTGACGCACGTGTGGCGTACTGCCCTCCTGCGTAGTTCTCTTTGCCGCTTTCTTCGCTTCGTCTGTAAGAGCGTTGCTGCATTTCGCTGTAATCCATATAAGATCAACTTTATTCTCTAGCATCTCCAGGTCTTGGATTGAGCGGTAGATTCTTTGGATAATGTGTTGCCCTGACTGTCTCTTCGGCTGGCGAACCACCTGAAGAGCGGCCAGGTTTCTTGTGAGGATTATGATTCGCTTGCGGTGCGGTTTCCCTAGAGACTCTAACGCTCCTGCGATTGCAAAAAGTTCTGCTATATAAGGGTTCTGCTCTTCCCTTGGGCCTAGGATAGCAGAGCTAGTGTGGGGTTTGTTTGTCCTGTTGTTCTGGGTGTCCAGTATCGCCCATCCTGCTCCGACATTGCCACGGCGCGCCGACGTGCTGGTTGCAATCTTTATTCTGTCTCCTTGGTGTAATAGTGCTGTGGCCTTCTCTAAGTCTGGCTCTGCCGTTGTCGTGATGCGTTTGCTCCACGGGCTGATCACGTAGGGCACAATCGTTTCCATGTGGCTGATGTCTGTATCTTTATGCGCTAAGGCTATCATCTGGAGGGGTGAAATAAACCTTGTAAATGGTTTAAAACATAACTGCATTAGCGGGTTCGTCCTAGGCAGAGAGTGGATGTTAACCCAAAGCTTTGTTGCTTTATAGCTGTGCCGTTCTATCACCGTGTGTATGCTTGCTTCAGCCTCTGCGATTGCTGTAGCTGTTGTCTAAAAGCAGCCAATAATAGCCTTTGCACCTATCCTCTAGATATTCTGGAATGCTGAGGGAGTGTGCTTGGCAGTGTGCTGCCATACACATGATGCGTAGTCCACAACTGGTTCTACTGTGGCTCTAAACAGCTGTTAAGCAGTCCGAGGCAACAGGTTCTTTAGCCAGGAAAGTGCCATCACTGCTTTCAGTCCTCACGTCACTGCTCTTGCCACATGCTTCTTATACCGGAGCTCTGTATCCATAATAATCCCTAGAATCTTTGCCTCATCTCCTAGCTTGACTTCTTGGCCTTTTACTCTGATTGGTTGGGTGCAGGTCCGCCCCTTGTTCCTTGTGAAGTGTATTAGCGTCATTTTGTCCGCCTCAAAGGTTGCGCCGCTCCGCTTTTCCTAGCTACTCGCATGGCTAATAATCTTTTAGAGGCCCTTATAGTTGTCTGCAGCTGAGCGACCTATCACCTATGCGCTAAAGTTATCCACAAATGTAATTAACCCTTTGTTTCTGTTAATCTGTCCCTGGACGAGATCGGCGTTAAAAAAGAGGAAAAGGATAGGCGATAGTGGTGAGCCCTGCGGCAGCCCTGCCTGTGGCAGGTCTCTCTTCTCTGACAACACTCCATTTATTACAATATTCGCTGTTCGCTCAGAGCAGAAGGCGTCCACCTAACGCGTCAGAATTTAAGGGATCCCTCTGGCGTAGAGCCTCTGTATTAGCCTGTCCTTGCACACACCATTGTATGCACCTTTGACATTGAAGCTAATAAGGCTAAGCACCTTCCACTGCCTCCATGCTTAATATATATGCTCTTACAGTAACAGCAGCGCTTGCTCGGCTGAACGCTTCTTTCTGGCCCCAAAGTGGTTTGTGGGAAGAAGGCTATGCTCCTCTACTATATACAATATCCTTTCTGCGAGCACCGCTTCCATTATCTTTCCTAGTGTTGATAACAGTGAGATTAGTCGCCAAGCCTTTGCTTTGGTGTAGTTGTCCTTTCCGGGCTTTTTTAAGGGGATAATCCTGGCGTTTAACCACTGAGTTGGCAATTGGCCCTCATTAATGGATGTTTGGAACAAGCGTAGTACGTTCCATTTCACTGCTGGCCATATTTGTTTCCATACTCCCGCCGGCAGACCGTCTTCGCCAGGTGTATTCTATGGTTTTGCCTTATTTACTGCCCGTTCTATCTCTTCCAGGTTTAGCGGTGGCATAGGTAGTTGCCTTCTTTGGTGTCTCTCTCCCTCCTCCTCAATTATTTTTAGTAGTGGTGGAAAAAAGGCAGAGAGCATCTCCTCTGCTTATTCTTGTGGTCCCTTTGTTATAGTCCCATCTTCCCTGGTTAACGGCGGAATTTTGCCAAATTTAGCCTTTTTGCCTGGCTGGAGGTATCTAGCAGCCTTCCATATATTCCCGTCTTCTGCAAGGAATTTGTCCCAATAGGACTTTCGCTGTCGCTGTGCTGTATTATAAAACTGTTTTGCCGCCTCCTTTGCTTTCTCTTCTGTGACAGGGTCGAGTTGGCCAGCCTGGCGTCGCGCCCTCGCCTGGTTTCTCCAATATGTGTGTACCTTCCGTAGCTGGGTCAGGTCTGGCGTCCACCACCTTCTTATGTACGGTGACGGCTTTGCTATTGGGGTGAGGCTGTGGACCGCCTCAAGCACTGCCTCCATCAGACAGTCTGCCTGCTGTTGAGTATTCCCTATTACTGGTTTAGAGTGCAGTGTCCTTGCTATTCTTTGCCTTATCTCTTCTTATGGTGCATTCTTGAAGAGGAGCCTCCTCTCGTCTCTCTGAGGCGGTGTGTGCACGTTAAATGTCGTCTCAATCGCGCTGTGATCAGATCCATAGTTAGTCCTGTATATTCTGCATCACATTAGGTCCTCCGCCAGCTCTGCAGAAGCAAGCACTAGGTCAATTATGCTCTCTTAATCCCCGTGGTGCCAGGTCTTTGTGCCGCGCGAAAGCAGGCTTTGCAGGTGATAGCTGTCTATTAGGTTAATAATCGGGTCTGCTTCTCCCCTTCAGTGTGCGACCACATTGTCTCCTCCCCACAGTGCGTTGTGCTGGTTGAAATCGCCAACCAGTAACACATCTGTACGCGTCTGTATGCGATTCCGTTGTTGCTGGATTAGAGCATGGAGTGTGCTTGTGGAGTCTGCCAGCGCTTGTGCACTCTTGCCCTCTACGTACACAGACACAACTAAGAGATATCAGTCATAGAGTCGTAGTACTGCTGCCGTAAGGTCTAATAAGTTGACTGCCACTTACTCAGCCTTGATATTTCTTCTAATCTATATTATGCTTCGAATTGGCCATTTACCCTCTTTTTGTGTTGTTGGTGTAAGCTTTATCCAATTTGGGTGTCCTATAGGGGTTGTAAGTAGCTCGCCTTCCTTGTTCTGTTGTGTGTGAGGCTCCGCGATCGCTAGCACACTATATTGCTACAGTTGTTTATTATTTATTATACTGTGCTGTACCGTTCTTCGTTTTCCTATGTTAAGCTGGAAGATCTGGAGCGGTCTATTTATTGCGGCTAGGGTGTAATATTTGGCAGTTCATTAAGAAGGATTCGTGGGGCCCTCCGCATAGTACGCATTTTAGAATTTCGGCATGACACTCTCTGTGGTGGTGCCCTGGCTCTGCACACCTTGCGCAGGTCTGTTGCCCTGTGCACGCAAAGGCCTTATGTCCCAGTTACTGGCATTTGTAGCATTGCATGGGGCCTACATGGGGCTTAAATTCCTTAGTGTACGCTGACTCTCCGTTAATATAGAAATATTAACCCTAGAGGAGCTTTGCTGCTTCGCTGCTCTTCTTTACGTATATCACCATTGATCTATATGCCTTGCCTGAGTCCTTCTTACTTAGCTAGCTTATTTTAGCGATCTGCACTTCGTTCTCCTCCCCTAAGGCCTGCATGGCCCCTTGTTGTATTTCGTTGTACTTGTTCAAGACGGCCGTGCGATTTGCGTTGTCTATCCGCACTGGGTACAGTTGGTCGCGGAGGATTCTTGCGCCCCTGGCTGCAGTCTTCTATGCTGCTTCTTTAACTTTGCTTAGTTCCTTATCACTTCTGCACATAATCCTAATTCTGTTAGTGTTCCTAGGGTCCCTTGTTACTGCCGCGCACCGCCATTTCTCATTACCCTTAGCCATCCTAAGCTCACGTTTAATAGCTTCCCAGATTCTACTTATCTGTGCCTCTTGTTTATCTGCCTCCTCCACTCTAGACGTGTCCACTGTGCAGTAGGGCATATTAGTTAGAGCTGTCTATGCTGTTATTCCAGAGAGGGTGCGTAGGTTACTCGGTTGGCTACTCAGGGGGGTGCGTGCTATGTCCGCGTACGACAGTAATCCGCTCGTCCTTATTTGGGCGCCTAACCCGCTTGTGAGTTCTGTTAATTGGGTCTTAGCATCCGCTAGTTGTGCCTTAGTGTCTGCCAGTTCTCTTGTAATGTCTCCTACTGCCGTTTTAAGCTCCTGGTTGTCCGCTTTTAGTGCCAAGTTGTCTCTCTTAAGGGCGTCTAAAGCTCCTAATATCGCTACTAGCATGCTCTCCAGATTCTGGCCCTTGCTTTCCTTTAGTGCTCTTGTGTGTTCTGCATTTCCGTGCGCTGCTTCCTCCATCTGTCCTTCGCGTATCCTCCGTGTTCGGTTCGGTCGTGGGGCACTAGGCGGTTCGAGGTTTACATGATCGGCTTCCACTACGTGGCTTGAATCGCTTGAGTCGGTATCGTGCTGCGCGTTTCTGTGACGGAGTAGGGCGGCTTTTGCGGTTTGCCGGCGCGTACGGGTCGGACGCGTCACGCGCGCGTCTCTCTCCCCGACCTCCATTGAACGGCCCTCCCCTATCTTAATTCACCTCCTCTTTTGGTTCCGAATCCGACAATTCTCGTCTCCCTTGTGTCTCTGCTTTTTGGGGCTTCTGCTTTTGATGAGGGTGGCGCCTCTGCTTTTGATGAGGGTGGCGCATCACGCGAAGTGGCGCATCACGCGCACGGACACGTTAATGTGATTAGTGTTGTGCAATCTATAAATACTAACCAGGTGTAACTGACTAGTGCAGCCGAGGGCGCTAACGAAGCAATACACCGCCACGCTGCCTCAGAGAGCCTGCGGGCCGCTAAACGTATCATCTTACTGTGCCCCGCGATCCGTCTAAGCCTATTTTAATATCTTTGATCCTGCGGGCTATATAAGTTTTCCCCACGCCCTTCTTCTTCAGCCCGAATTAACTCACACTTCGCATCTCCTTTTGTCAGTAGAACCACCACAACCCAGAAAACGAGCACCACTTCAGCAGCCGCTATGATGCACCTCTTTGACTTCCCTGAAGAGATCTTCTCAAAAATACTTCTTCACGCAAGCCTTGCTCGAGGGGTTAAGCGAGCTTTAAGGTTGAGGCTTGTATACAGTAGGTCCTGCTTTCCCCAAACCCGTTGCTACACCTAACGGTTTCTACATAGAGCTATTCTCTCAAGCACTCCCGCCTGCGCTCTTTGAGTCACGGTTGCTCAATTCTTTCAAAACAGATGAGATATTGTCTGATTGGGCCATTAAGAATGATCACGGCGCCACCAAATTGTGGCACTCCTATCTTGTGTATCGAGTTCACAATGAGATTCGCTAGCCCTGTCAGCGCCGCTATCTGGATCTTCGCCTCGTCGCTTAACGAGTTTGTGAGGAAACTGGGGCAGACATAGAAACTATGATTAAAGCTCTCTGCTGGCCGGCATTAAAACAGTGTACGCTCCTGTACATTAATTCGAAGCTAGAGAAAGAGCCACTGAGCCCTAATCTCAACCTCTTATGCGCCGCGGCGTATCTGAACCACATTTCCGTAGCGCAACGTCTGCTTTGAGAAGGCTACTCTCCCCACACAGAAACCCACCTCTTTCTGTCACCTATAGAACTTGCCGCATAGGCAGGAAATGCCCAGATTCTCCAAATGTTTCAAGAGAATGTTCCTGAACTGGAAGGTCTTAACCCCGCATATGTACTTAATACAGCATAGAGAGGGAAGGTAGGGCCAGCTTCTATCAGGGGAGCTGCAACTTAAGGAGATATTGAGGTGGTTTGTCTGGCGATCTACCCCCCTTTATATGCAGCACCTGAAAGCACCAATTTTGTCGACCAAGTTTTCGGAAGCTTCGATCGCCGTAGCTCCACAGGGGTTAAGCTCAGTATAGCGCAATCAGCCACAAGAGATGTTGAGGTGTATAAATACTTAGAGGGATTTTTTTCCGGGCCTAGAAACCTGTCAAGTAATCTAACAAAGCATGCTTGGTTAGGAAATTTTGAAATGGTGCGTTATCTACTAAATGCTGGCGCCGACATTCGCGGAGTCTCTGGTCGACTTGGGCCCCTTGCAGAAGCTTGCTAACAATGCCACAAAGACGTCGTTGATCTCCTACTTGATCGAGGCGCTGATCCGCACTTCATCAGAGACGAGAATATTGTGAACGGAGACAGTGCAATGCATGTAGTAGCAGCCTCTGGAAGCTTAGCCATAGTACACAAGCTTATTGCTCGTGGTGGTGATTTGTTCTTTATGGATATGGGTATTGAGATGGGATGCCACACTTTGTATTCAGCGGTGCTGCTTAAAAATACGGAAATGGTGAAGTATCTGGTGGCCGCGGGTGTTAATTTGAAGATCTACGGGGAGACAGTACTTCGGGCGGCTTTATTAGAGGGTCTTGACTTAATGGTTGAAGTGCTACAAGGAGAAGGAGTGAGTTTCAGTTTATAATAGGCTAAGTGGCTTAAGGATAGTTGTGGTTTAACTTAAAAGAGGCACCTGAAGTATAAAAAATAATTCTAAGCAACCAGTATATGGCCCCATGTTCTCAATTTCTAGCATGTTAATAACTATTTGGAAATAGAGTATACTGGTTTGCGGGTTGGACAAAGCATATAGACAGTATTGCGCTAGTTCTCAAGATAACAAGGATCTCTCAGTCCGTGTGTACAGGCCAAATTCAAAAGCGTTTATATCCTCTGGAGCCAAAGGGCTTATAAAGTAGAGAAAGTGTTTTGGGAAGGGGCTCAGATTCAGATAAGGGATTAGGTTCACAACGTTTCTATATATCAAAAGTAATCCAGATTAATACGCTCATTTACAAGTGTTAATATGTTTTAATAAAAACTTAGTACATTAGGATGCCACCGCGACCCCTACCAGCGGCCCTTTGAGTCCGGATTCGGGAATTCATGAATAAGTTCCTCTCATAAACATGTCGCCAAGTCAGAAACGGCGCTGAATACGCACTCTATAATTCAATAGTTTTAGGTTGCTAGAGCTCATTTCAGGACCCAGTCTATACGCCAATATTTATTGCAGACCGCAGGACTACCAGTTAGACTCAGCACCGCCATATAAAGCTCTATTATATATGTGTAGCAATAAGAAGTATATATACTAGATATTATTAAATAGTTTGCTCTTTTATGTTTAACTAAACCTTCGAGACGCGTTGCGTCGCCTACAGTAACCTCGGAGTAAAGAATTATTTGGATTAATGCAATATGCATTAACTAAAATAATAGACGAGAAAAGCATTCAGGTGCCTCTTATAAAAACCATATATACTAGAGTAGAATAGGTGATTGCTTGGCTTGGTAAAGAGACATTTAACAGTTGAATAACTCTTGATTTTATTCTATACTTAACCTAGGTTATTAAGTTTAACGTTGAGTCTACCTAGCTATTCTACCTTAAAAATTACAAGTTACTTTGGCAAATAATGTCCTTGTCTACTTGTTCTTCCTCAAAGAATTGCTAAAGATTTGAAAGAATCGCTAGCAGAGGAGCTGCTATAAGCTACATATAATATACTAACAAATCCCTAGAAGGCTGCAGAACTCACACTAATATTTATAATTAAGAAAAAGACACTATTTACTAACAGCCGTTAACCCAATCCTCTAACCAAAATACCCATTAAACGTCACACTTAAGCTAGATAACTATAGTTTTTATTACACAACAAAGAATAGTATGCCTAGTCTTTAGCTTCTTAATTCGGTCCTGGAAAAAGTCCCTTTGCCGCTTGCAGGATGTAGGCTCAGAAGCAATATCTTGTGCATCTACATTAGATAGCTTGCTAACAAAGATTAGTGAAAATGTATCTTCTGTGGACTAAAGTCGGCTTTAACGGCACATTAATGGTCGACATAGTGTACATCCAATGCATGCCTCATAAAATAGTGCATCCCATTCAGCTTCGTAGAACAGGAAGGGTGACGGCATTCAAACTCACCCTGATACTGGGGAACCTTGAAGTGTACCATAACGTGCTTCTTAAGGACGTCTTTTCGCGGTATATAGCGCATGCGCCTTTCGTACAAGAGCTCCTCTTGACCTATACAGAGAAGACATACAGGGTGTGGAAGGATTATTAGGTATAGATAATAAGACTGGGCATCGGCGACTCCCTTGCTTCTAGATACGGCGGGCTTAACCCTCTCGAATCTAATGTTCAGCCCTGTGGGCTTAGTTGTGGGCCCACCTGCTCTCAAGGATGTCACTAAATCTTTTTCAGAATGCACCTTTTGTTTACAAGCCTTTGGGCGAGGGGTTTCCTGGCGGCGGCACAGTTAAGCTAGAGTGTAAATATATTAGACGCGAGCTTAATCGTCCTTGAAAGGTTTAGAGAGCATGTTAGCTACAGTAGCACGCTCTTGCAGTTCGAATTCTAGGGTTGGCAGAGTAAGGATCTCGGTTGCAGGCTTCCCACTAAGCTGCTCCCTAATCTCAATAGCATCAATTGAGTTGTGGAACGTTCGGATCGCCCCTTTTAGGTGCTCTCTACGTAACTGCTCTGTAGTACTGCCGATCCTACAGCTGGTCGACTTATAGGCTGTATAAAGCGGAGTTCCTTGAGCCTTCACGAGTGGCCGGAAGCCTTGTCTATATAGCTCGCGCTTGTAATTATCCCTTTCCTCGCGGAGTGCCACAAGCAGCGGGTGGTTGCGCACCTCCTCTTGTTGCTCGTCATCCAGTTCGACTGGCGCACACCGATCTTGTGATAAACCTATCCTGGCAACGGACCGAACCAGGTCCTCTTGAGAAGGTGTACCAAAATAGATTAATTAGAAGTCGCGTGCGATGTGCGTTAGCGTATAATATTTTTTGTAGGTTTCGCTGCTGTGACCTATAGTCTGGTTTCGGTTTGTGGTAGGAAGAGCCTCTGGCAGCGTCTATTAGCTTTGGCACAAAGAACTAAGTTATTCGCAAGGGTCCCCTACTATTAATATTATCCCCAGAAGCTTGTTGTAGCTAGTAAAGCTTAACATTTTCTTTAAATCCTGCAACACGGCCTAGTCAAACAAAAATTTCCCGATATTTTCAGTAAGGGAACGCTGATAGTAGAAGGGCACGGCCACCCTTTACCGTGCTTTAAATATTACAAAAGAAAGGCTTGTCAAGCTTGTCCTCCTTCTATCTAATGCAGAGAACCTTGCGTTCTGCTGGTATCTCAAGATCAAAGATTTGTTAAATAGTGGAAAAACTATTGTGGAATGCACCCTGCCTAAAGCCGATGGCTAGCAAATACGACACTATACAGTACGCAGGCAACCCCTTAAGGTGAAATGTAAACTTCTTTCTAAAGGGCAAATAACAAATTAACAAGACATAATAATCTTTATAGTATAACCTACGGTGTTCTGTCTCTCTCCTTGTTCTTGACGTGCACCAGGTTTATGTTTGCCACAAGAACGCTTCGTCTGTGATCTGTGAGACTGGGGACCTTTATAAGTGACACATCTTTAAAGCAGAGCGCTTTATTGCTTCCTTTGTTGCTTGCACTCTCAACAAGCGCTCCTGGTCGTGTAGCGGTAGCTGCACTTAAGAGGAGGAGGGCCGAAATCTGCACGCGAATAAAGCTGTGCAATGGCTTTTTATTGTCTACATAAAGAGCATGCAGGATAGCAAAGAGGTCCTAGACATACATAGCCAGCTTGCCCTTCTTTGACCTGTCTAGTTGGAGCTCTGGTAACCACTGCATTAGGTTAGGAATTAATTACTAATTAGGGGATTGTAGGGCCTAATGAACTCTGCGCACATCTTTAAGGACCTTATTAGCTATTGCATGGCCTACAACTTAATTGTAATATATACTAATCCGTTTCTAATAAGCTTCAATTGCACTTTCCTTCTTGATTCGGGAATGCTTTGTTCGCCATTCTAGATACGTCTTAAATACGGCTGGGTTGTATTTGCGTAGCTGGGCCTTTGGAGACAGCCCTGTCACTTTTTGGACTATAAGGCAGTATCTGAGTATTGTTAGTCTAAGTTATGTAAATAACCTCTATAATGCTTGCCTTTTCTAGAATCGGCTTTCTGTCTTCTATAGTTCTGTTGTTCTATTAGAGTGTCTTGGTCTCGCCGGATCTTGCTTCTGATGGTAGGCTATTCTCTCCAGTATCGCAGCTGCTTTAGAACCTGGTGGATCCCGCTCTCTATCCCGTTCTACATCTAAGCCGATGCTGCTGTCTCTGCAACTGTCGGTTTCTGCGTCCGCTGGTGATCCAGCATCTGTGTCTAAGGTTGAGTGTGTGACTGGTTCGAGATCTTCCTCGCAGACGAAGCTAGAGCCACAGTCTGACGAGGGTGTTGCGGGGGGTGACGGGTTTTCATAGATCAGCACAGCGATTGAGGTAGGAGGATTGTTGCGGCATCGTCTCTTCGTTCTACTCGTAGCGATGGTAGAGACGGCTGCAGGCACGGCGCGGGAGGTGCCAAGTCTACGGCTGCGTCGAGCCATCGTCGCCGTGTCGCGAGCAGGTCGGCGAGGTCGAGGAAGGCGGCTGGATGCGCGAGGTATGCGTTGCAATGGTTGCAATGGTTGGATCTGTAGGGGGAGGAGGCCTGGTAGGAGGGTGATTTATAGGGTTGTTCTAACAGAGGCCTGCGGAGCAGAAAGTGGAGGGTTATTGTGCCTAATGGTAGTCTAGCAGCGTCGCTCGCGGCGGCGCTTGCCCTCGAGCACGGTGATGAGGGGAGGTAAGCCTGGCAAGGCGTGGGTAGCCAACGCGCTGCGCGCCGACGATCCCTGTCCAGGCACCGTCCGAGCGGCCAGGGTTATCGTTAAAGCAGCGAGCCTTTGGGGGTTAAGCGAGGTGGAAACGCCGCCAAAAGCGGCGGCAAACTACCTCTAAAAATGGATGCTTTTCCACCACCACTTGTATATAGGTAGGTATATTTCTAAAATAGTTTTTATCTTTTAGGAGCTTATATCGCATTACTAATCTTAAGTACTAGTAATTTTATTATTTACTATTAAAGTAGACTAAGTTAAAAATCTTACGGTAGTAGCTTCTTTCTTAGCTTAAAATAAGCTCTAGTATTAATCTCTTTAGTAGCTCTATCTATTAGTTTACTTTTAATAGCTAATTTATACCTTCTATTTTTTAAAAGTATTATTATATTATTAGGGGTTCTTAGCCCTTTTTTACTATTGTTTTAGTTAGTTTTCTTACTCTTTATAGTAGAGTCTAAAAAATATTTTAAAGGTTAATAAGTGCTTTAATCTTGTTTAGAAATTATTATATTTCGTTCTTATTAACACCTAACACCTAAAGTTTAGTTATAAATAAGGAGGCTATCCTTTTATTTTTTTACCTATTACTTTTTTATAAGTTAATAGTTTACTACGCATAATTGTTCGCGCTAAAACGTAGACCTTTAGTAAAAAGTCTTATTCTAATTTTTATAACTTCTTTATTTAGTAAAGAGAGTCTTATTACTATTAAGTGTTTATTAGGACTTCTTCTTAATAACTTACTAAGGAGAGTTCTATCTTCTTGCATGTCTAGGCGTCGCTTTTATAATATTTATCTATATAAGTCCTTTAACTTTATATACTACTTTATAGCTTTAGTTTATAATTATATTTATAATCTACTTATCCCGCAACGGGTAAAAGTAATTAAATTTAATATAAAAAGCTAGGTGCTTAAGGAGCTAAAGGTATTAAAAGAATATGTTAGGATCTAAGATCCCAGGAAGGCTGTGCCGGTTTTGTACTTAACCCCTTATGTTATTCGCTATGAATGACTGGTCATTTTGCGACTACGCCGCATGGCGCTAAGTCATGTGACTGCTCTGTAGAGAGCGCTCGCCAAAGAGCGCTCGCCAAAGAGCGCTCGCCAGAGAGCGCTCGCCAGCGAGCAGTCCAGGACATGTATATAGGAACGCGATAGTAGTCTTCTACTATCGTGTTTAACCTGTTTACTAATCTATAGTTTAGATTTGACTTAGGCTCTTGTTAATTTAATTATACTATATATACTTTTAATACTAACGCCCTATTAATACACGTAAGCTATCAGTACTCTCCTTACCTATATTATTAACACTCTTATCCGAGAACCAACCCTATTATCTCTTTAGGACTAGCTACCCCTTAGGAATTTAACAGAATACTTATAAATTTAATAAAGAGTCTAAAGTTAAGCTTTAAGTGTTAAACTTATATATCTAGGGTTCGTATAACTAAGGATTAAGGATCCAAGACAACAACTGGGCGTAGCCTATTACATACTTAAGCTAAGCAATCCTAATATTATTATTTATCTAGCTAGAGGATAATATAGTAATAAAGATTTTATAATTTCTTACCTTAATATCCTTCACCTAGCTTAATTAGATGTCCTGATTAGTAGCCTTATAAATAAGGCTTAGTAGTAGAGCTAATTTATTAGCGTAAATATATGCTAGGAGCGTAATCTACGTATAATTACTATTTTAAAATAATATCTTAACCTCCTTTTTCTTTTATATTTATCTGCTAAATATCTTCTTTTATCTACTAATAATACTAATTAGGTAGCCTTTTTTATCTATATTATAGATATAGCGAGGATTTATATAATATTAATTAATTTTACTATATAGAAAATAGAAATAAAGGTAATATTTATCCTCTAAATTAGCTTTGTGGCGATTACTATCTATGGCGGCTATCTATTATAAGATAAGATATATACTATATTAGTTAATAAAGCGGATAATTTAGCTCTCGCTAACTAGCTCTTTTGCCATTATAAAGGTAAAGTTCTATATTATTTCTCTAGTAGGAGGTGTATATCTCTTTATAAGTCTTTTATTATAACGCACAAGCTCCTGCTCTTACTATAAGGTAAGCTTTTATTAATTAATTACTTGCTCTTCGCGTAGACGCGGTTTACCTTAATATCTTCGCGACGAAGTTAATAGCCAGACACCACGCTTAGCTGCAATTTTTCTATAGGAGAAATTCTCTCTAGGTTCTAACAATTCCAGCTCTGCAAGCGCGTCGTTAATTAGAGCTATATTGGTGGAGTTGTCGCGTGTTGAAGTAAAGGGTGTTTTGGTGTTTGTGTTGCATTGCGCGCACAAACACGGTAGGGCTCGTGCGCAATCCCACCGCATTTGTGACGTGCTCTCCAACATGTACCGTCTCGGATCTGGTGGTGACCGATCTACTCGCCCATTGACATATGTGGGGTGTTCTTCATTTAGTCTTCTTGTATCTATTCAGGTCGTTGAAGACGATATATGAAAAGCTTGTATCGCGCAGCCGAAGACCTCGCTACTTCAGCTCAGAATGAATACTCACAGTGGATGCGCACCCTCTCACGAATCCAGATTGCTATATTGTTTATCCCATTAGAGCAGCTTTCTTGTATCATCACAGTCAGCTTCATGATACTTCTCCACAAGGGGGAGGCGCAACCCGCCGTGTTATCTTGTCATCGAGATTTGGAGGCCAATACTTCGATACAGCAACATGTTAGAAGTCTCTTCGACTGCATACGCGCTCACATCCACGGAGCAGCTTTGAGCAGTGCGTGGCCTAGGAGGATTCGCCCAGCCCCATGTGTTCATGCACAGCATTCGGATAAACGCCACATGTATATTTTGGCAGCTATCGGCTACCGCGCCTGTCATGGCATGGGTGAGACTGCTTCGAGAAGGTTTTGGATCCTTGTTCTTGCCCCGATGCGACGCCCTCGAGAAAATATGTGACCAGCAACCGCGGCCCGTGGAGCTGGGAGCGCGCGCCCCTCACCGCTCGTCTGGCTCTAGAAAAAGGAGGTATTCCACTACTAATAGGTCGGATGTTACTCGTATCATCATCAGACAACTATCTCAGCTTCAAAACAAGACGACCGACTGTCGCTCCGGTCAGGACTTCGCATTAAGAAGCTCGGCGGCGAGACTATATGTTAGAGTTTATCTTGATGTTTTGCACTATGCAGGATTGTAAATGTTGAAAATGAACTGGTTCCGCGCCTTCCAAACTGATTAACAGCTAGGGACGTTCTATATCTTATTTATTCGAGAACGAACATGACACAAAAGCAGTCGCAGCGTCTGTATCGTACCACTTCGCCTTGTAGTGGCCTACGCTACGCCCTACAGTTTCCATATACTCCAATCCTGGTTCCCGCGTAAACAAACAACATGTTCCCTGCGAGCATCACTGTGCATATCTCATAGGAACCCACCTCGAGTCGACGCAATGCTATCACAGCAGGGTTGTACCTTGCGTCCCTGACGTAGGATTGATAAGCGACAGATCTCCCCATATGAGATGACAGGTCGCCCTTCTATCCCACATGCGCCCGTTTTGCGACCGAAGCTAATATTATTTCCGTACGGCTCAGGTAGCCAGGCTCTGGAAGTCAATCGGACCTAAGGCTCTGGCAGCCGCCTAATTCAGAATGACCGCGCCGGCCGCTGCGTACTCGCCAGAGTACCTTGCTGAAGACATCGGCCCTACAATCGTGGCCACGGCCTCTCTAATGATCATCTTTTGTATTCTCTTTGTCGGCCTCCGGTACTACGCTCGCTATCTCACTTCCACCGCATTTGGCGCGGAAGATATAATAATACCTTTCGCATGGCTCGCAGAAGTCGGGCTTTGTATTGTTGGCATCGGTAAGCTTGACCAACACTTGTAAGATAGAGGACATGCTCACGTTGTGACAGTTATGGTTAAGAAAGCCGGGACAGGTCGCCATACGGCATACAACCTGCAAACAGACCCTGCGAGACTCCCGGAGCACTTAAAAGGCATCATAATCGACGAATTTCTCTACCCATCGGCAGTCGCATTCCCAAAACTATGTGTCGTCATTTTGTATCTTCGAGTGTTCACGAACAAAGTCGAGCGCGTCATCGCCTGGGGGCTTGTGGGAGTTATATTCGCCGCATGGTTATCCTTTTTCGTCGCGACGTGCTTCCAATGTACCCCGAGCGCGTTCAATTGGGATAAATCGATCCCGGGAGGCCGCTGCTTCGACACCGTAGCTTTCGCATACAGCAGCAGCGTGCCGAACATTGTGACCGATCTTGTGGTCATTGTTCTACCCATACGAACGGTGCTAGAACTAAGGGTATCACCTGGAAGGAAGGCAGGACTGATGCTTATTTTCCTGACAGGCAGTGTGTAAGTTAGGTCTTTCCACGATAAAGCCTGTGCGCTGACGAAACATAGCGGCATCGTTGCCTCCATCGTCCGAACGGTTGTGTTTGCGCAGACGAACATGTTAGAGGACATTACCTGTAAGCACACCCTCACCGCAATCGTAGCGCAACTACTGAATGCTCAGTCACAAACGTTCCTCTCATCAACTGGACCATCATCGAGCCAGGTCTCTACCTCCTCGCCGCCTGCGCACTGTCGTTCAAACCGCTCTTTCGCATGGTTGCCAAAACGCTGCATCTCAGTGCGGTCATCAACCATACCAAATCAGCCATGAATAAGTTTTCACACAACAAGACCAACCGGACGCTACAGAAACATATTCACATGGAGACGTTCAAATCTGGTAGCAGCGGTGGATTTACAAAGCTGAATGATGGCAAGGATGGAGACGACAAAAAAGGGACGAGTGATGCGTCGATGAGCGTTATGGTCACGCGGACTATTGAGATTCAGAGCGAGGATCTGGAAGAGAGCAGCAAGGTGCGAAGTGGAAACCATGTGCATTACGATGCAAATGTTGGACGGGACGTGTAACCATTCTTTACCTCGGGTGCAGTTAGGACAATCCTAGAGCATCGCTCAATATTAAATCAACATTAATATAAAGCTACTACACTTTAGCCAAATGAATCCCTTTAGGTCTAGCTATCCCCCAATCCACATCTCACTCTACATCTCCATGCCTGCCCACCCGCACCCCGTGCCCCCTTCCCTCACCACTGTTCCTCTGCTCCTGCTCCTGCTAAACCATAATACTGCGCCCACTTTAGTAATCCAACACTGCAATCATTATCCCAACTTCAACCCAGCAACGCTAGTAACAAGGCAAAAAAAACTCCACTCCACATTCCTCCGTAACATTCGCCGAGCACTTAAATCATCCCACGTCTGCCAGACGTGTAGCATTTCAATTTTCTCAATCTACAGATCGAACTTAGGATCTTTGCGGAGTCGCCTGCGAACTTTTATAGGAGCAAAGCTGACTGTCCGTTAGCAAAGTAGACTGCTGGGGTAGTTTGATTTGTGGTATTTTGGCGAGGATGAAAATATATTGTTAAGTTGGGCTGATGGTAACCTAGTGAGTGGTTTTTAGGCCGCAAGAATTAGGTGAGGTGTTGTAGGCGCGTCGTAGACCCCAGGGCGCTGGTGCAGGTGTCTAGGTGCCTAAGTAGGCAGGCACGTGAGTTATTTTGGCCTATTTCACTATCTCGAAGCTCGACTTGTCCAAAGTCAACTCATATACTATTATGCGATATGGCAGCCCTTGAGCGTCTCCTACCACGTGACAGATTCATTCCGTCTCCTCCTATATAAGAAAAGACACTCAAGATGTACGAGTGGCTGTGCTTCGGTGCTGTTGGTCTCAGACTGCGTTGAACTGACGCAAGTTTCAAGTGACTAGCAAACAACCAGGGTTACATATTTTGATTGTGCGGCTTTGCGAAGTAAGGGCAACGTCTGCTCCATATGTTTGGGTGTGTGAGCGGGATCTGGAGGCTTGGGCAACCTGGAGTTGACTCTAAGCCAACCTGTTTCCTGCCTTGTAATGACGCGTGGTCCACTGTAAGATGTAACTTCCTGCCGAACATGTACACTAGAGCAACGGATCGTGCAAGCCTCTCGTCAGGGATCCGGCAGAACCGGCAGATCATCTCCACAAGTGCGGGCTAGGCGTGCCGACTGCGTTCAAGCTTGAATGGGTTTCTAGAGTCGGCGACGTTGTGAGCGTGCGGCCTTGCTTTTGGAGGCACAAGGCTAGGCTGCATACTCTTGTGCGGCATGTGACGGAGCGTCCAGCTCCACTCACGGAGGTGCGATCGTGGAAAGCAAGACTATACGCTGGAAACTGGGCGAATGCCAAATCACAGGAGGACAGCATGGCCGAAGGAGGCTAGGGCGGAGCGCTGTAGTTCGGTGGGTGGTTGCTGCTGCAGCATGATGATCTCTTTTGGTGTTGAAGGGCCAAGGCCAAATCCAGAAAGCTGCATGACATCACTACGAGTACGTCGACCTGTTTCGCGACAACATAAGGCTTTGTTTGGCGCAGCTTTCCTCTTTGGCATTTGTTTCAGCTTCAAAGGGCCACTCCTGTCCCGTGCAGGTTCCCAAATTGAAGTGATCTACGCGACTAATTTCGCTGCGCATTCGGGGATCTGTCTGCGTGGCCGCACCGCCTCGGGCCTCTCCTATTGCGCTGCAAACACCCGCCTACACGTCATTCCCGAGACACTCCGTGACAGCTGCGACCCAGCTACTGTAGATATACGAGCCACGGTATCCCGCCCTTGTGGAGAGCTCGCCGTAAGACACCCCGCCATGGCGACGCCGCGACCAGTCACGCCTTTGGGTGGCTACAATGGCATTCCCACCCCCAGTGACCCTGCCCACCTCAGCAAGGGATACGGCGGCGCCAACTCGCACCTTGGGGTGGGCGGCCAGGACTTCGCGACCACGCCTGCGCACCCAGCGGAGTCGTCCCCGCTATCGCAATCGCTCACTCGCCCCGACGGCGAGAGACTGGGCGGCAGGTTCGAAGAGAACTTCGATGCGCGAACACGTGGGTCGTCTGTGCTCGGAGAGGGAGACCTCCCTATGCGATCCACGTCCCGAGCATCAACACTGGGTCATGGAGGAAGCGCTTCTGCAACACCCTCGCGCAGTGGCACCTTGAAGAAGCGCAATTCGGTCAAGAGGAGCGGCAGTGTGAAGCGCAGCAGCAGCAGACGGAGTGTGCGCGCAGGGAGCATCAAGGGCGTGAACTTTGACGACGAGGATGGCGGTGGCGTTAAGCACAACAGCGTCTTTTATACTCCAGTCCCGACCTCCGGATCGCCGACCGAGATCCTTGCAAACCGCTTTCAAGGTACGCCTGTCCACGTCACATTGGCCACTAGAGACTGATGATACATAGCTTGGCGAAAGCTGCTCAAAGATCTCATTTCATACTTCCGCGAAGTGGGCTCCTCCTACGAACACCGCTCAAAAGCCCTGCTCAAGGTCTCCAATGTCATCAACAACACCAATGCACCATCGCTGTTCCTCTCCGAAGGTGGCTTAAGCGACGCGAATCGGATACTACGCGACTACCACAAGCAAGCCGTGGCCGAATCGAACAAGGCCAAAGATATTGAGAATGACGTGATCAACCAATTGTCTGGCCTGCGAGCAGACCTGAGCCAGAAGATCAAGGAAATCAAGTCCCTGAGTGGTGACTTCAAAAACTCAGTAGAAAAAGAGAAAGAGAACACTCGCAAGGCCGTCGCTGCCCTGGAGGAGTCTTTGGCTTTGATTGATTCGGATCCCGCTGCCGTTGTAGGCAAAGGCGACCCGTTCGTGGTTCGCCTGGGTGTGGATCGACAGGTTGAACGCCAAATCGACGAGGAAAACTACCTCCACCGCGCCTATCTGAACCTCGAGAACTCTGGACGCGAGCTGGAGTCGATCGTTGTGGGAGAGATCCAGAAAGCCTACAACGCCCTAGCAAGCATTATGAAACGTGAAGCGGACGAAAACTATTCCACCATCGAGAAGCTGCGAAGCGGACCAGTGGGCATGCCTCGTGATCTCGAGTGGAATCAGTTCGTTACACATGACGCACACTTCGTGAATCCAAACCTTCCTCTCAGGCGGCTAGAAGGCATGTAACATCACGTCTTTCAGTGTCGTGAACGAGGCTGATCGAACGTAGATATCGAGTACCCCGGCAAGCATCACCCTGCAGCGGCTGAAGTCAGAGCTGGCATGTTAGAACGCAAGTCCAAATACCTCAAGAGCTACACACCAGGGTGGTAAGTGAACATTACTTCTTTCCATCGTATTGCACATGCTGACTGCTGTTTCACAGGTATGTGTTGTCGCCTACTCACCTGCACGAATTCAAGAGCGCGGATCGCATCTATACTCAGCCACCGGTCATGTCTTTGCTGCTGTCCGACCAGAAGCTGGGCAGTCACGCTCAACCCGGCAGCAGCTCATACAAATTTGGTAGGTTAAGGTATCCCGTCATCATTCCATCTGAACCCCTACTAAGTCTCGCAGTGATCAAGGGTCGACAGACCGGATCGATGCATAGAGGACACACTTGGATTTTCAGGTACGTATAATAATACTTTCCCCGTTCTTTTCTGACAGCAAGGAAGGGCTGAGACATATGATACAATGTTGGCTTGGTACGACGATATCAACAGTCTCATTGACAAGACCGCCGACGAACGCAACGCCTTTGTGACCCGCCACCGACGTAGCCTGAGCAGAGGCAGCACCCGCTCAGTGAGCTCAGACGGAGGCCTTGAAGAAGACGAGGCAGACCAGGTTCCGTTCTCTGTAGCCCAGTCAGTGAATCAAGGCGCCACGCAACAGTCAGAGCTTCCGTCTCGACCGAGTCCAGGTGGGCGTTTCCCAAGTGATCTCCAGGTGGACCGAAGCTTACAACATGGGCCGTCCAGTGGCAGCTCATCGGAGGTCGGGCTTGATCTAGCGACTGCAGCCGGTGGCCTTCAGTACGCACATGCTAGCTATCCAAACGCTTACGACGACCGCACACCCAGAGAGGCCGCGTACGGACCAGGCAACCCCTACGAGTATCATCCTACCAATGCGCCGCCATCGATCCCGCAGCAGACCTCATACTATGCGAACAACGCCCCCGCAACTCCAGGCCAATCCTACGCAAATGATGGTCCGACTTACGCAGGCCAGAGTGCAGCCCCACCTACGGCCCAACCCGTACCCTTCGAGCCGTACCAGGCTTCAACTACAGTTCAACAGCAACCCCAGCAACAGTACCCAACCTTCAGCCAAATTCAACGCCCCGCAAGCAACTACGGCGACTGGATGGCTCCAGCAGCAGGGACTGCGGGTGGACTCGCCGCAGGAGCACTTGGCGCCCAAGCCCTTCACAGACACGAGCAAAACAAAGAGCAACAGCGAGAGGAAGAACAAATCAACGACGCTCGCGCCAGTCCCACTCCGCCGGCTCAGACTGCACACCCTGCCTCTCAGATCGTATCTCAACACGAGAATGCCGCACTCATGGCGCCTGCGGTGACCTCCTCCATGCCGCCAAAGCATGAGTACGAGCCGAATACTTCGTTGGATGGTCGCGAAGCCTTCATCGGTGTTCCCAACCCAGTAGTGGCAACCGCAACAGCAGACATAGGCTCTCCCTCGAATGCGCATGAGCTTCCGTTGGCTACACCGTCGCTTGGTGCGGCGGAAGAAGGCAAGGTGGGCAACGGAGAGCCTTCTATGGGTCCCATGGGAGTGCGGAGGCAGAATACGGACTTCAGTGTGAGCGATCTGCACGTTCCGGGCGAGTACCCCAAAATTCGAAATGCGTAGAGTTTCTCCCGCGGGATGGCTGCAGAATAACTGCTACGGCTTCGCGTAGTTGGGGGAAGACTATTTTTGGCGCTGGATGGGCGTGAGGTTCTCGTACTGAGGGACTTGTAAGGACTTGATATGACACGACATGATACGATACGATAATGCACGGCCGGCACACATGGGAGGTACTTCGAAGGTTTGTTACGGGTTTATTTCTCCATTTAGATAGTTCTTCGGCAAGCGAGTTCGTCTTCTCGTTATCAACGTCTAATATGTCAAACGTTTCTCTTGTCAGGCTACATGCTATCATTAGCGCACTGACACGTTCTTGTCAAGGTTAGGCATCACTGCCCCGATATCCTCCCAGATCCTCTTCCTATTCCGTAGCCCCTTCAAATCGCTCCAATTTCTCGTAACCTCCGTGTACAGATGGTACCAATCCGTCTTCGCAGCAGGCAGGCACGTCACCAGCTCTTTCATCACCTCAGCTTGGCTTACCTGCAAGATGCCTGGCCCCTCGCGCTGCGCAAGGATCTCGTCCACGTGCGCCACCCAAGCAGGTAGATTCTCGGACATGTATGTACGGATGATATCGCGGGTTTCCTCGCGCCAGTCACTCAGCTCGTGCGCAGCAACGGCGTCGTACGTGGCATAAGTCCAGCTGTAGGGATCCTCGTTGCTCCAGACTTCGGAGAGAAAAGGCATGTCCTGGAGTAGCAGGTCGCGCCAAAGGGAAATCGGCAGCTGGCGGAACGTCCGCGAGGCGAGACGCAGGGTTGCGAACTCCTTTGACGACAGGTATGGCACTACTTGCAAGCGCAGCTCGAGAGTCAAGGTGTTGAAGATGTCGGGTTTACCGTGGTGGTCTGGGACTTCGAAAGCGCTGGCTTGCGGGTTGAAGGTTGGGGAGTGTTGGACAGAGGCTTTTAGGATGGGCGCGAGGCGTGGAATGAAGAGCGGGTTTGCGGCTAGGTACTCGCAGCCGGAGATGTGGTCCCACCACTGGTCGCGGCTCCTGTCTACATTCTTATCGTGAGAGACGCGGTAGACCTCGTCCTTGTCGCTATTCGCGAAGAGATAGTCACCCAGGGCTTCGAAGGCGACGTGGCCGAAGCGTTGGCGGGAGAGACGGTAGAAGATGTCGAAGCACGTGGGGTGGAAGGGGATGGCGTAGTCTTCGAGGCCCTGGAGGTGGTGAGTGGGATTGCTCTTACGGGAGTGTAGAAAGGGAGAAGGGCGCGAGAGCTTACATCCCATACTATGCTGTCCACATTCGCGTCTCGTACTCCGTGGCGAGCAGGAACGAACGTGTCGTCGCCACTGTCCCGTGTTGTTACGTGTCCGCACAGCCCGGATAAGCAGTAGCGACTTCCCCGTTCGTAGTCCCGGTCATCGGGCTGCTCGATCCCGGTGTTGGGGTAGTGGACTTTGCTGAGGAGACATTGCAACCGCGTATTTCTTTCGCTGTGATGGCCTCACCGTTATAGCTGCGGCCTCGGAAGCACTTGTGCTTCGGGTTCGGGTTCGGGTTCGGCTTCTGCTGGCGGATGCTTGCTGTGGACAAGTTAGAACACGGTCAGCGCATGCAACAGTCGGTATTACTGACCGTACCGTAGTGAGGTGTCTACTGTACCAGGCACCGTACCCTACCAACTTTTGACCCGTAATACGGCTGTACGGAACCTTTTCTGGCTAGAGTGAGTGAATTGAGTGTTCGGGGGGGCGGCCCGGCCGGAGGAGGTGCCGGAGGTGGCTAGATTCGGCAGATCTGCCCGCATCGGGTGCAGGATTCGTAAAATGTCTCCACACAGCGCTCCGAGCTAGCTTTTTGCCCTGATCCCTATCCCCCGCACCGTCAAAATCGCACACCCACGGACCACCTGGTGAGCGCCAATCAGAGCGTTGCTTAGCTCAACTCTAGAGAGCTATCGTGATAATAGTAGAATAATAATTTAAGCTTCAAATCCCGCACAAAACGCGTTTTTCTTTTTATAATTAATAATGCACGGTGCTACACAAGATTCTAATTTAGTTCGCTACACTAAATATACGAAACCCTGCGGCCTAAGGCCTTAATTGCTAACTACTCCACCAGCTGCCTGGCAGCCTCTCTCTATATACAACGACGACGTCGGCAGCGCCCACCTGCCTACTGGCATAGATGCCACTAATCCTTTTGCCTTGTTTAGTCTCTTTTTTGACGCCGCACAGCTCGAAAAGCTAGCCCTACATACGAACCAACACGCAGAGCAAGTACGAGCTGAGGATGCCGCCCAGGGCAGGCCACACGCCCGGGCGTGGAAACCGACGTCGAAAACTAAGCTCTACACCTACTTGGCCATCCTTATGTATATGGGCGTACACCGGGAGCCTACAATCGAGGAGTACTGGGGGAAGCTACACAAAAACGCGCCTACTCACTCCATTAATAACTACATGGCCTGTACGCGCTGGCAGCAGCTCAATCGCTACATGTACTGTACAGAAGCTCCGCAGTCGTTTAAATCGCCATTTGGGCGCGTATAGGATCTCTCTAAGCACCTACGCTCGACATCCTCTACTATTTGGCACGCCGGTAAGCACCTCTGCGTTAACAAAGCTATTACTAGGTTTACTAGGCGCACTAGCAAAACTATCGTTATTAAGTTAAAGCCAACGCTTAAGGGCTTTAAAATCTAGTGCCTAGCGTCTAACGGCGTCGTACTTAACTAGCTTTTCTACGCAAAAGGCGCCACCCGAGGCCCTATTAATCTTAATATTAATATCCTTAAGATAGCTAAATTTACGCCTACTAAAGCCGTGCCTCTTACTCTTATCCTTGCCTAAGGCCCTAATGGCCAGCGCTTGTTCCCCCCGGGGCGCTACATCCTCTAGATAGACAATCTCTTCACGACAATCTCGCTACTCGAATACCTAAGGGAGCAAGGCGTTGGCGGCGCTGGGACGGTGCGCACCACTAGAACAGCCACTAAGGAGAGGTGGGAGACTAGGGTTACACACGAGGGTTTAGCTGGTGGTGCTGGGTCTCCATCCTCGCGCAGGGCAGGGCCGCCAAAAGAGCAATTTAATAGCGATTTAATAAAGCTTAAGACGCAATTTACGCCTATAGCGCGATAGGGAGAGGCGTTCTTTAAGGTCTCTAGTAATAACACTGTACTGGAGATGGCCTGGCGGGATACCCAGGTGGTCCTTTTTGCCAGTACTACCGCTGACGGTAAGTTTGAGGATGTCCCTACCAAGCCAAAACCTACTAACGATAGTCGCCACCTAGGATTGCAAGTCGTTTAAAGCCTACGCCACTGCCCCGCCAACGCCGCTATAAATAAGAAGCTATATAAAGAGGCCTTTAGTAGCGAGAAAATTAAGTAGTTAGGTATTCCTAAGCTTGTTAACAGCTATAATCACCACAAAAGTAAAGTAGATCGATTTAACCAGCTCCGCGAGCCCTACTTAACGTAGCAAGTACGCTAACGCACCTAGATACCGCTCTTCTACTTTTTTATTAATTTGGCTCTTAATAACGCGTATAGGCTCTTGTCCTACTTGTTAGCGTACGAGGCAAAACGTAGTAGGCATAAACGCTTTATATATAAGCTAATTAAGTAGCTTTTTAAGCGCGGGGCTAGGCTTTCTAATAGATTATTAAAGCGCCAGAGACTTAACGACGTTAAGGCCAACAACGAAAGCCTACACGGCGCGCTAGTTAAGCTATACGCCCAGGCGAAGCCCTGTATTGCCTGCTTAGAAAATGGGCGTAAAAGTAACAGCGCGCGGCCTGCTAGGGTGCCTCTCTTAGCAACTATAGGTAATAGCCGTCGACGAGTTTTGACGCCTCGAACAACCTACGGCTGTAGGCTCTGTAGACTGCCTTTGTGTAGGCCTAAGCTACGCCCTGAGTACTGGAACGAGCACCTGCACCGCGTAGGGACTATTAAATTAGTTAACACTAGTATAAGCTTAATAATTAAGTAATATACTACAATTAACTTGATTACTATTAATTATAGCTACAAATGAGGCGCCCTACGAGAATCCCTATCAAATTTCACTCAGAGCCATTAGTTTTGGTGTTCAACGCTATCGCCGACATCCATCCGATTGGTCAACACAAGGTGGTCCGTGGGTGTGCGATTTTGACGGTGCGGGGGATACAATCGTCAGCTAGCTTTCCTGCTGTTTATCATCAGATCCATCAAAATCGGCATGTCAATTACCAGCTGGGTTGCCTCACAGGGCCTGCGGTCAACGCAGGCGTCCCAGCCCTCCACCCCAGCGCCGTATCACGCCTCTGCCGCCCGCAAGGCCCTCACCTCAGCAAGCTCATCGCGTTCGTCGCCGTCGGTCAACTATTCGCAGGTGTATCCCACAGGCCGCAATTTAGGGAGGGAGATAGATATCGATTGGAACAATCTGTGGCATGGCAAGACCAAGCTTGTGGGCGCGCAGGCTGGTTACCGCGTCCAGCTTAAATCCAAGTCCCTGGGTAGCCGCAGATCTGCATCTATATGGCGATATGGAGCAGATATTCTATATCTAAAAGATGATGGGATTAGCAAGGCGTTCTTTTTATGTGAGAAATGCCATACAACGAGAACGCCGGCTTGCCTTTTTAATATCAACTCTGGCACCGCCCATATTACTAGGCATCTCATGAAGGCGCACAACATCAACCCCGACACCGGATTGATGCCCCAGGCTGCCAGTATATTGTCGGATCCGTTCAAGGAAGCTGCGGGCGCCAATTCTGCAATATCTCATTCACCGTGGCAAGAGATAGAGCTCTTGAAGTCATACGTTGACTGGGTAATGTTGCACGATCTGAGCTTCTCGGTGGCGACGTTGGCAGGCACGCGGGGCTTGATGACATGGAATCAAACGGATCTGCTGCGCGGGCTGCCCGACAGCGCCAATACACTTTCTGGGTATGTTAAAAAAGCTCTCAGCGAGAGGAAGGAGGTGGTAAGATATCTCCTGCGCGCTGCGCAAAGTAAAATAAGTGTAAGTTACGATATCTGGACGTCGCCAAACAATATAGACTTTCTTGGAGTTTGTCGCCCACTTCGTCGGTAAGTCACCGGCAGAACCTCGGCCGGAGCGGAACAACGTTTTTCCGGCCGAACTTCAAGATCTTTGGAATCTTAATAATACTCTAACATTCCATCTATAGACTCACAACTCCGCCAACGGGACCTACTTATTGCTTTTCGCGCGCTTTTCTGCGATCTTACAGGCGCTGCGCAAGCCTCTGTTGTTTTTCAGGTTGCTCAGGAGTATGACTTTGCCCAGAATATACATTGTTTTGTGGCCGGCAACGCGGTGAACAATGATACGAGTTTCCTCACTAGCATCAACGACCTCGCCGTCGGCGAGCTCAACGTCGGCAGTCAACACAGAATCCGCTGCGCTGGACACATAATAAACCTTGTTACGAAGGCTCTTATCTACGGCAAAGGCCTTAGTAAATTTGAACTAGATCTATCGCGCGCGTCGCCCGCAGAACAATATCTCATGTTCCGCGAGAAGGGCGTTATTGGCAAGCTGCACAACTTCGTCAACTCTGTCTGCGGATCCCACAAACGTCGACGCCTATTCACAAAGCTGCAACAAGATATAAGCGACGAGGACAAGCTCTACAATTTCTCTACCCTTAATTTAATAAGGGACGGTGGCGTGAGGTGGTACAGCACGTATGCCATGTTATTGCGCTGCCTGGAGCTCCGCAAGGCGATCCAACTTTACACCAAACACCTGCGCGACGACTCCACCGCCAACGATAGTTACGATCCCCGTATAGACGGCCTTACAGATAATGACTGGGACGAAGTCTCCGCCATCTGCAACGTATTGCAGTTGTTCCACGAGAATTGCAAGTCCCTGGAGGGCAACGCCGGCAGCAGCGGTTTCGGCAGCCTATGGCAGACGATCTTCAACATGCAGGAAATCTATGAGGTCCTTGTTGACGACGTCGCCGACTATGAGCACTATAGGCAGTCACTGTATCTACAAAATGGCGTCGCTTTTGCCAGGGAGAAGCTTGGCACATATTTTCAACGTCTTGTAATAGATCCGGAGCCATCGCTTTACTGTGTGGCAACAGCCCTACACCCACGCCTCCGCCTACGCTGGTTCCAGACACACTGGAGTCATCACCCGCACTGGGTCCGGAAGGCCAGAAAGTCCCTCGACGTCACGTTTGCCACCTATTTACAGGCGGAGCAAAGTCATGAGATAGACGGCGACGACGTCTCTGAGAAGGATGACCCCATGCGTAAGGTGCCTGGGGTTTATAAATCGAGCGCTCGCCGGCAACGTACAATGTGGGTAGATCCCATGTTACTCATTGGCCAGAAATCCCGCAAGAGACAAAAACAGAGCTCTCAGCTGGAGGAGTATAACGACAGCATACTCGAAGACCTTCACGCAGCTACCCAGGACCAACGCCTATCAGATTTACTAGACGACCCCCACCGTTGGTGGGTAGAAGTAGGTCAAACTCGATATCCCATTGTCTACAAGATGGCTATGGATCACCTCTCTGTGCCAGCAACTTCATGCGACTGCGAGCGCTGTTTCTCCTCCGCTAAACGTACAATCACGTGCGATCGCAATTCATTGGCCCCAGAGACTATTGAGGCCTGCCAGCTACAAAAGAACTGGCTGAGGAAAGGCGCCGTGCCCAGCTACCTTACAGAGTTGACCTTCTATATAAATAACAAGGAGAGAGACGCTGACGCGGTTGACGGCAACGACGACGTTCTAGAATCCCTAGAGGCCCCAGAAGACGACCTCAATACTCGCCTCCTTCCTAGTTAGGAAATTTGTATTTACTACGAGCCGTATAGACCCCTAAAATGAACCGTACAGTAATCCTATTGTACCGTACCGACTACCCAGCCGTAGCGTACGTACCGTAATAACTAACAACCGTAACGTAACCGTAGTAGGGTCGAACCGTCCGTATTACCTACTGTTGCAAGCGCTGGACACGGTAATGGAAGGTACGGGATCGTATAGTACCTTTGATGAACTCATACATCTCATCTGCAGCATCGCAATCGACGACGTCCATCTCTTCGCTATCTTCATCATCTGACTGGAAATCCAGCACATAGTCTTCATCTCCCTCCCCGTCCAGCATCCTTTCCATTTCTGCAGACCCTTTAATCAGCTCCTCATGCTCGTCTCCACTGTTATCGCACATAACCTATCCTCCTCATCTTCTTCCTCGTTAGGGGCACCTTTCTCATCAATTTGCGACTCCAGCACATCGTCCCCCTCTGGCTCTTCGGACACGGCGTACTCGCCTTCCTCCCCATCCAATCCCGCCAATCCTATGATCGACTCGTCTCCATTGCCGTCGTCGTTTTCCTTGTTATCCTCCTCCTCTTCAGAATACCAATCATCCAAGCACCGATTCGGATCATTCCCCTTTCGCAGCTGACAGCCCACCTGATTGTAATCGCCCGAGCACTCCCAGCCCATCCATGCCGGCTCAGAGCGCAGACGCCTCTGGCCAATGTTGAACAAGACGCCGCAGAGGCGGCATAACTTCTCTGAGTAGCCCATTGCCCGGTCGGATTCAGAAGAGGGAATTGTATAAAGCAAGGAGGAGACGGGATGAAAAAGTTGTAGGATGTGTTGTAAGATTGATATAGAAGTTGCGAGCTAGCCAGATGCAGGGTATCTAGTCTAGGCAGCAGGGCGTCACTATTGGCTGGGCTCGGCAAAATGCAGCGTAGTGTACGAGGAGCTCGTTTTTAGTGAGAAATATGCCAAGGTTTTTTCGATCTAACAGTGCTGCATTACAACCGCAATATCAAATATTAATTTATAAAAATTTAAGAGCTAAAAGATGAGATATAGAGCTATTTTCTTATTTGTTTATCTTTCTTTAATAATTATTTTAAAGGGGTTTAAATGTTGGACTGTCTGATAGAAAAACCTTGGCATATACCTCACTAAAAACGAGCTCCTCGTAAGACCTCCACCGCATATGTCATGCGAGGCGTGCAGAATTGAACGAGGTCGCAATCGCATCCCAGGCATCGAACGAGCACAGTGTGTCGAGGAACAGAATGTCCACACATCAGCACCTGGTCAAGCCAGTGCAGCCTATTCCAGTAACCAATTTCCCGTCACACCACGCCGCCCTACGCCGAGCTCCCAACGATCTCCCCCCGAATCCGCACCGGCATCTCAATGCTGTTATTTCTTGATATCTTCCACGGTCTCCTTCACCTCGGGGATTTTGAAACGCATGCTCCGCCGCCTCACTGCTTTCCCACTACATCATGCACGACACGGTGTAGGGATACTCAGGTCCGAGCTTCGCGACGCGCCAGGATACCGGACCGTATGGTTTCCAGGTCCGCTCGCAGAACGGCATATGTTTTGAGAGGTAGTAGTCCATATCGAAGTTTGCGTTTTCCTTGCGGGGGTAGAGGACGCCTGTTTGGGCGCCTTTGGTAACCATAGCGTTGGCGGTTTGCGAATTCCCTTGAATAGGATTTGAGGTGTTGGGATATTGAAGAGGAGTGTCTTTGAGATGGGAGGAGGGTAGAATGGTAGTTGATATGTGGGGACATGCCGGGGATAAGGTGGGTTTTACATAAATCTCCTAAACGGACCCGCTCAGCTTAGAAACCGTAACCCAAATGTGGAAGTCCATCGTAGACAAGCGGAATTTGAGTCGATGTCTGGATGATCAATCTTGATGAGAGTCTGCTACATAATTACCGCATTTGAGCAACAAGCTGGCTCCCACGTGACCGCTCTGAAGGAACCCCTTCATGCGTTGAATGGTTGAGTAATCGTCTTACTGGGCAATTGGTAGCATTTTAGATGCTTAGATTGCTTTCGGGGATAGCTAAATCGACAAACAAAAAGGAATTGCTTCTCAAAGTGTTTCAATAAATAAGACCCACACCTGAATTTCCTTCCAGGAGGCATCTCAAAGTGTAGGTTCTGCCCAAATGTTTCGAGACCTGGAGGGTTGTCCAAAGCTTGTTTGGTGCTAGGCATGCTTAGGCCTTCTTCACACCGTTTGGGCCCATGAAATGAAAATCGCGTAAGTATGTCTAGGTATAAGTCCCGTTCAGTTTTCAGGGCCGCAGGATGACCGCCATGCCATCACCACCCCTCCCACTCGCGAGCTTTTGTCTGCTCCGAGCCCTCCCCGGCTGTTGGAACTTCATCTTGTGGAGGTCTCCAGATGAGCATCAGTCCTACCCACTGCTTCGACGTTGTCTTGGCCTGACTCATTTGCCCTTACTCGTTTGCCCTTACTCGCTCACCCTTGCTCGCTCGCCCCGTGGGAAATCGGACGAAAGCTGCTGGCACTTCAAGTCCATCCTACCCAGAGTATTTTCCTGGTCCACAGTCAAAAAACACCCCTACCACTGTGGATCAAGGCCTGCATGGCACCTCAAGGCTGACTAGGCGGCCTTCTATTACTGCACGTTAGCGGCAGGAATCGCACTGCAATCCTCGTTCGTTCATTGATAGCAATGGCTTTTGCTTGTTTAGTTACAGCAGGAAAGTTTACCTGCTTATTCGTCAATGAAGCCATGCTTATTCGCCCGTTCGTTCAAAAAAGATGGCAGATCGTTCGACCTGCAAAAGACAACAGAACGCACGCAACTCTTTGAACCACATCAAGTCGTAGGTGAAACCCAGTAATGTAGACAAGGGACCACGGCCGAGATAATTCATAGTTACCACACTTTAGAATGGTAAAGAACTCAATGCACAAAGGACAAGTGCATATCCCAATACCAACCCAAGCTCCTCTTCCCATCCTTTCCAAACCAATCGTATGCTAGCCAGCTCCGCTCAAGTGCACGTAATGCGCCAAAAAAACATTTCTCGTATCTGCAATTGCAAGTGGTATACAACTAGAGCTCAAGTATCCGCAAGATAGCCAAGCCCACAAAACTGCCGCAGAGCCTTCGAATCTAGTTGATGCATGAGTAACGCGCCAAGCACTGTTTCCTTGCGAGGTAGAATGTCTGCTTTAACCCTCCACGTCGTTCCGCCAACGTCGAGCTCCTCCATGTCGTCCTCCCAGTCGTCGTCATCATCAGCGATACCTGTTCCATTCGGTGCGGCACTCTTGACCAACGTTTCGGCCCCTCTTGACTTGTCACCAAGCCTCTTGATCATCGACAGAGCCCTATTGACGATAAGATGATATCCATCTCGATCATGGTCCATGGGCTTTTGGCCGCGGTGATTAGGCTGAGGTGGTGGTGGCTGCTGCATTCTAGCGTCACTTGAGCAGAGTGACATGGCGAACTTGAGCAAGCTGTTCGCCCAACCATCTTCAGCTTCTAACCAGGATCGGCAGACCCCGTTTTCAGGACCAGGAGCAAGGGAAGCAAGAATGTCGGCAGCAAGCATACCTTGCATGAGGTATGGCTTTCGAACCTCTGCAATCCGCGCCTCGTAACTAGGCAATAGTTTGGGTTGGGTTTCGAACACCTCGTGCAGTTTTCCTTCCGTTCTGTCCGGCACCACGGAAATCGCGAGGGCAAATGCGCGAGTCAAAAGGTCGTAAGGAGGATCGGACGTTGCTTCGTTAACAAAGATTTGTCTGTAATGTGTCCGATTGGGATCGTCAATTGCGAGGAGCTTGGCCATGCTATCGACAGCTGAAGGAAGATAGCGATGTACTTTGGGATTGTACGACGAGAAGCGTACGGGAAGGCTTGGACGCGGACCTGGTGCGAATGCGCAGAGAAAATGAAGTATGGCGTAGGCATCTTCTCTAGAAGGTAGCGCGATCCTGGTGCTTGTATTGGAGAGAAACGTGACAAGGTCTTTCATGAAATCCAGGGTGCGAATGTAGGATCTCAGGAAGAGCATTCTAGTGCCGACAAGTCTTATAGCATTCGATAGGAACTTGAGGACCGGTAAAGAGGAGAGGCGAGCGTGATTGATTTCGAGGAAAGACAAGTTGCGTATAATGGACGTTATTGCCAGGACTCGATCCGCGGTCCGGTCCAGGTTGTATGCTGTGCTACCAAATTCCGGAAGATCCTGAAGGTTATTCACTTCTGCTTGGCAATTATGTAGAACGTCTTCATAAGACATTAGCTCGATTATGTCAGTCACTTCTGGATTGTCGTTGCCAAGGATCTCGAGCTGATCTTCGGCGTACTCCGCCAGTGCATCCACTAAGTCTTCGCATTGTTCCAGTTCCAATTGGAAATTATGTTCGTGGGTCAGTTTCGAAAGTGTGTCCAATGCCAATCGGGTCTCTGCATAAAGCCCAGAGCGAAGACTCATGGTCAACGCGCGTATGTCGACCACGCCCATCTCCCGCAATTCTGGCACATTTGGCATCAGGGATAATTTACGTCCGACTGTCTCCATAAGCGCATCGGTGAGGTGTAGAACACCCCATGTATGGTTGATGCTGCGCGTAGCAGGTAGGTAGTATATCCCATCCTCTTCTTCTTTCAAAAAGAATTCCGGTTTACTTGTAGGTTGGGTTGCGACAGCATCGTTTTCCGCTTTTATGGGAGTTCTGCTCGGCTGCGCGGGATCTGACGTAGGGACCGGGGTTCCCTCCAGAGGTCGACTCAGGCTTTTGCGGTGTTGATTTGCGACGTCTGCTTGTGGGGTGCTCCGACCGTTAGCTAGAACGGGCGTGGCATTCGCTTGCAACGGGGTTGATTGCGCCTGCGGTGTTGGCTGTTCAAATTGCTGCTGCTGTAATCCTGCGTCGGATGGACGTTGCGCTTGTTGCTGCATGGCTTGTTTTCTTTGCAATTGCTGTATGTATTCTTGCTGAGCCGCCGCTGCCGCAGCATTTGGCGCACCGGGTATAGCAGGCCGTGTTGGGGACATTTGCTGTCCCATCTGTCCCATCTGCCCCATCTGCCCCTGCTGTCCCATCATCTTCATTTGATGTTCTTGTTGCTGTTTGCGCAAGAACATTTGTTCGTAGAGTCCCAGGTTATTCTCATAGGCTTGCCGCAGCTCCTCTGATGCACTGGGGAACTGTTGCAGTGATATTCCAAGGTGCTGCACAATTCTCGGCCACGCGTTGTTCGTAGTGACGTTCCTGGAGCCTCTGAATTTGATGACCATGTGGTACAATTGGAACAGGTCGATTGGCCTGCCGGCGACAAGAGGCTGAGGGTTGAAAGGCCGACGATGCTGGAGCATGAGGGACTGTACGTTCTTCAGGAAGGCCTGTGGATTTGCTTGAGGATTTTGCATCTGGCCTTGCATCTGGCCCTGCATCATATTAGGCTGCATGCCTGGCTGGCGTCCTGGCGCGCCTGGTGTTTGTCCTGCCAGGTGCCGCTGCTGCGCAGCCTGGTTGCTTGCCGCAAGATTCCCGAGCTGCTGCTGTTGTGCTTGTAGCCGCATAGCATATTGTCTTTGCGCCTCCTGCTGCTTATGCTGTAGGTTCTGGGACAATTGTATTGACTGCACCGACTGCACTGGGAATTGCCCGCCGGCGTTCGGATCGAAGCTCTGGCCCATCGCAGCGCCTTGCGCAAAGTTCATAGACGACATCTGGGGCGCATGCGGGTTTTGCGCCGGAGAGGCCGTTTGCATGCGTTGCGGCGGCATCTGGCCGGGCCGGAAGTGCTGGTTCTGCATGGTCGGCGAGGGCGTGTGGGCGAAGCCTTGCTGGAAGCCACCGAATTGAGGTTGCTGCGATGGCGTCTGAGAGCGCGACATGGTCGCGCCCGTCGAATCGCGCTTCTGGGGTATCGACGACATGGGATACGATCGCGTTCCGTTCATATGGTTGCCGGCGATGGCGTTGGGGTCAATGAAGCTCGAGGGATCATACATGCCGTTCTGGGACGACTGGAAGTCCATGGCGCGCGGTCACCACGGGCGTCTGTGGGAGGTAGGGAGCGACGAAGGTGAAGGGGATAGGAGTGAGTGTGAGGAGCGCGGACGAGGTGTCGAGTGGCCTGCGCTAGCACGCGACAGCATTCGATCGGCCTGTGCAATGGGCCATCAGCGACTTTGTTGTTGAGGTCGGGCTGGGCAGGCGCGACCGGGACGGCCATAGCGCGTGCCTCGAGGAGAAGAGGAAGTGAGTGCTGGACGAGGGGAAGGCCAACTTACGCGTGTGACGGATGGGCGCTACAAACGGCTCTGCATCAGGCGTACGAGAGACGGACCGTCTGGGATGCGGACAGCAGCTTCACGTAACCGCACCTTCTCGGACGCGATTTGCGGCTACTATGGGGTGGAGAGAGCAGCAGACATTGAGCCTGGCGCTAGCAGAACCTTGGAAGCGGTAAGGTCACGTGGCAGAAGCGCGCCCACAGAAAGCAGCACCAGCGACAGCACCAGCGCAGCAGCAGAGCAGCAATTCGAAGCTCTCCAAAAACACACACAACAAGCAAGGCGTCTGCATGAGGATCAGAACACGCGTTCGCGCGCGAGCCAGTTGAGTGGCTGCTTTGCCGGATTCGCAAAAGCCTAGCCTAACTTAATCTTACCACTCCGGGAGCCACGGGTCATGTCGCCGCTGTGTGACTGTGGGAACACATGCTCTCTCCACTTATTACATCAGGGTCGCCCTACAGCAGACGTTGTGCTGTTATCTTTGCGTTTTCCGCTGCGTCTGGGCGGCTTAGACCGAGGCCGCTCTGTCTTCGGCATCACGAAGCCCAACCAGCGCCACGCTTTCCTCTCGTTCGCCATCTTTTTGAGATTGTTGCTCCATATCCATCCGGAAAAGTCTTCCCATGATTGTGCGCGTTTTTGTACGCTGTGATAACTTCTTATGTTCACGCGAATTGGTCTGGATATCTCCAACGTGACCATGGCACATTGCATGACACAAATGGCGCTCACACCAGACCGGGAAACTGAAGCGTATGTCCAAGCGCCTGTCCTTGTTAAAAAATCATGGCGGTACCGTGTCCCTGAAGTCTCAGCGCAATGACGATGCTGGCGGATACATGGATGATTGCTCTCGAGCTTGTCGTCAAACGACGGGGATGCCTTTTATTGGCATGCGTTCCTTACTCTGCCCCGTCACCGCGGTGCGGGGTGCCACCGTTTCTAGACCGCTCGTTCCAGCATCATTCCGGCCTGCATGAGACCAGGCAGTGGTCTAGTAATGCCGCGGTGGTTGCGCTCAGGGTCCGTCCAAGGTCGTGTGGCAGTGGACCCGTTCACAAGACTAGCCCAAGCAGACATGGGGCGTGTTCACACTAGCCAGCGTTGGAACCTCCACAGAGCGGGTGAAGAAACCTTGTCATCGAGTGGTCCGATGCTGTGGTTTGTACGGCGTCTGTTTGTAGAGCTTTCGATAGCTCATCAAGCTCCAATGGGATTTCTTGGCTCAGGCGGCAGCAGTGGGCTGAAAGCTATGGTGATTGACGGATCGCGGATGTTTCCAAGCCCCAACTCCCCCGAACACCCACGACTCATATACGGCGAAATCGACAAGCATTAGAGCATCATTATAAACATGTGGTTCGTTAACACGGTAAACCTCGAGCTTGAGGAATTTTTCGATACACGCACACCTCCATACGCCACCCTTTCGCACACGTGGGGCGATCACGAAGTTTCTTTTTCTGATATGCGACAGATGGATTTGGGGGAGAAACGATCCAACCCCGCCATGACGAAGATTGCCCAATTCTGCCGAGTGGTGTTGGAGCACGGCTTTCAATACGGATGGGTCGACACCTGTTGTATCGATAAACGCAATAGTGTAGACCTATCGGAAGCCATCAACGCCATGTATCGATACTAACACGACGCGCAAGAGTGTGTGATCTACTTCACAGATGTCAAAGGAACAAACTGTGATTCTGATAGTCCTGCGCAACTGGAGGCTGTAAGATCTAGCAGATGGTTCAAGCGCGGCTGGACTTTACAAGAATTACTCGCGCCTCGCAAACGCTGCTTCGTGGCCAGCAATTAGACGCCAATTCCAGCAGGTGGAAGCATAGAGACTGATCTGTTGAAGGTCATTTCTAAGACTACGAACATAAGCACAGCTCTCCTTCGAGACCACGACTTGTTGTCCAGATGCTGCATTGCAGAACGCATGTCTTGGGCTTCCTATCGCCAAACCACTCGCAGCGAAGGTATTGCCTATAGCTTGATGAGGATTTTTCATGTCAACATGCCTGTACTTTACGGAGAGGGCGTGAAGAATGCCTTCAGGAGGCTCCAACTCGAGATACTGAAGACATCCTTCGATCAGTCTATATTCGCCTGGCGTGGCGCCTACGACAGCAGTGGACTCATAGCTAGCTCCCCTTCTGATTTCGCACATACCCCCAACCTGAGCCCTTGGCAAACAAGACATCTGGCCCCATTCTCAATGACCAATGTTGGGTTGTCTATCCGTATTCCACTGATCGCAATCGAACCTTCCAAGTCTGAGGACGACATACAAGAGCTACCGGGCTACAAGTTCTTTATGGCTGGGCTGCAATGCGATATACGAGAGGCAGGAGATTGAAGCTACTGATGCTCTACTTGATGGAGATCCCTGGTTCTAGTTTCTATGCGAACGGCAAAATATGTAGGACGTACCGTCGAATCAAGTGTAATCAGTGGAAAGCAATGCCAGGGGCGGCCCTTGACGGATGGCCGTATCAGGACATCTACATCTTAGAGAACGAGCATTTCCTCCCGTTGAATCCTGTAGGGATCTTTAAGCCAACTTGAGAGTATGGAAATATAAGCAAGAACCCAAAGTCATGATATAAGTGCAGAGTTAGGTACGCTGTTTTAGCACATGCCTGAGTACCAACTAGGGTACGCAAGCCTTCCAGCGTGTTAAATACAGATAGAGTGACAGCATATTATTGTAGAAGGTACATGTGGCTCCAACTGGGTCAGCAAATAGGATATAAAATACCAGTGGCATTATGGCATGCTAAGCGATCAGAGGTATCAAAGACGAGACCGCAACACTTTAAACGTGCGGCTCAATTGGCGCACTCCCACATTGACAGGTCACCAAATTGGCTTCCAGGCGACTTCCTATGGTGTACTCGAAGCATGCACAAGTGAATGAAAGCGCACGTGCTATCGGGCTTGGCGCGACATGGATCCCGATCGTAACTATGAGACGGCAAACGACTACAACAACATTCGCGCCCGCCCACCCTCGCTCCACACCCGCATTCTAAGCTCAAAACTATTGTCTTCGACCTCGCGAACTCCCGCGCACGAATCCCGAACCCGCCAAACTCTCGCAGTCATGGCCGACGCCGCCGTGGAGAACCCGCACAACACGGTCCCACCGCACAAGAAGCAGCTCCCTTCGTCGATACCTAATTTCGATACGCTCGAGGGCTTCAGCACAGATGGCAGTGATGACTACTCCACCTTCAAAAAGCTCCAGCGGCAGCTAGAGTACGTACAAAAGGACCGAGGACAATACGGGCAGCAAGCTGACTTGCGCCAGGTACATCCACCTCCAGGAAGAGTACATCAAGGACGAGCAGCGGAGTTTGAAGCGGGAGCTGGTACGCGCACAAGAAGAGATCAAGCGTATTCAGAGCGTGCCGCTCGTGATAGGGCAGTTCATGGAGGCCATTGATCAGAAGTAGGACACAGATACACCCGGCATTAGTTCTATGTGGCTGACAACAGCAGCACGGGCATTGTACAATCATCTACCGGCTCCAACTATGTCGTCCGCATCCTCTCTACGCTCGACCGCGAGCTCCTCAAGCCTTCGTCCTCGGTTGCGCTCCACCGCCACTCGAACGCCCTCGTAGACATCCTCCCGCCGGAAGCCGATTCTTCCATTGCCATGCTTGGCCAGGACGAGAAGCCGGATGTCACATACGCCGACGTGGGAGGTCTAGACATGCAGAAGCAGGAGATCCGGGAAGCCGTCGAGTTGCCGCTGACACACTTCGACCTGTACAAGCAGATCGGTATTGACCCGCCCCGCGGTGTCCTCCTGTACGGGCCTCCAGGAACCGGAAAGACCATGTTGGTGAAGGCAGTAGCCAACAGCACAACGGCATCGTTCATCCGCGTAGTAGGCTCGGAGTTTGTGCAGAAGTATCTAGGAGAAGGACCGCGCATGGTGCGCGACGTGTTCCGAATGGCGCGCGAGAACTCCCCGTCCATCATCTTTATTGATGAAATTGACGCTATCGCTACAAAGCGTTTCGACGCCCAGACCGGTGCCGACCGAGAGGTGCAGCGTATTCTCCTGGAGCTGCTCAACCAGATGGATGGGTTCGATCAGACGTCCAACGTCAAGGTCATCATGGCGACCAACCGTGCCGATACGCTCGACCCCGCGCTTCTCCGACCGGGCCGTCTCGACAGGAAGATCGAGTTCCCTTCGCTGCGGGATCGCCGTGAGCGCCGTCTCATCTTCGGCACCATCGCTGGTAAGATGAGCTTGTCGCCCGAGGTCGACCTGGACAGCTTGATCGTGCGGAACGATCCGTTGTCGGGTGCTGTCATTGCGGCGATCATGCAGGAGGCGGGGTTGAGAGCGGTGCGGAAGAACAGGTACAACATCATTCAGAGCGATCTGGAGGAGGCGTATACCAGCCAAGTCAAGGGTGCGACGGAGGCGGACAAGTTCGATTTCTACAAGTAAGCGTGTGGAAATTATGAGATGGAGAATGCTTGCGCTGTGTACCATAGGATAGAAGCCTGGCAGACGGCTTATTGCTCTGCATGCATAATCAAGCATTCACCAAGCGATGATAAGTCCTTTCAATACCTAGCCCCGGTCGCACGTAGCAGTGAAGGAAACATTGAAATGGAGAATCATCAGTCCATAGAGGGATAAGGGGCGATACAACAGTAAACATGCTGAATTCCTAAGCTTTTGCCTCCAAGAAAGAATAAGTCATAAACCGTCGACTTGTACAACGGTAAGGTATTGGTACACGAAGCAGTACACGCATCCATCCATTAACATTCGTTCGACTCTTCATGGGTCATCACATCTCCATCGCTGCTGGTGATGTCGATAGCAGTGTGTCGTTTAGGACAACTTCGCCTTGGCCTCGCCCTTGAACTCCTGCGCCTTGCCTTTCGCCTCGCCAGTCAGCTCGCTCGCCTTGCCCTTCGCCTGGCCCGCAGCCTCGTTGGCTTGACCCTTAGCCTGGCCCTTGGTCTCCGGGACGGTCTCCTTGATTGCCTCGGCGGCTTGCTCTGTTCATCATATCAGCGTGTGCTCCCCTGCAAATAATCCATCGTGTGATGCAGATGTGGGTTGAACGATCCTTCTCTCCTGGCAAAGCCATCCGCAGTCACTCTGACTACAGATGCATGCTCTAATGAAGAGAGAAGACGCATGTGATTGATCGAATACGGGAGAGGGGAGCGGAAGCTTCACATACCGCCCTTCTCGATGCCCTTGACAGCAGCACCAGAAAGCGTCCTGTCTACCGCCTTCGCGGCATCCTTGACAGCCTCGACGGGGCTCTTCCTCGCGATCGGCGAGGTGCTGAAGAGGCGGGCCTGGCGGGCGATCTGAGTGCAGAACATTCTGACTGTGTTGTGTGTGGTGGTTTAAGAGGTGAATTGATCGTCTTCGATGTGTATTCGTATGGGTGGGAAGTCCTGTTTAAGTGAATTTGTGAGAATTCGGGAAGCTTGCGGGCAAGAGAAGGTTTTAAAGGAAGAGGAGCGTTTCGGATTGGCTCAGATGTGGCTGCAAGTGCGATTCCAGGTATGACGTCGTGGTGATGGCATTACGGGGGGCTAGATTGGGTTTAGCATGTGGCTATAGCTCCAAGCATCGCGATAGTACCTATCCGCGCGCAAGTGCGAACTCTGTGCTTCGCTCTTCCGGATGAGTATTCTAGACTCTGTATCGACATGCCGCTATCAGTGGTACGTACTGACATTGCGATTGATGCTGAGATTAAGTAGCCTTGCATTTCACTTCAAGTCAACCTGGGATACCATCTGGCAGCCGTTCGTCTAGGCTACTTTCCCGGGAACGCTCCGTTGGAACCGGGCTTCTGAAACATAAGGGTTGATTTTGTGCGTATCTACTGACTATATAATCAGTTTGCGGTGTGCACGAGGTGCACTATAGCTACGAGACTAGTGCCAGCTGCCACCACTTGCAGCGGTTGCTCGCGTTGCTATCGTGAATCTCTTCGATACCCGTCATATTGAGGTCCAGAATCCTCGCGTCCGGTCCATACATATTGAAGTGCCTGACACCCTCCGCATCCGGGACGCCCGTCTTTGCGAAGCTCGTAATAAACTCCTGGAGTGCAACAGCAATTGTGCGATTTTGCACCGAATATGGATTCATTGAGCTGGCAGATCCGCCGTCGTAGTACGTGTAGGCAATATCCTGGCCGTGGAAGGCTGGTGGCACCGAGAAAAGATAAGAGTAGGTTTTGTTGTTGAACCCAGTGGAGAGGTAGTTTGTGTTACAAGTGAATATACCTTCTGCTATGATGGTACTCGCACGGGTGTAGTTGTCTGTGTAGCCGTAGCTGCCATCGAAGACTGCGGGATAAAGTTCTTCCAGAAGGTAATCCATTGAGGACTTGGGAATGTTCGCTACGGCCGATTCCAGTTGCGCCGCGATGCCCTCGGTGGTATTGGCAAAGGGAGGAGTGAAATAGGCTCCTTCATTAGCATTGTGTCCCACCATGACACGGAGGCTCTTATCGAATCGGCCTTGAGCTAGCAGCTGTCCGGGTTGAAGCGGAACAAAGAGGCTGTCAACGACCGGCCCATAGACGTAACCTCCCCAAGGCGCATCATATGCAACTTGCTGAGCATTGGCGCGCATAACAGCGTCGGAAGAGAGGTTTCGCAAATCTGCCAACGAGGTACTGTTCGTCAAGTTCAGAAATTTTCGGTACGTACTCTCTTGGTAAGCATTTGACTGTTGAGGAGCCCAGCCCGGTGACTGCGGCACGGCTTGTTGGAAGGGCGAAGGTCCCTTAGTTCCACCGTACGCAGTTATCTGGTGCATAATCGAACCGCCACCAGCACTCTCTCCAAAAACTGTGACTTTATTCTTGTCTCCACCGAACAGATGTATGTTGTCCTGG
The DNA here is from genome assembly GCA_010015655.1 of Bimuria novae-zelandiae CBS 107.79. NCBI lineage: Eukaryota > Fungi > Ascomycota > Dothideomycetes > Pleosporales > Didymosphaeriaceae > Bimuria > Bimuria novae-zelandiae. The sequence continues at coordinate 302,638 of ML976680.1, forward strand.
ACCCATTCAAGTGCAAAGCGTTGGTCGTACAGCCCCAGGTTGCTAGTGCCACCTTCCGCAGAGTACGACGGACCGGAAGCCCATCCCAGAGCACCCAGACGGTAGTTCATTGCGACGTAGATAACCTCAGCGCTGCCAAGCGTGCCAGATTCAGCAAGCAGACCGGCTGGGTTGTTGTATTTGCTTCCTCCAGTGTATCCTCCGCCATATATCCACACTAACACTGGCGCTCCGTAACCGGAGGAATTCGCACGCTCGAGGACCTGTTCGGGGACAAAGACATCGAGGAAAAGGCAATCCTCTGTCTCCAAAGGTCCCGGCTTTCTAGCGTTAGAGCTCGAATTAGCGCCGGGAGGCACGTAAATAGGAACGTCAATGGGGTTGCCAAGCAAGCTGGTGAGTAGGAAGTTTGTGGATAGACTACTCCAGGCGGGGCCAGCTTGGGGGCATATCCTGGTTAGGTTAGTCAGAGTTCTTCAACAGCGAGAAACCTGTAGAGGCTGGAGGTATTCTGACGTAGCCTGTCGTAACTTGATCTACGCTGCAGGCGACGGACAAGAAGAGTGGAAAGACATACCTCCCGACACCACCATTATTGACTGTAGACCGGTTTTCCGCCGGGGCTTCCGGAGGCGCAAATCTCAAATTTCCAACCGGCGGAGCCGCATATCTGATATTGGAGAAGTTGTAGAACCTGCCTGTATCCTGCAGCTAAATCAACACCGTTTCCTATTCTTGAACCAGTGGAAGAAGACTTACATTGTAACTCGAGGCCCTGTGGATCTCATATCCCAAATCCACAACCGGCAAGCTTGTATTCCCAGCGTCATACTGCGCGCATGCCGTCCCCAGCGTAGCCGCAAGAACCATAACCCTCTTCATGCTGAACAATTAGCAATACCAATTACTAATACCGGATACCCTGCGAACGAATTCCAGCCAGAATATCTTCGTCCAATTCCTCCAGACGCGAGGGAAGCAGCTCACAAGCAAGCTGGCAGGCAAGCCAGGCCTTAAAGCGCGCCTGTCCATCCATTGCGCCTGCACGCATCCCGTCCACGGCACGCGTAGGCCCACTGTAACCGGCACCGTCACCGCCTGTATTGCCAGCGTGGTCGAATCGTCTCCTCGCTGCGCGCATCCCGCAAGCTATTTCCTAATTCATGGCACCTTGCTCGCGTAGCTGCCGATGACGCATATCACAGGAAAGGACTCCGCAGTTCCAGCCCGGTAACGCGGGGAAATCGATAATCGAGTTCGCGAATATTGCCAGGAAGGCTATGAGTGGCTTTCGTATGTGTGCTGGCACGGCGCACAACTGCCTGATACGACGTGTTGACGCTGGATGGGGGATGGTTTTGGTTGGGGAAGACGGGCAGGGGTGGAGCTGAAAAACGAGCCGAGGCTCACGTTCGTACAAGGGATTTCCTGGTCGTCGACTCCGTGAGTGAAAAGCGGGGGGGAAATGAGGTGCCGATAGCCGGGCCTATTTACGAGGAACTCGTTTTGAATTGGGAATAGCGCTAATGCGCGCATTCTTGGCTCCCCATCAAAATATCGCCCTCACATATAAATCCTCGTACAAAAGCGATTTTCTTCGGGTTTCTATATATATAGACGATAAAGAATCACACTTAATTGCTTATTTAGGAGTTTTTAAAGCTTTAGATTTAGTGTGAAGGGCGGGTTTTAGCCCCCGCTGTCATGAAAGTAGTTCTCTCCGCCATGCTTAATTATTTGCTATATAACCTTCGGGATGCTGTCTATCCATTTATTGATTACTTTAAGGGGGGGATACCCCTACTTATATGCCTATTGCGCGCGGCACTGGGCCTCGCAGGTGCTTGGCATGAAGTCCTGCGTAATGTGACGCCGGATCCATGGCTAGGCATGCTCCTCCGCGTTGATATCTGGCGAATGACCTGGCCAGGAGAGCTTCTGTATATGCGAAACTTCGAGATATTCGACTGCAATCTTGCTCGTGTGGGCAGGGGCACCGTCCTCGAGGAGCAGCGGGGTGCGTCCTTCTTTATATAGAGAATTGATCCACGGCACTAGTAATGGCTTCAGCACCTCCTCGCGGTGTCGGTAACCGTCTATGCCGCCGCGTGAGCGATCTACGCGCTTCATTTCATGGTGTTTTGCCCATGCCCAGGCTCTGCTGTTCGCGTCGGCATCGCCGAGCTCCCTGAGGGCAGCGCGGGCCTGGGGGACTAGCTGTTGCCTCTGCTCTTTGTTGCGCTGATTCTCCTCATCGAAGGCTTTTTTGGCCAGCTTTTTTGCCTCTGGCGTCTCGGTGCCGTAGATGTGATAGGGGCCCTTCGCATCGTAGGTAAAGCTGCCGTAGAACTGGAGGGCGCAATTATTGTGAATCTTCGGCCGTTTAATGTTAGGATGCTAGATCTTGTCGTCCTTTGCCCACGCGCGCAGCTTGCCGCACATCTCGCCGACCCGTGCTGGTGTTTCGTTAGTAAAAATAACGCTCTGAAAGTTGAAGCCCAGCTCATCGCCATACTTATACAGATCTGGGTTGTGGGCGGGCGCCCACTCAAGGCAACGCTTTTTCTGCGCGTTGTCGAGCATCGGTTTGCGTCCCGGAGCTTTGCGGCCATACCCAGCTTCATACATGAGGTTTTCGAAGCTGCTGACGCTGAGAGGCCTGGGCAGCTGTAGATGATCGAAATCGCCGTCAGCGACTGCCTGCCAGCTCTGCTTTTCACGGGCTTCTTTGTTCTGGGTAGCGACGGCGATGATCGCGGCCTTTTGCTCTGGGGAAAAGTCGATATCCTGGCCACCTCGGCCGACTTCTGTTTCGTAGAGATACGGGTCCCAGAGAGGGAGTTTTGACGCCTCTGAACGCTCTCGCGTGCGTGCGAGCAACTTGCTGAGAGTGGCCTGGGTCACAGGAAGTTGTTTGGCGAGGCTGTACTGAGATACTCCGGCTGACATCGCGCCGACGGCGTAGGCTTTCGTTTCGGGCGGCAATTCGCGACGAGCGGTCTTCGGGACGCGGGTTTTGCTGGTGATGTCTTGCGGTGCTTTCTGCGAGTCGCTGGTATGTCTTTTTATTAAAATCGGCCGTGATTTGGGTAAGAAATAGCGCGTCGAAGTTGTGGTGTTGAGTGAGAATGGCTGGCTGAGGTTGTGGGGGACGTGCGCTACCGTAGCTTGGCAGTTGGCGCGCCACTGAACGCGCCACCCCAACATGATCGCTTGGCCAGCAACAGAAGGCTACTAAGCCACCTATAATTAATATTATTATAAGATTTTCTAGAGCTAAGGTCTCTAAGACCTATAAATAATTATTAGCTATTTAAATTATTAATATTTACTTTGTATTCTAATTATTTAGCTACTACGCGACTTTAAGGTAAATATAATAAATAAAACTTTATTAATATTTATAGCCTTACGCTAAGTCTATTTTTTCTTAATAGTTTTATTAAAAGGCTTTAAAATATTTTTACTACTTAATTTAAATATTTTAATATATTTTTAAAATTAACTTTATAATTTATAAGCCTATTACTTAAAGTATTACTTAGTAGTTTTATTAGCCTTCTATTTTACAGGTGTATTTTTAGTAGCTACTTAAGTAATATACCTCTCTTAAAGTAGCCTTATTTTAAGCCACTGACTAGTCTAACGGGCTTTTACTTACTTTTTTAAGCTATAATTACTACGTTATAGTATTAATAATGGCAGGCCCACTATACGTATAAGGTACTTAAAAAATAGCTCTACTATAATACTTATTTGGCTAATTAAGAGGTAAAGGTTTATTTTACTTTAAGCGTTTCTTTTACATTACTAGAGCCCTTTATAGGCCTTCATTTTTATGCTCGAAGAGTCACTTTTATATAAAAAAAAATTAGGTATATAGTTTAATATAGTTTTTTAGCCTTATTATTACCCCTTATATTACTAATAGTCTTTAGTAGCTAGATAATCATTCCCTAATCTAAAGCACTAAGTATTAAGGTTAATCTTTTTTATAATTATTAATTAAAAGGTATAGTCTAATTAAATTACTTAACGATAGTTATTAGATGTAGTAGAGAAATATATATATTACTTTAAAGGCCTAAAGAACAAATAGCTACCTTATAATACTTACTTAGATCCTTTAGAATAGGCTAAAGAAGTCTCTCTTAATATTAAAAACTAGTCCTTAACTATTCTATAAGAAGGCTAATAGCGTATTTAAATATATTATTAATAAAGACTTAAACAAGCAGATATTAAGTGGCTATAACGTATAAATTAAATAAGGTAAATAAATAGCTAATAGGATCCTATTATAATTATAATAGTTAATAAAATTTATAATAATATAAATTTATAGCTATTAAGGTTTAACAGTTAATATAATTATCTAACTTTTAACTTTATAAGGCGATTAAATACTTATTAAAGGTATATAAGTCCTATCTAATTGCTTAACTTGCTAGATTTAGATATAGTAATAAAGGACTAATAGTGTTAATGTTAAGGATTAAGATTATAATATACGTCGCCCTATACCACGCCGCTATACATCCCCAAAAGGAACAAGTAACGATAGCTATCGTTACAAGGCATTGGATAGTATATATAGGCATTGTAACAAAGATCCTCGACCTAGCTTGATTGTATGTTTGTAGAGGTGGCATGATAGATTAGAACTGGATCTAGGGTAGATCTGTCGACGCATATACAGGCTATGAGCGATATCCACTATCGGCTGCCATTCTGGATAGCTTGCCTTACAACTTTGCTCTCGTACAGAGGCCTATCAAAGATCCTGTTTGAGGGGTAGTTGATGCTAAGTAGGATGTCTCTCTTGTTCATATTATAGATATCTCGAGTCTTAATCTGATACTGCTCTATCTTCTACTATAAGAGGTTCAAGTAGAGCTTATATTTAGCTGGGGAATTAGCTTTATAACGATTACTATTAATACTAATTATTTATTATAATATTAGGAATTTAGCGTAATGCTGGATAAAATAATTAACCTGTTATAAGCTAATATTTTTTTAAACTATTATAGAGGCAAAGCTCTATATTATTTACTATATAAATGGAAGACCACGTTTAGTAAAGTGTCTAATATATTATAAAAACTTTTAATCTTCCTATTAGGTATTATTTTAGCTATCATTATGGTAACTACCGTGGTTCCTATAATATCTACTAAATCTAGAAACCCTTTAGAGCTTCTAAGGATATTATTCTTAAAAGCCCTATATATACCTACTAAACCTAGACGTTCTTTACAGTAACTATAGCCCGCTTTTATTAATAAATAGCTACTACTTTCTTTATATAACTTAGATCCTACGCTTACGCATAAGCTAGAGCTCTAGTATAAATATTTAAGTATAAGTTTTACTTCTGTTTCCTTACGCAAAGTTATGTATGTAAGGGGCTGGATGCTCAAGGAGCCAAAGGTACTAGAAGAATACTTATGAATTCGATAGAGAGTTAGAAGTTAAGCTTCGGACGTCGAACTTATATATCTGGGATTCACATAACCGAGGGTCAAGGATCCGAGGCAACAACTGGACGTAGCCCATTACATTGTATCTACCTAAGTTTTATATGTATTATATTAATTAAGCTATTTTAGAAGCTTAATATTACTACTTATAGCCTCTCGTTATAAGGGACTGGGTGCTTAAGGAGCCAAAGGTACTAGAAGAATACATATAAATTTAATAGAAATTCTAAAGTTAAGCTTTAGGCATCGAACTTATATATCTAGGATTTATATAACTAAGGGTTAAAAAATTAGTGTAATAACTAGGCGTAGCTTATTATATACCTCCTTTTCCTGTATTAAGGTAAAGAATAATCTATACGTTTTATCGTACTATATAGCTTCGCAATTATTTTATTATCTACTTATAATTTTCTTACTATTTTAAACCTTATACTAGTACTATACTCGCGTATCTAATTTTAAATTTTTACTATAAGTAGTTACTATAGTAGTGTGTTCGCGATAGTGTGTTTACTTATTATTATATATGTAAAATTACTTCTTACTTAGCTTCTAAACCTTACTTTTTTATACCTTTTTTTCTTATCTTAACTTTGTATACTATAACGTCTTACTTTTAGCTAAGTCTTTTTTTACTTTATAATCTACTTCCTCTTCTTATTCGAATAAAATAGCTTATCCTTTACGTAATACCCGCGTTGTTATGGGGCGCTCTCGCTCGGTCCAATCTAGGTTAGGGTAGTAAGGTAATAAAGTGCCTTATAAATTATTTAGCAGTATAAGTTAATATAACATTTAGCGCGCGGCTAGATAATTTAATCTTATAAAAAATAAGATAACTATTAATCTATATAGGAGAATGTACTCGCATAGAAGATATATAAGTTAACTATAAGAAGCGTATAAAGGAAATCGTCCTGTATATATATCCTCCTTGTCCCATAGAGTCCTATGGTATCCCATGGGATATCCTGGGACGTCATGTGACCAGGGTCACGTAGTCTAATAATGTCCTATAGTCTTGGCGTCTAAGACAGCCTGGGACGTTACGTAAGCCTAAGGTGGGGCCTGGTTATCGTTATAAGGCCCGTCGTCCCACCTTCGATCTCTGGACCGTAACACGCATAATAAGGGCTTTTAAGCGTTAAAAGCGTGCTATTAATTCTAATAATAAAATAAAAAAAGTCTTACCTTTATTATAGTTACTTAGTTACTAACTTAAGAAAACTAAGCTCTTTAGAAAAAGGGTTTTATGTCTAACACTAGCGTAATCCTCGTTTGCTAGCTTATTAAAACGTTTAGTTTTTTTTAACGCTTATGTAATAAGTTTTAAACTTTTTTTTTTTACTTTTTTTACTTATTCTTACTTTCTAACTTGCCTCTTTACTCGTCTAACATCCTTTTAAGTTTTTATTAGCCTAGGTATACGCACTTACTAAATTAATAAGCATAGCTTTTAGGACCTAATCCTACTATACGTAATAATTAAGCGCTAGTATATTAATTATATTACTTATAAACGCGTCTACTAGTAAGTTTTAGCGGGTAAGATAGTATCCTACAAGAAGTACCATACGTATAAGCTTACTAGCTATACTAGACAAGTATACTTTAGTCTAACTTATTTCAAATAACTTTAAGGTGTGCTCTGCTAACTTCTTTCCCTACTTAGATTTTGCCTACCTTTAATAGAGCTAACTATGAAAAGTTTACTAATATTATAGTTTTTAGTATAAACTACTTTTAAATAAAAATTTAAAGAGTAGCTAGAAGTAAAAGGCCTTTCCTATTAACCTTAAAACGTTTTATTCTACTTATAAAGTTACTATTATTAATTAATATACCTTTTTTAAGAGTAAGACTACTATTACTGTAAGTCCTATTACTTTTATTATAAGACTGTTTAGCTTTTAGAGCGTATTACTATTATAGTTAAGAAAATTTTCAAGTTTCTTTAAGTTTATACTACTTATTACGAGCTCTAGAAACCTGGGCAGTGACACGACCATAACTAAGAATAGATAGGGGGAGGCAGATAAGGTTGTACTATAGCTAGCCTACGAGGACTCGCGGGGCTGCTTAGTTTAGCCAGGGTCACGTGATCACGATTCGCCAAGAACCAGCTTCGATGCTAGATCAAGGGTGATCCGCTAAGAAGCGGGACAATTATTAGATTACCTAAAAATAAAGGAAGAAATAGACTAGTATATAGTATAATAATTCTCTTATTATTATTTCCTTCCTTATAGTTAACTTTTGTATCGTCTGCACGAGTACGTTCTCTATATAAACTAGTAATTATCTTATTTATTATAAGATTAGATTATATAGCCACGCGCTAAGTTGTCACATTAACTTATACTACTAAATAATCTATAAAGTGCTACTTCTGCCTTATAGCCCTAATCCGGATCGGACCAATGTGTGAGCGACTCATAATACTACTAACTTTAAGGTGTCACGATAACCTCCTAGGGAACCTAATAGCCTAGATATACTATTAATAATAGTACGTTAGTATATATACTTCAGCCACTAAACTTATATTTTTAGGAACTAAAAGTCTAATAGCCTTAGCCCTAAAAATTTAATAGCCTAGACCCTAAAGGTTGCTTCTAATTAGTTAGACACGACACTAGCTATCTAGGTACTAGCACCTAGACTAAACAAGATAGATAGATCCACGCTAGATAAAGGGGAGAAGACCTTTTCTCCTTATCTAATATCTTATACCTACACGTAAATATTAAATAAAGTATAATTAACTAACTCTTTAAGCTAGGCTCTCTCTACTTGTTGCTCTCGTAATATTACGTTAGATTACCCCTAACCCTAATATAATAACCCTGATAGACTAGAACTGTAAAATTCAGAGGATAATAAATTAGATAAAGTTAATATAAGAGACTTTTTAAGAAGTTATATTCTTAACTAATAGCTACTAAGAAGAGGCTCTGCAGCGTATAAAAGCACGATACTAAGCTAAAATAAAAGCTTTACGTAAAGAGTTATCTCCTACTAAGTTAGTTTACTTCGTGCTAGATACCCTAGCTATAACCAAAGAATCTATAGATTCCTCTAAAATACTATTTAAAAATAGTTTAATAGCTATAAAGCCTACCTACTAGAGTAATAGGCTCCCTAACCCACTAATATTTACTAGTAAAAGGAATGAACTACCTCTATTTATTTTATAATTATAAATAAAGCTAAAAGGTAATACTAATTAATATTTAACTAAATGCGCTAACATATCTACGGCTACTTTTAGCTTAATACTAACTCTATAACTTTTACTAACCCGCTAATTAGCTCTAATATAAATACTATAAAAAAGCTAATCGCCTTCCTTCTTACTATATACAATAACCTAAATAGAATCCTATTAACATAGAGTAAGTTTAATAATCTAAAGTAAAAAAAGTAACCTTTCTTAAGCTACTTTACCTAGTTTTAATGCCTTATAGTAGGTACCTAGTTTAATAAAAAAGCGTAGATTAATGCCATACGACGCTTATTATTAAATAATTTCTAATATATAGTAGTAGGACCTAAGATCCTGTTTAATATTAATTAATTCGCTAACCTAATTATGTAATATAATAATAATTTTTAATACCTGCATACCTACTCTAATTATTAATTAACCTTATAATAGTAGCACGACCTTAATATAATAGAAATTAATATATTATCTATAACCTTATTAGCTTAAAAGAAGGACAAGTACTAAAATAAGGGACTTTACTTTTATTATAAAGTATATAAACACATTACTAAGGACTACCCGAAGAAGACAACGCAGATCTGTACTATAAACTAGAGTTACTTACTACACTAACGCTTAACCTCTTTTTATAGTTAGAAATAACGTTACTTATACGTCTTAGACTTAAGCTTTGGCTCTTACTTATCTTAATCACGCTTCAAACGACGCTTATTATTAAGAAACGTATGGTCCTAGAGATAAGTTGCTTAATAAGACTATGCTAAATATAAGTCTTAATAGACCTATAAACTACTCTTTTTACTTAAACTTAAAAGAGACAGATTAACATCCCTTATACTATTTAATAAAGTAATGCTAGGTAATTAGTAATTGCCTTAGTTAATACTAAAGCTATAAAACTTAGATTTATCTATTAAGACTTTGCGTGTAATCTAAAACTACGTTTATAGCTACTACCCTATATTATATAACCTACTAGATTTAATAGAAATTAATTAGACAATAGAGACATTACGTATATAGTAAATATATATTTACGTTATTATAACTATGTAGAGCAGGCCACGCTTTATATAATAATAATAGGCAAGTATTAAATAATTCTTAGATAGTCCTCGATATACAGGTATTAGATAAGACTAGATTATAATATAAAATAGCCAAGGTTTATAGCTAGACGCCACTAGGACTATTGCCTACGTAGGAATAGAATATCTAGTAGCTGTACTATAATAAGTAGCATAAAATAGTACGTTAGTACTAAATTAGATCTTTAACCAATAATAATAATAATAATAAGGCATTAGCAATGCACTATTCGCCTACTTAGGTTAAGAGTGAAATATAATAACTAGTATAAAATACTACGCTATTAGCTATAAAAGCTTAAACTAATACTTATAGATAGACTAGGCGTATTATAACCCAGGGACATCGGGACAAGGAATCTTATAACGGTACACAAGCCCCATCCGGGGATGACGTAATATCCCAGGCTGTTCCAGACGCCAAGCATATAGGACAATGTGGGACCACGTGACCTAGGTCACGTGACGTCCCAGGAATCCCAAGAAATTCCATGGACACGAGGCATAGGACACTATGGGACTTTATAGGACAAGAGAGATATTTATACATAGGTGGTTTCCTATGTTATGCTCCTTATAGTTAACTTATATATCTTCTATAATAGTACGTTCTCCTATATAGACTAATAGTTATTTTATTTATTATAAGATTAAATTATATAGTCACGCGCTAATTTATTGCATTAATTTATATTACTAAATAATTTATAAAGTGCTACTTTAGCCTTACTATCCTAACCTAGATTAGACTAAGGTGTAAGCGTCTTATAACACTTTAACTACCTACTAAGTACGATATAGCAGGACTTAGCACTCTAGCTATAGCGTTAACCCTAAAAAGGGCTCTAAGAAAGGTTATAGCTAAGCAAGTAACACAGATTATATAACTTTAAGAAAGTATTAATTAGATAAATAAGAAAATTAGTATTTAGGAAGACGTGAAGTAGTAGCTAAAGGTTCTTAAGCCTAAGCCCTATAATAGTAAGGATTATCTAGTAATATTTCTAATAACTATAGAGTTATTTATCTAATATAACCTAGGAAAATTTAAAACTAACTAAGATAAAATCCAAGTCACCTGCATAAATATGCAAGGAAAGGCAGTAAAGTAGGCTAGGCTAATAATTAATAACTCCCTTAAGAATAACTAACTCGAGGATTATAATAACACCACGAAGGAAGCTATAGAGAATTAGGAATCCTTTTATAACGCTATAAAAGATATATTTAGCACGATTAATAAAAAATATTAGGCTAAGATTCGCCTTTAACGTCTGCGCTAGGAAAAGTTGGTAGTACTTTATACGCTAGAGTTTAAATAGATTAAGGTAAAATTAGTTAGATAGGGTAATGCTCTACTTATAATTGCCTACTATAATAGGCTTAAGAAAGCCGTTAGGGACGAGTTAGTCTACTAAAAGAAACCTAATAACCTAGAGGAACTTATTAACTAAGCTATAAAAGTAGATAATTACTTATATAAAAGAAAAATAGCCAGGCAATGCGGAGGACATATATTTATAAAATTAAAAAATTATACACAGTCTATAAGCCGTGATACGGATAGAGACCTTATTATAGCTAATAAAGCTTGTTAGCATAAGAAATAGGCTAACTAGATCTAGAAGTTTAGAAGATCTAGGTAGGGTAAGAACTCTATATCTCTTAAAAAAAGATAATAATAGTAATTGATAAAGCATGCCTTTATTATAGAGAATAAGGGCATTTTTCTAGAGACTATAAGAAGCTAAAAACAGAGGTTAATGTAATTAACCTCCTTAATATAGTAATAGCTACTCTTACCCTAACTAATAAGATTAAGAACCTTATGCAGGAGATCCCTAATCTAATAAAATAAGTAAAAGAATAGATAGTTCTATAAAAGTATAATATTACTAGCTAACTAGTAAAATAAACGTGCTAGATATATAATAGTAAGCTATATTATATATCTTAGTGTAATTAAAAAATAGTATTATAAAGACTATATACTTAGAATGCCTACTAGCTAGTAGAAAAGATATAAGGAGTCCTAGCACGCTATTTATACTAAATTATAATAGTTAAGTAGCATGCACGCGTGGAATAGTACTTTAAAGATACTTGCAATATCCATACCTAGTAAAAATATATAACTAGATAGTTTCTACGCGGCATGGACCCTATAACCTAAAGGGTGTCACAGGAGTGACCTAGCTGGAACACGAAACCCATCCGTCTATCCTATAGGACAAGTGTCACCTATAATACTTTGCACACCTAAGCCTACAGGAGGAGGCAGCCTCCTCTAAAAATTAATTAAACTACTATAAGCTTGTAAGGCACGAATGCCTTACTCTAAATTACTCTTAACACAGGATACTAGGAGTATATAAATCTAATAAAATTAAAGAAGCCTATAGTGTATACTATTAATATTATAAATAGTATAAGATTAAGAAAATCTTAAAATTAGCTTAGGTTAAGAACAAGATTTAGGAAGCTATAGGCCTAGATAGCAAGCCTAAGGACTTAAAAAACTAGGATATTATTAGGTAATAAGCTACACTAGTAATAGTATAATTATTATAAATTATTAGTTAGGTACTCGTTAAGTCGAGAAACGCTGAATCAAGAATATCACAATATATAGATATTATATTAAAGCACTTATTAATCCAGGAATAGATACGTATCTAATAGTCTTAAAAGTAGTTAGAAGATACGATATACCCGATTATAATAAGAAAATACTATTATAAATAGGACTTATACATAGGACCTAATTATAAGGATATAGTAATAGTTAGTTACGTCTAGAGACGGCGCTAGTATAAGTTAATATTAAAGGCTTAAATAGCTAGCATGTCTTTACTATCGCTAAAATAAGGGATATAGAAGCTATTATTAGTTAAAAGTAGCTTAAGTAGCATAATCTAGCAATAGATTAGCTTACTAGGATAATACTACCTAGGAAACTACTCGTGATGGCTCTAGTAGAGCTACAGTAGAAGGGAACCCTCTAGGAACCTTTGGTAAAGAAGGAGAATAATATATTTACGATATAAGAAATATTAGTTTATAAAATAAATAAAAACTTATAGCAACACCTAGAAGAGGTGTGCTATTTATAGGTATAATTAGCTAAAACAGTTAATAAGAATCCTAGTTCGCTAGTAGAGTACTAAGAATTTATAAACTTATTTAAGAAATATAACGAGATAGTCTCACTTAAACACTAAGAGTAAGATTATAAAATACTACTAGTTAAAAGAGCTAAGTTATGGCTAGAGCGTTTATAACCCCTTCTATAAGACTAAAAGAAAGAATTAAAGGAACTATTAAAATAATCTATTTTAGGAAATAGTAGCTTAATTAGAGTCCTGTGGCCTCCCTAATACTCTTTATACCTAAAAAAGATAGCAGGCTATTGCTCTATATAAATTATAGATAGCTAAATACCCTAATAGTTAAAAATTAATACTTATTACCCCTAATTACGAAGCTTATAGACTAACTCCGTGAAGCTAAGTAGTTCACGAAGTTTAATATCTAAGATAGATTCTATTAGATATAAATAGTAAGCGGACACGAATAGAAAACTGCCTTTTACACACGATATAGTCTTTTTAAGTATATAGTTATGCTAATAGGGCTAACAAACGTCCTAGCGACCTTTTAGAAACTTATAAATTAAGTTCTATATAAATACTTAGACCTATTTTATATAGCGTATTTAGATAATATGCTAATCTATTCGAGCGGGTCCTTAGAGGAACATAAAGAGTACGTTTAAAAGGTACTTAAGAAACTATAGGAATATAGATTACTCCTATACCCTAAAAAGTGTAAGTTCTACGTTATAGAAATAGAATACCTAGGATTTATAATACCCTAGGAAGGTATTAAAATAGACCTAAAAAAGATCGCGATAATAGAAGAATAGCTCTTACTAAAAATAATAAAAGATATTTAGTCTTTTTTAGGCTTTATTAACTTCTATCGCAAATTTATTAGGAACTACTCTAAGATAATTACCCTACTAACGGAACTTATAAAAACTAGTAAATAGCGACCACTACGAGAAGAAAAGATAAAAGCTTTAAAAAACTAAAACGCCTATTCTTAACCACGCTATTACTATAAATATACGACCTAGAGCGGCGGTATTATATCTACACTAACGCATTAAACTACGCGCTATATCGGCGCAGGTCACTTAAAGGATCGATGTTGGCGTATCTCCTAGTAGAGACATATAGGAGTGCGTATATAAGAATATAGCCTTAAATAAATTAAGTGCCTATAGGCCTGGTACGAAAGGATACAGAAAAGGTACTAAACTATAAAAGCCCTAAGCTCTTCTAAATACACCTTTTCTTAAATAGCTAGCTAGCACATAACTGCTATAGGTTAACCGTTAGTCTAATAGATCTAAAATAGGTCCGAATTAGATCTGTAGTTCCCTATCGGTCTAATAGATCCAAAATTAATCTAATATAAATAAGTGTTAGTTTTTAAATAATCTTAAATTTTATTTTAACTAGCTAAGGGTTTTCGTGTTAACGAGTAATTATTCCTATTATACTACCCCCTCCTTTATAACTTGTAGATAGTCCCTTATCTATACTATGTGTGAATTATTTCGCGCGTTTTAGCTATTTTTAGCAACTAGCGTAGTTAGTAACGTTATAGTAGTAATTATAACTTTACTAATTAGTTAATTTCTATTTATCTTATTTTACTAATTATACGCGTTTAGTCGCGGTAACGTGCTTAATTATAAGTTCCCTAAGCTATCCTCTAAAAAGTGTAGCTACTACACCTCTTAAAATAAGATGTACAACCCTATAAGTATAATAATTTTAATTTTAGTCTATTTTAATAATAAATTAGGTAGGTACCTAACTTCGTAGAGTCTAAATTTTAAACTTTTAAGAGGGCCTTGCGGGATTAGAAGGGGGCTAGTAAAGAGGACGCTACTACCCTCTAACCTGCGCTTAATAAGGCTGCGAAGGACCTAGGCATAATTATATAAGTTACTTAGGCGGGTAAGGCTAGGCTAACTTTTGTAAAATTGCTGCTCGCATAGCATTCTGCTTTTATGCGGGTGGAGGATCGTCTACGGCGTGTGGAGAAGGTAGTGGATAATCTTTATAACACCATAAGGACGGCTTCGGAGGGGGGTTAGGGGAAGGAAAAGGGTAAGAGAAAGGGGAAGGCGCCTATTGCCCTTAAGGATGCTTTACCTAAGCCCTCTAATTTAGATAAAGAGTAGAATTAGATTTTTTTTATTTTTCTTTTCCTTCTAGTACTATTAGAATTTAAAACTTTTAGGCCTACTACTCTGTTCCTTACTCCTATAAGTAAATCCACTAACTTAATACCTTTAGAGGTCTAGGGCGATTTAGATACTTATTATAAAATTATTTTAGCTTATAGGAGGCTCCTATAAAGTTTAATATAGAGTACTATACTAGATCTAGGTTATGTCCTACCTACTTAACTTTATATTTAAGAATATTTTAAAATAACCTATTAACTAAAATCTCCTTAACTTCCTATTCCTCTACTCTATTAATAAGGATATTTAGCGGTTTTAAAGCTTCTTATCTTAGTAGTAGGTCTTAAGGATCTTTATAGAGGAGATTTAAAGTAAAAATATAATAGATTTAGGACCCTAAAGAAAGTTTAAGTCTATATAAGTAACTAACTTGTTCTATTACTTTAAAAGGGCCCTCTTACTTATTAGATAGCTTTTAGCTAAATCTTAACACCGTAAGATTATAAGCGTCTAAGTAGACTATATTACTAATATTCTAGTTAACTAGGCAATAGTGTTAATTAATTGTAAATTATATTTAGTTTTATGCTTATTTTATATTTTTCTTTACTAGCTACTAAGCGGCATGCATTTATTTAGCTAGTAATTAAGTATCTTTAATATTTAAATAATTCTAGGACTTAGTAAATAAGGTAGGATTCCAATCGTAACTTTAACGGGGTTTGGAGCTATATAGGATCTAGTAGGGTAACATGCTAATAGCCAAATAGGGTAGAGTAACCTACGCTCGATTAATTAGGGGTAGAAATAAACTCTAGTTATCCTAGTAGTAGGATACGAAGGGGCGTAGCCTCTAGTCAATATACTTATTTATAATTTCTGTCTAGCCATCTATCTCTTTATAGTACGTGGTAGATAGCTTCACTTTAACGCCTATAATCTAATAAAACTCTAACTAGAATGTAGAAACAAACTAAGGACCTTAATTAAAAATAATAGAGTCTAGAGTGTATCTAAATTAGTATACTTATTATATAAATAAGTTAGCCATTTCGCGGGCATTAATCGATTTATAGTAAAAAATAAATACTACTTATTTAAATAAATAATGAATAACTACTATAATATAATTGTATCTAGCCTTGTCTTTAAGAAATTTTTTAAAGTTAATGTATAGATATTGCATAGGCCTATTAGGGATAAGTAATAGATATAAAAACCCTAGAGTGGGAGTCTACCTTAGGTGTGCACGTTGGCATGGAATGTAGTTTTATATATACTACTTATAGGTAGCTTCTATTCCCTTCCAGTAGTACTTTCGAGAGAGCAATTGGTAGGTTTTTATATAACCTAGATAAGCCGTTGACTTCTAATTATGGATTTCCCGGATAAGGCGGGTATATAGAGTAGATTCGGGAGGGACGCACAGTCTGTCATTATATAGAATAAGACTATTATAACTCTAATATTTCTTTAGTAGGGACTAGCGTTTTATAATAAATTTAAAGTAGTTCTCCTACAGCAAGGCTTTAATAAGTTAATAAAAATTTAGACTTATAATGTCTTTATTAGTTAATAAGGCGAACACGTCGACTTTAGCATTAGACTTCTTAATATAGGTCTAGGCTAGGTTAGAGTTAATTTAGGGATTAAGTTAATAGGGCCCTAGGAATACTTAGCTACGATTATTATTTTAAATAGTTTTAAGGTCCGTAAAATCTTATTCTTATTAACTTAAAATATTAGCTTTAGCGTTACTTTTACCTAGCGTGTATTTAATCTAGAAGTCAAACGAGGATAGTATTTCGTACTAGTAAACTTAATAAGTATTAAGGACCTTAGTAGTTATAAAGTATTCTAAGGATTAATAATCTAAAAAAACTTAAATTATAGTTTAGGTAGAAGCGAGTTCTACGCGCTACTTAATAAAGGTAGTAATAATAATAAATAATTCCTTATTATAGACCTTCTAGTTTAGTTTAGATCTAGTTCGGACATGACTATAAAATGCTACTAGTTAAACTTTTCTATCTAAATGTTCCTAGGATAGTACTCTTATAATTACTCTATTTAATGCGCCTGTTTCTACCTTAGTAAGTAGTTTAGGGTTAAAGTAATAGAGAGTAAGGATAGTTAGTAACGCCTATTTAATTTACTAAAAGGCGACTTTATACTCTAAACTTTATTTAAATAGGATTTAAGAACTTTATAGGGTACTAATAGGTTTTGTAATGCGGGAGAAGTCATTAATAAATTACTAATAGAACCTAGTAAATCTAAAGAATAACTTTACACCTATTATAGTTATAGGGGCTTTCTAGTTCTGTAGTGCTTCTACCTTGGCTAGATCTACCTCCATACCAGTATTAGTAAGGATATAACCTAGGTATCAGGTCCAAGTCACATGGAATTCACTTTTGAGGATGTTGACTTAGAGGCTAGCTTTCTAGAGACGATCTAATACCTTCTAAACGTGCTTAATGTGTTCCTTAACGGTGTTAGAATAGATAAGGATATTATCCAGGTACGTAATGCAAAAGTTATTAAGATAATTAATAAAAACGTTATTTATATATTACTAGTAAGTAGCTAGTCTATTATATAACCTAAAAGGCAATACTTTGCACTTATAAGATTTATATTAAGTCTAAAATATAGTATACTCTTCTAATTTAGGATCTATGCGAATTTTATTAAAGGTAGCTTAAATATTAAATTTAGTAAATATCTTAACTTTAGAGGGGCGAGCTAAAAATTCGTTAATTTTTAAAATTAGGTAGGAGTCCATTTAGGTTAGAAGGTTAAGTTTATAATAGGCTATATATATTTAAAAATCTCCGTTTAGCTTTTATACACAAAGGATAGGAGACGCGAAAGGGCTTTAACTATGCTTAATAAATTCCTTTTAAAGATGTTTTAGAACGTACTTTTTAATAGCCTCTAGTTCTTCTAGACTGGATTTATATAGAGGACTATAGTTATTTAGAAGGGGTTTAGTAAGTATAATCTTATAGTTATATAGTTAATGCGTAGGTAGCTTATTAGCTATATTTTTGCTAAACACATCTTAATACTAATAGTATATCTAGGAAAGTTATTCTTTAATAAGATAAGTATTTTTAGGATCTTTAGTGTAGTGTTAAGTTTATATATAGTTTAATAGGTGTTTAATTTCGTACAGAGAAGTAGTAAAGAATTTATTAACTAGCTTTTTTATATTAAAGTAAAAGGCGTTTACTAAGATAAGAGTAATTATAGGCATTTGCATCGCCTATAGAGCAGATACAGAATAGGTAGGTTTTAGAGCGGGATCTTAAGAAATTAGGGGTGCTATCTTCCTACTTAGAGGGAGAGGATAAGGTAGTCAAATAAGGCCCTTAATATAATTAACTATAGGGCTGTTCTTTATCTAATATTATTCCTATTCCTATAAGATATTCTAGTAATAAATATCTTACTACATCTCTAAGTTCTAAATTAGCTATTCTAGCTACATTAAGATAGTTTTAAAAGGATCGTAAGTCTTAGGATACTTTATTAGCTATAAAATTTAATTTTACTTTATACCTAATTAAAGCTTAAAGCGCTTAAGCTATTAAAGTCTTAAAATATAGTCTTATATTCCTAAGTCTATTACTATAAAGGGGTAGTTACGGATCGTTCGCCTATCTATCCTTATATATAAATAAATGTATTAGTCTACTAGGGTACGAATCTTATTCAAGAACCCTTAAACTATAATATAGTATAGTAGTTTTTAGATAGGAATATAAAGTAACTAAGATAAAGAAGCTATAATTTAAGAATTAATAAAAAGAAAATCTTAGGCACTAGTATTAATAAGGGTACCAAGTTAAATCCCGTACCCGTTTAAATAGAGTATAAGGGGGGTTCGAAAGTAAGGACCTCCTAGTAACTTTAATAAATCTATATTAGAAAGGTTATACTTACTTATACCTAAGGTAAAGGCTTTTCTTAGGCGTCTTTATTTCCTAGGGATACTTCCTTATCCGTATTAACGTATTCTTAATTAGAGTCTAGTTCTACTCTAATCTCGCGAACGCGGGATTGAGGGAATCTTTAGTAAAATATTTTAACTTTTTATATTTATAGTAGATATTAGAACTTATCTATATTATTAAAGGTTATAACGGCGGGACTATCCTGTCTTAGAGCGTATTTAGAGTAGATTCCTTAATAGGTCTATATAGTACCTTAGTTAGGGTACTAAGGTGAATTTCTTCCTTATAGTTTTTCTTACGCAGAGGTTAATTTATACTAGTTATTAAATAGGTAAAAGGACTTATTAGTATATTCCGCGTTTCTAAGTTAAAGGGTATTAGGTAGGCTACTATTTTCTTAAAGGAATTATTTTATAGGTACTTAAACCCTATATTTAGAGCCCTTAAGGATAGTGTTATTTTTTCCTATAAGAATAAAAACTATTTATTTTTATAAACTCTACCTTAGATTACTAAACTAATACACTTAGCCTTAAAGGTAGGGAAAGTTTCTTTAGAGGTTATCTTTAAGCGTTAAAACGTAGTCTAGTACTTAGCTTTCTTATTACTAAATATAAAAAATAATAATAGTAGTTTAATTATCTCTTTAGTATTCTTAAACTATAACGTATTTAAAGTAGCTAGGTACTAGGATTCTAAATATTCGCAAGTAGTACTAAAAGTATATCCTTATACTAATACTATATAAGCGTGTTTACTTAGATAGTAATTTACGTTAATCTCGAGATAGTCCCTAATTAATACTTACTATTAAGGAAAGGTAGGTTCTTTCCTATTAATTAAGAATTCTATCTTAGGAGTTTGCTTAGATAGCTTTGCTATAATAGTAGCGGGAGATTTAGACTAGTATTAGAGGGCTATTAGGGGCAATTTAATTATAAGCCGGGCTTAGTCCCTAGCTTAAAATTCTTTAGTTAATTACTTTAATTATGCTTGTATTTAACGCAATTAGTTTTAAAAAGCTATTACTAAGTTAGTAGATTAAACTAAATTAGCTTTAAGTCTAATAATAAGATTATTTAAAGTATTATTACTTTCTTTATCTTCTTTACTCTTTAAAAGTTCTAGGGGTGGCTAATAGTCTCCCTAAGTCTAACTCTAGGCCGCCTGTCGTGCCGTTTTTAACAATGCTAAAGTAAATATTAACGTTTAATTTTAAGTTTATAAGTTATTAGTAGTTAACGTACATGCATAGCGAGTGGCCGGGCATAGCGAGTGGCCGAAAATGCCAAGACCCCATCAAAATCTACACTCTACACAATAGTACAGAACGCACACAAATAGTAATAAGAAATTGTAGTAGGCCAATCTACTCAGAATCTACTTCTACTTCTTTTTTACACGTACGCGAATTATGCCCAGCCTCGCTGTAGCGTCCATAGCGCCGTTAAGTTAATTCGCCTCTATTAGCGCGTACCCTCTTCTTCGCCTTCTTCCTATTACTACGCGTCGCAAAGTCCTTTAGGGCAGCTAGTTACTAGCTATTAGTAGTTATAAGGACCCCTTCCTGCTATAGTCACTTTCTCTTATGCGATTTACGTCGTGTGGCAGCCTTATTAGTAGCTTAAAGCTTAGCGTTACACTTTATTATTAATAACGTGCCTGTGCATAGCGCGCACGGATTCGCAACGCGCATACTAAACACTAGAATACTAAAACACCCCTAAACTTTAACCCGTTATAACTCAACTAGTATAGTAGCTATTAATAAAGCGTTAGCAGCAATCGAATCGCGAGAGCTTAAAAATAAAATTGTATACTAGTAATATGCTAATAAGTATAACGTATTAAGAAGTGCGTTAAGCTAGAGACACTAAGGCGTTTCACGCTTAAGAGCTAACTATATAGCTAATAAATAATCTCTTGCGCCACATTAAGAGCTAGAGCTTATACGGTATATTACTAAGCTTACTAAGTAAGGCCTACCTCCTATAAGGGAGATAATTAGGAATTTCTCCTTTAAAGTAGCACATTAGCAGCTTAGTAAGTGCTAGGTTACTCGCTTTATTAATAGACACGAGATCTATCTTATCTTAAAGTAGACTATCGCTATAGATTATACGCGCTACTTGGCTAATTCTAAGTTAAAATACCATTTCTACTTTAAGCTTCTGCATCGAAAGATCACCAAATATCACCTTAAGGCTTAAGATATATATAATATAGATAAAAAGGGCTTCTTAATTAGCTTAATAGGTAAAAGCAAGAGGATATTTAGCAGGCGTTAATAGGAGAAGAAGGAGGTTCGAGCCTCTCACTAGGATAGATCACGCGAGTTTTTAATACTCCTGGCCTGCTACTGTGCCGATAGGAGCTCGCTACCTCCAGGCCTTATCTACGCAGCTATAAAAGGAGCTATACAATCAAGCTAGGTGCAGGATATTAAGGCAGGAGAATATAAGGTGTTCATCTTATTATCTCTAATAGGCTGGTCAAACGATGACGTAGGGCTAGCCTGGCTTAAGCAAGTGTTTAATCGCTGTATAAAGTAGCGATTAAGTAGATAGAGATTATTTATCCTTAATAGCTATAGATCTTATCTCACGATAAAGTTTATCAGCTACTATAATTGCTATAAGATACTCCTAATAGTCCTCCCTCCTTATTCAACTTATTCGCTCTAGCCGCTTGATGTAGCGCTATTTAAGCTACTCTTTTAAGCCTACTCTAACAAGCTCACTAACTATCTATATAAGGCTTAAGGCCTTATTCTAATTAAGAAAGGAGACTTCTTCCCACTATTCTAGAAAGCTTAGCAGGCCTTGTTTAAGCAATTAACGATATTAAAAGCGTTTAAAGCTACTAGTATATAGCTAATAGATCCTAACGTTATCCTTAAGAGATTCGCGAGTACGCTAGAAACTAAGCGGAGCTTATTATTAGGGCTCTTTAACAGTAATTAGGGAAAGCTCGATCGGTTAGTCTAAGTTGCTATTAATAATAGCTATTAGTATAAGGCAAGAAAGCTACGTTTAAGCGTTTACTATCTCTCTATGCAGAATAAGCTTTTAATACATAAAAATAAGGGCTTAATAGAGGCTCTTTAGCATAAGCAGAAGCATAAGAAAAAGAGCAAAGTCCTTAACCTTTAATAGTGCTAAGAATATTATAGTAGCGCTATCTTCTAGTCTCCTTGTAAGACGCGTGAGGCTTAAGCTAAAGAAGTAGTATAAGAGCGAGATAAGAGAGAGGGAAAATTTTAAAAAGCATAGGCTAAGAAGTAGCGTAAGGAGGCTTAACTACAGCGTTAAGTTAAGCTAAAGGAGAAGCGTGTAGAGAGGCAAAGGCTAAAAAAGATAAGGAAGCTAAAGTAAGCTAAGAAAGTAGCTAAACGCGCACGTAAAGTTAAAGCTTAATACTAAAAAAAAACAACCTAATAAACCTAATAACGTAAGCGTAAAGCCTCCTAAGCGCCCTCCTCTAAGAACAAGCGTTAAAAATAAGTAATAGAGGATAGAGCTCGCGATGTAGTTACATCTCCTCTATTAGCTACTCTACTAAAGGTCACATCGCGAGGGCGCAACGTTAACCTTCTATAAAAATATAGATAGCACAAGTTAATCGCAAGCATCTAATTACTACAACACTACGGTCTTATTAGTATTAAGCTATTATGTGGCGTTATATAGCCTTATTCTTAAGATTAAGTAGATAGCGTTTTAGCGTACGCGCTACGAATCCATGCGCGCTGCGTATAGACACGTTACTAAAAAATACGCTATTAGCTTAGCGCCTTTTACGAGCTTTTTAACTACCTTAACTATACTTATTAGGGAGCTATCTAGGTGCCTCTAAATCCTCTCCTTCACTAGCGTCGATTGTAACCCTAATTCTAGGGTGTTGCTAGGCGTCTGCGATTGCCACGTACTATCGCGTATAGTAGAAGGCGAAGACGTACGCAGACAAACGTTAAGCTTTAATATTATTACTTTTAGGTTAAGGGGAATAAGGCTAGCGCCTTAAAAGCCTCTTTAAATATTACTTTAAGTTATTATAGCCTTAAAAGTGGCAATAAAACAAGATAGGAACTTAATTTTAGTAATATACGTAATATAGTTGCGTATTAGATCTTTAGCTTGGCGCCTATATACCTTCTTTAACGGCGAGAAACACCCCACATCTAGTGGCTGCAAGAGGTACGACGAATGTAGAGGCATATAGAGAGTAATAATCTTCCTATCCTTATAGTATTACTAGAATTCGAGCAAGTTATAGCTCTCGTAGCTATTAATAATAAGTAACTAATAGCTACTAATAGTACGCTCTTTTATATGCGCGTTAAAGTGCTTTAGCTACTATAGACTAAGCTTATTATTTGTCTAGCCGTTCTTAGAGACTGCGAGAACCTAGTCGCGAGGTAGATCCTTCTCTTAGTACCAGGCAGAGAGGTGGTGCTTGTCCTAAAAGATAAGGAAGGGTGGGATCGCCTACCCTGTCGCGTTAATACTATAAATAGCTATTATTTACTTTTAATTACCTTGCTGCACGCTCTTTAGCTTACCTTAACGCTTAAAGCCTGTAATAACTACTCCTATTAATATTATGCCTATTATAAAGCTAGTCTTGTTAAAGTTGTAGGTATCTTCATCCAGGATACTATACTTAGCTTTAGTATTCTCTACAAGCCGGAACTAGCCCTGTACAACCTTAGGATCCTCACAGAGGGCTCTCTTATAGTTATACTTTTAATTAAACTTAACTTAGAGCTCTAGCTAGCGCTTAATAAAGTGGTAAGGCTACTTTTAACTAACTAGCTTGTTATAGCGTGTATCTAGTAAAGAATTAACTATATTTTTTATAGTAGCAAGCCGGGGCAGAAACCCTCGCGTATCTAGATTAAATATATACTATATAGTTACCTGCTCCTCTCTTATAGTAAGTTTTATTAAGTTAGGTGCGCAGTCGCGTCGAAAGGTAGTTTTAGCGCGTTTTTATTATAGTGTTCTTTTAGTAACGCTATAGACTACTATAGCGCGTGAAATTAAAAGTAGCGCGTCTCCTTTAATAGCTTAAAGCGCAAGCTATAATCTAGCCTCTTTTAATTTAGGTAGTTTATTACGTTGTTGAGATATCGCGTTGTAGTAGAACGTTTTGATGGGGTCTTGGCATTTTCGGCCACTCGCTATGCCCGGCCACTCGCTATGCATGTACGTTACTACTTTTTTATCTTAGCGTAACTTTACGCGACTTTTTAAAGTTAAACTAATTTATCTATAATTAGGAGTTCTAAACCTTAAAACTTTAATTAGTAAAAGGTCTCTAGAATCCTGCCTATAAAGAAAACTAGGGACGCGCTAACGCGGGTCCGTTTCGTTCTTATAGTAATATTCTTTAAAGCTATTACTAGTAGTAATAACCTTTTCCGTATAATATATTAGCGTAGGTTACTTAAAGAATTAATATTAGCGTATTTTTTAGTAGAGGCATATAGAAGTGCGTGTATAAAAATATAGTTCTAAATAAATTAAGTGCCTATAGGCCTGGTACGAAACGATATAGAAAAGGTACTAAACTATAAAGTCCTAAGCTTCTCTAAATACACCACTTCCTATATAGCTAGCTAGCACATAACTACTATAGGTTAACCATTGGTCTGATAGATCCGAAATTGGTCCGATACGGATGAGTGTCGGTTTTCGGATGATCTCGAATCCTGTCTTGACTGGCCAAGAGTTCTCGTGTCAACGAGCGATTGTTCCTGTTACACGCGCTAAAAGCTATACTTTTATAAAAATATAATAATAAGAAATAAAGACTAGTGTTTTATTATTTAGGGAAGTTCTTAGGAGCGAAACTTAACTATAAATTTTATAATAAGAAACTCTTAGTAATTATTAACTACTTTAAGTAGTAGGAAGTATAGCTTAAGGAAGTAAAGTACTAAGTAGAAGTCTTTTTAAAATATCTAAATTTTACCTACTTTATAACTATAAAGAAGCTTAATAGGAGGCAGACTAGATAGTTTAAATAGTTAGTAAAATATAACTTTTAGATTCCTTGCCTAGCAGGAACTGCTAACAGAGCGGTATACGACCTTAGTAGACGATCTAATTTTATAGAAAAGCAAAGCAATATTAACCACGACGCTATTCTTACAAAGATAGAGGATGGAACACTACGCTATAATAAAACGTAGCTTATGCTTGTGCTAAAAGCACGACGTGCAGACCTTACTTATTAT
The DNA here is from genome assembly GCA_010015655.1 of Bimuria novae-zelandiae CBS 107.79. Classification (NCBI taxonomy): domain Eukaryota; kingdom Fungi; phylum Ascomycota; class Dothideomycetes; order Pleosporales; family Didymosphaeriaceae; genus Bimuria; species Bimuria novae-zelandiae. Next base: position 327,907 of record ML976680.1, read on the forward strand.
AAGCCTCTTATAGCTAATTTCTAAAACTATAAAAAACTTATAAATAATAATTAAAATGCGTATAATTTAAACTAGACTTTAAAGTTATTTCCCCGCGATTACAGGAATAGGATATAAATAAGTAATTAAGTAATACTACTATTAGTTAAGAGACTATACAAAGATAAGGAATAAGGATACCTAAAAATTATAAAAATAGTACGCTAAGTCGCGAATAAATACGCTATTTCTATACTATAGTAGATAGTATAGAAGGTACTAGGCAACTATTTAGCATGTTACTAAAATAAGCCTAAAAGATATAAGTCCTATAGCCTTCTTTAACTACTATAGCTATCCCTAAGGCTATAGTTTAGTGTAACTATAAACTTTATTATAAAGCTCCTAGTATTACTAGCACTAAGAAATAAATGTCTTTATAATATTATCTTAGTTATAGTTTATTTACTAACTAAGAAGTTAAGATTTGTGCTAATTAAAGAAGCTATATTAGTAAAAGAACTAGCCTATATAGTAAAATAAGAACTTATATCTTAGGTTAGACAACTAGACGAGTTTATTACTAATAGAGCTAAGATATTTATATCTTTATATTAGGCTACGTTTACTACTATACTAGGTATTAAGTATAAACTCACGACGAGCTTCTTCCTAAAGATAAATAAATAAACGGAGCGAACTAACTAATTATTAGAATAATAACTTTAGATATATGTAAATAAGCTATAGGATAATTAGGTCGAGCTACTACTAATAGCTTAACTAGCATATAATAGCGCAAGACTAGCGACTATAGGGTACTTGCTATATTACGCTAACTACGGATATAAGCTAATAACTTACTAAGATCCGTTAGATATTAAAAGTATTACGAAGGACACAGCTAATAAGGTAGAACTTGTCACGGCCAGTGACGAAGGCGGTAGGAATCAGCTCTGTTGGGCGCTATGGACGAAGATTCTACTCTAAGGAGAAAAGAAGGGAAACCCTCGAGAGCTGAGGAGATGCCATATCCAAGACGCAGTGACCACCTGCAGTCATGTGCGGGCTGTTGGGGCAGGTGCCTGCCAAGACGTTCTGGGAAGGAGACGCTGTAGTCAGGACGCAGCTACCTGTAGTCACGTGCAGGCTAGTAGGGCAGGCGCCTGCCCCGACATTCTGGGAACGGTCCTCACAGAACTTATATAAGATCTACACGAAATACTACGTAAAAATATTACATAACGTAATAAGTAAATAGCAAGATAAGTAAATAAGAAAAAGATTAAAGAACTAATCTTTAAAGAGAGGGATAGAGTTTTCCTCTTATAAAAAAAATTTAAGATAACATGGCTAAGCGAAAAATTAGATAACCTTTAAAAAGGACTATTTAAAATTTAAGAAGTTAAAGGTCTAGTTAATTTTAAACTACAATTACCTATAGATACACGTATACACCTAGTTTTCTATAAATTATTATTAGAACTAGCACTACTAGACGCTAAAATAGAATCGCACCTAGAACTTAAGGATAAAGAGTATACAGTTAAGGCTATTAAAAATGTATAAAAATTTAGTTATTAGCATTAGTACCTAGTAAAATAAGAAGGATAGCTAGAAAGCTTTAATATGTAGGATCTAATAGAAAACCTTACTAATTATAATGCCGGTTTAGAGAAATTCCACAAGGAACACCTAATAAAGCCTAAGAGGGTAAAAGTTTAGAATTACTAGGATTAAAGAGCAGGGGAAAAGTAGCCTAGTTAAAAGTAATAGTACTAAGTATAAGCCTACTCTCTAACTACGCGATATTCTAGCCTAGCTTTTTAAGGCCCTTAAGGCGTTTAATCTCTTTAATAAATTTTATGAAATTAGTAAGGAGCTTCTCCTTATACTCTTTTAGTAAATACTATTATTATAATAGTCTTTTTCTTTTCGCGTAAGTACCCTATAGGGTAGCTATAGCTACCTCCTCTAAGCGCTTAAGCTAGTCTACCTTAAAGTTAATATAAGAAAAAAATAAGAACTGTGGATTTTAGTAGCTCGTACTTTGTAACACTATTTTTATAATATTTATTATACTATGTTTTAAAAAAGGATAACTTATAGGTTCAGCCCTTTTTCGCACAGTACTTATAGGACAATATAGTAGTCTAGCTAATTAAGTTTATACAATCTCTAATAAAATAATTATAAAAAATATTTTAAAAGGATATTAACTGCTGCATAAGGACATGCAGAGTAAGAAGGGGGACAGTTTTATAATCTAGGAACATTAGGACAAGGAGCCTTATGACAGTACACAAGCCCCACTTGGGCATAACGTAATGTCCAAGGCTGTCCCAGACGCCAAGCCTATAGGATAATGTGGGACCACATGACCCAGGTCACGTGACGTCCCAGGAATCCTAAGAAATCCCATGGACGCGAGGCATGGGACATTGTAGGACTTTATAGGACAGGAGGGATATTTATACACAGGTGGTTTCCTATATTATGCTCTTTATAGTTAACTTTCATATCTTCTGTGCAAGTACGTTCTCCTATATAAAATAATAGTTATTTTATTTATTATAAAATTAGATTATATAGTCACGCGCTAAGTTGTCGCATTAACTTATACTATTAAATAATCTATAAAGTGCCACTCTAGCCTTATCGCCCTAACCTGGATTGGACCAAGGTGTGTGCGCCTCATAACAAGACGGAATTCCTACGATTAATAATATACTCGCGATAAATAAATTACTTTAAAATAATAAACTAGAAGATGGATTGCCCTACGCTATAGTACTAAAGCTTAATATATATATAATTAGGGTAGTTCCCTTACTAAGATTAGTAAAACGCTAAGGATATAAGATCTTTATAGTATTAATGGTAGATATTAAAAAGGCGCTAGTATAAAAAAAGAAATTAACCTAGCTATAAAAGTGCTACCTAAGTACTATAACCTGCTATACGTTTTCTTACGTAAGGAAGCAGACTAATTACCTGAATATTAATTATATAACTTAAAAATTAAGCTTTAAGAGGGTAAATAACCTAGATTAAGTCCCTTATATAGTATATTATAAGATAAACTAAAGGTGCTAAGAAAGTACCTAACTAAGCACCTAAAAAAAAGCTTTATATAACTTAGTAAGTTACCTATTACTTTACTAGTAATCTTTATAAACAAAAAGCTTGGTTATGAATTAAGATTCTATATTAACTATAATGCGCTTAATGCGCTAATAGTTAAACATTAATACTTAATTCCTTTACTCTAGGAAACGCTAAGCTGTCTAAGTAAGGTAAAATAGATAAGGACATTATATTAAATAGTTTTTAAGTAATAAATACTGTCCTTATAAGAGCTAATATGCCTAATTAAGTCTACTAGGGCTTACGCTAGCGGCTTTAGGCTATTATAATTAAGAAACGCCTAAGTAAGGAGGATAATAGGTTTCTTAAATTTAGGAGTACATTAAATAGTTGAGAAGAAGACCTAGTCGTTATTAAAAAAGTTTTACTATTTATTTAGTAGTTAAAAATACCCTTTTTATCTAGTTTCTCTCTCCTTCTTATTTTTAGTTTACTTTTAAGGTTTCCCTCTTTTATAGGGGATCTCTTATTATTATCAGAACTATTTAGCTCCCTTAGTATCTTTAGTATTTTTAAGGATTTTTTTTAAGTTTCTTTTTTAAGATTTCTTCTTAACTTTTTTCCTTAAGTAGGTAAGATTTCTTACACCTCTTTTTAGCCTAATTCTTAGTCTTGCCTAATACTTAATTTTACCTCCTAATAATATTATTTTCATCCCTATTTTAGACACCTTTTGTAACGAGGTAGGCACGGTCGAACACGTGGCCTTCTCTCGCTTATAGAGGTTCCGGCTAGGCTAGGATTAAACACTAGCACTAGTGGCTGACCCTAGCATATCCTATATATATTATACTATACGAGTAATACTTGGCTTAAGTATTCTCGTGCGTACCTTTTGGTGCAGGTGAGGAAGTCACATAGTATTGGCTTAGTAAGCGGGACGCTTACCTCATTACACCTTTATTTCGCTAAGTTTTTTTAGCTTAATAAGGCAGGCATTGTAGAGCCTTCTTTAGACCTTAATAGAAGCTAATTTAGGAGATATCGTGATAAAATTCCGTTAGGAGTTTTTTATTATAATTTTAATAACGTACATGCATAGCGAGTGGCCGGGCATAGCGAGTGGCCGAAAATGCCAAGACCCCATTAAAACGTTCTACTACAACGCGATGTCTCAACAACGCAATAAACTACCTAAATTAAAAGAGGCTAGATTATAGCTTGCGCTTTAAGCTATTAAAGAAGACGCGCTACTCTTAATTTTATGCGCTATAGTAGTCTATAGCGTTGCTAAAAGAATACTATAACAGAGACGCGCTAGAACTACCTTTTAACGCGACTACGCACCTAACTTAATAAGACTTACTATAAGAGAGAAGCAAGTAATTATATAGTATATACTTAATTTAGATGTGCGAGGGTTTCCGCCCTAGCTTATTACTATAAAAAATATAGCTAATTCTTTACTAGCTACACGCTATAATAAGCTAGTTAGTTAAAAGTAGCCTTATTACTTTATTAAGCGCTAGCTAGAGCTCTAAGTTAAGTTTAATTAAAAGTACGACTATAAGAGAGCCCTCTATAAGGATCCTAAGATTGTACAAGGCTGGTTCTGGCTTGTAGAGAATACTAAAGCTAAGTATGGTATCCTAGATAAAGATACCTACAACTTTAATAAGACTAGCTTTATAATAGGCATAATATTAATAGGAGTAGTTATTATAGGCTCTAAGCGTTAAGACAAGCTAAAGAGCGTATAGTAGGGTAATTAAAAGTAGATAATAGCTATTTATAGCATTAACGCGATAGAGTGGGCGATCCTACCCTTCCTTATCTTTTAGGGTAAGCACCACCTCTCTGCCTGGTACTAAGAGAAGGATCTACCTCGCGACTAGGTTCTCGCAGTCTCTAAGAATAGCTAGATAAATAACGAGCTTAGTCTATAGTAGCTAAAGCACTTTAACGCGCATACAAAAAAGCGTACTATTAGTAGTTATTAGTTACTTGTTATTAATAGCTACAAAAGCTATAACTCGCTCGAATTCTAGTAATACTATAAGGATAGGAAGATTATTACTCTTTATATGCCTCTATATTTGTCGCACCTCCTGTAGCCACTAGATGTGGAGTGTTTCTCGCTATTAAAGAAGGCATATGGGCGCGAAGCCGAGGATCTAATGCGTAACTATATTACGTATATTACTAAAATTAAGTTCCTACCTTATTTTATTGCTGCTTTTAAGGCTATAATAACTTAAAATAATATCTAAGGAGGCTTTTAAGGCGCTAGCCCTATTCCCCTTAACCTAGAAATAATAATATTAAAGCTTAACGTTTGTCTGCGTACGCCTTTGCCTTCTACTATACGCGATAGTACGTGGCAGTCGCAGACGCCTAGCAACACCCTAGAATTAGGGTTATAATTAACGCTAGTGAAGGAGAGGATTTAGAGGCACCTAAATAGCTCCCTAATAAGTATAGTTAAGGTAGTTAAAAAGCTCGTAAAAGACGCTAAGCTAATAGCGCATTTTTAGTATTAATAATAAAGCGTAACGCTAAGCTTTACTCGGCCCCTAGCGGTCGATATCGATTTTTCTCCGAAAAAGGCCGTGCGGAGCACGGCCCTACAAGCTCAATGGGCCACACATACTCAATGGGCCAAATGTGACGAAATGCGATTTGTATAGTAATTTGTATGTAAAATACATCGTCCCGTATGTAAATTGTCGCTTAGAAGCCCCAATCAGCTTCTGCTGCATTTAGTGCTTCAAATGGACTTGAGTAGCCTTTATCGTCGTCGCTGCTGACGACCTGGGTCTCTTGTATGGTGAATTGACTATCTGGGACTTGAACAATTGCCTCCTGCTTGACCTCAGAGCGTCCTTTTTGGTGTATCAATATTGTATATGGATCCATGGAGCAGCGGGCCATCAGGCCAAGCTCAGCAGCGCCATACGGGCCGTCAGCGATCGATCGATCTGCCCGAAACTTGCCTCTGCTTTCCAACCTTTGTATAGAGTTCTCATACAATCTTCGGAAGATCTCCGCGCGCGATGGGTCCTCGACTCTGTACTCCCAGGCCTCGCGCTCATACTTGATCGTAGGGCCAGTGTAGGTCCACTTATTGTTATTCTGTGTAATTGTAAGACCCTCAGCATAACGCTTGCTTGCTTTCTTACCCTAGTTGCGTATATTTGGACGTATCCTTTTCCAGGTGTTGATACGCTTGCTGAGCGCCCGGAGGTGACGAGCGGCCACTGCTGCTTCTTGTTTGGCGGCCTCGTTGATCACCCGCTGAGCAGCCATTTTACGGCAATCTTCTGCGTAAACAGCACCTCCGCCGACGTCGACAGTACGGTTTTTAAGCCTACGACGCTCACTACGAGCGTGCTCGGCAGCCTGGGTACGGTGTAAGGCCTGCTCAAGGCCTGCTGCGTTGCGGGCCATTGCAGAGCTGCCTTTAAGTGTTGAAATCACGTCCTCCGCTACCTCGCGCGGCAGCAACTCCCTAAGTGTAAAGGCAATAGCTTTCTCTTGTAAATTTAGTGTACGGACCGTCTTCGGTGTACTCTAACTAATATCTCTAGGCGCTATACGGGGCCAAGGCGTTTAAAAAGGTGTAGAGAGCTCCTTAAACTAAGGCGTACTAATCGTGTTAAGTAGTTAATTAAGGAAGCGGTCGCGTATAGAGGGCGTTAGGTTATTAAGCAAAGGCAACTCACCCTCCTCGTTAAAGGACGTAATAGTAGGAGTAATAGGCCGCTCCACGTTATCGCCCTCCTTAGTAGCGTTTTTATCAGTATTAATAGCCTCTTAGGCCCTTAAAGGCCCTAGTACCTGCTCGGGGCAGAATAGAGATAGGCCTGTACGCCTCCACCCGCTGCGTATTGTTCGAGCAGTGAACGTTTACTGGCGGATTTGTGAGAGGATTGCTAAGAAATCTACCCGTCGTATTTCCGTTGAGCCTGTACGTGAGGCCCAATCAAGCGTCCTGCTGTGATACCACTTCAGAGGCTGAAAACAGCCTACGTCAAGAGGCTGGAGGAGATGAGTAGTGTGCGGAGGGAGAGTAAACAGCTGTATTTTGTGACTCTCACAAAAAGCAGCAAACTCGTACGTCAGGTGAGATCCATGGCCGTCGATCAGTAGGAGCCTCCACTGCCCATGTATATTGCTTAAGGTCATCTTTTCAAAGTGCTGTATCCAATCCATGGCTGTATGATCGTTGCTGTAGCCTGTATCTGTAACGTTTATAAGGTAATTGCTAGGCAGATCTACGGCCCAGTGCTCGAGTATCGACTTTGCCTTGATGATAAGCATAGGAGCAATAGAACGGCCATCCGCAGCGCAACACTCCACAAGAGAAATAAGCTCCCTGTTTGTTGCAGTGGGTATTAATATATCTTGCCCGCGTTTTGTGTATACGTAGGACGACTTTGCAACACCGATACGCACGCCTGTTTCATCCATATTGTACATGTTTGCGTCGGTGATGGCCCTGCGTTGTTTGTACTCAGCCAGCTTATTAAACCAGGCTTGAAGGCCTTCCGGCGATTGGGCAAGCTTCCGTGCAAGGTCAATTGGCTTTGCCTTTGCCTTGTAGTATTTTGTATGAGAATCCAGCCATCTAGATGCCCAGTGGACGCCTACACGCGGCGGTGGGTCATCTCCTTCGTGCACTGCGGCCAACAGAGCGTCTGCTTGCCCACGCACCAAATCCTTTGTTATGCCAAATCCAATATCGTCTATTGTATCGCAAAAACGTTCGAGAGCAAGCTCTTGTTCACCAGAGAGCTTTTTATTAGTAGGCGGCCTTATTAACCTATTGTTTTAGCCATTAAACGCGCGTTGTAGGCGTTTGCGCAGATAATTAATGTTGCGATCGCGACAGTATGCGCGTATGTTCGGCCGCGTCAAAGTCTTTAACACCACAACGTGTTTTTCGATAATTTCACATTCGGATCGGTAAGTGGACATGCTCTTCGTGATCTTTGGCATTTTATTTGATGTAAATAGGGCGTGTTTTGATGTGGTGGTGGGTATCAAAGTGCAGCTGGCCCATTGAGCATGTGTGGCCCATTGAGCTTGTAGGGCCGTGCTCCGCACGGCCTTTTTCGGAGAAAAATCGATATCGACCGCTAGGGGCCGAGTAAGCCGCTAATAAGGCTGCTACACGATGTAAATTATATAAGAGAAAGTAATTATAGCAGGAAGAGGTCCTTATAACTACTAATAGCTAGCGACTAGCTATCCTAAAGGACTTTACGGCGCGTAGTAATAAGAAGAAGGCGAAGAAGAGGGTGCGCGCTAATAGAGGCGAATTAACTTAATGGCGCTGTGGACGCTGCGGCGAGGCTGGGCATAATTCGCGCACGTGTAAAAAAGAAGTAGAAGTAGATTCTGAGTAGATTGGCCTACTACAATTTCTTATTACTATTTGTGTGCGTTCTGTACTATTGTGTAGAGTGTAGATTTTGATGGGGTCTTGGCATTTTCGGCCTCTCGCTATGCCCGGCCACTCGCTATGCATGTACGTTATAGCTTAGTAAATTCTCTTAATAGTCTAATATAGTAGCTTAGTTAAGATTCTTATAAGGTTCTTAAGTTTTTTAAGAGTAGTTTTCTTACTATACAAAGTATTCTACTTTCTTGCCTTTATAAGACTAACGTGTTTTGTATATATTAATTACACTATACTTCTCCTCCCCTTTTTTTATTATAATTGCTTTAGGCTAAGCATTATTAGAAATTTAGCTAAGGAGAGAGTTTAAGAAGGCTAACTTTAGCATATTTACGTAGAACCTTAGGTGTATATTTAACAGAACATCTAGTTCTACTACGTAAGAGTTTATTGCTTTTTTACAGGTAACTATCTTTATTTCTAGTTAAGCTTCTTACTTAGACAATAGTTTTAAAGGTAGTTTTTATATTTTAGCTATATCTTATCTTCTTCCTTTAAGATTAAAGCGTTTTTACGTTAATAGTGTACTAGTCACTCTTATTCTTATTAGGCTATTATTATATTTACTTAGGTTAAGTTAAAACCCTTTTTAAATTTTTATTATTATTATCTTCGTAGCCTTCTTTGCGTTAGTTTAAAGCTCGAAGGCTAATTTCCATATCCTAAAGTTCTTAACTAGTTTTAAATTCTAGCTATAAGATAGAAAAAATAAGCTAACTCCTATTAATATAGCTTTTTATCCTTTAATAGCTATCTAAGCTATAAGAAGCTACTTTATCTAGTTATCTTATTACTAGTTATAATATGCCTAGAGAAAGGCTTTAAGGATAGAGTTTATTTATTTTATTTACCTATTATCCCTAGGTGCTTTGCTATAGGCAGTCTTTAGTTAGTACTTACTTATTTATAAAGTATAGTCTAAAATTCGCTCACGAACTATCCCCCGCGATCTAATACAATAGAGGAGGGGAAGAAGTAGTCTGCTACCTAGTATTAAAAAAACGCTATTATAGGTATAAATATATTAAAATTTAAAAGACTAATAAACTTAGAATCCTTACTAAGTCTGTTTATAATTATTATAATATTCGTGTAGCTATTATACTAAAGTAAGGTAGTAATAAAGTATATTATAATATACTTCGATCTTTATTTAGGTAGTAGTAAGGGCTTTAGCAGGCCCTATTTCACTTTTCTCTATAGTTTAGTTCTTCTATAGATCTTATAGTTCTTAATATACTACCTTACTTAATTAGATATCCCTACGAAGAAGAAGTATTAGGTAAAATTTTTATAAGTATTTTCTTATTTTAAGTATCTTAAAGCTAGGAAACTATGCGCGACTACTATTAGCTTTCTCTATAAAAGTTTTTATTTTAGTACTTATTATTTTAACCTATTATATAGGTACCGTTAGTTAACTATACTATATTTTAAGATATAAATAAATAACTTCCATCTAGATTTAAACTTCTTAAGCCTATTCTTAATATAGGCCTTTATTTTACTATACATGCTGTCTTTATTATATTCTACCTCTTATTATATAGTATTAAAGACTAGTTCGCGTCGTTTGACATGGTTATCGCCTTCTTAAAGAGTTAATATAGGTAGTTTAAGCTGCATTAGATAATCGAGTACTAGGTCCTAGTCTACTTTAATATAAATATGTTCTTTTATAGTAGTAGGTGTTTAGGGGACGGAAGACTTTAGGCTATTTTATTTAATAGTCTTTTAAAAAAGCGTAAAGTGCCTTAACTTTAATTTATTATCTTCACTATCCTTTAGTAGGTATTAGTCACTTTAGGAAAAGATATTTACTTTACAGTTTATTAATCCTAGTCTATATATAAACGTTATATTAATATAGCTAAGTATATTTACCTACTAAATGTGTCGTTTTTCAAACGTTTATTACGTAGCAAAATACGTAAATTCTTATAATTAGTGTGAACTATAAGTTTCTTTACCACTTAATATATATAGTCTTATTTATTTATATATTTAATAACTATTAATATCTCTTTATTATAGATCGCGTAGTTGCATTCTGCCAGGCCATTTTTTACTAAGAAGTAAGCTACTAGATATAGAATCTTATTCTTATTATTATACTAGAAGAAGCATCCCTTAATTAACTAGTTAAAAGCGTTTACTTCTAGTACTAATACTTATTTAGGATTAAAGTAGGCTAGCGTACGGTCTATATAGAACACTATTTTTAAAAAGTTAAATACTTACTACTACTTATCCCTAGATAAATTCAGCTTCTTTACTAGTAATCTTTATAAGGGACTTATAATACTAGAGAAGCCTTTTATAAATCTTTAATATTAGTTTATAGAGCTTATAAAGCTGTAAATCCCTTTTACAAAAATTAGTAGCTTTTATTTATAACTTCTTAGAGTTTATCTAGGTCTATGCTTACACCGTTATTAATTTTGTAATAAATTTAAAATACTCAGTCTCTTTAACGCAGAACTTAGATTTTTTAATATTTATGTATAATTCTATGGCTTATAACTTTTAAATTATAGTACGTACTTTCTTTTCTTGGGCTTTTTAGCTGCTACTGGAGAAGATAAGAACGGTTTTTATATATACTAAGTAGGAGTTATTAAGGTGCTCCCTTAGCCCCAAATTAATTTACTACTAGAATATACTTAGCGCATTAGCTAGGCTAAAAAGAACTTCGAGCTACTTATAAACACTAAATTATATTCTAAACGCTTATTTTTTTTAAAGATTATAAAAGACTTAAATTATATTAAGTTTATAAAACCATTTAGCTTTTGCGAGGAGCTTAAAGGTCTTACTACCTAATTATAAAAGGTACTAATCTTCTTTAAGATAGCGTTTAGGACTTAATAATTAATTCAAAAGCGTAGTTCTCTGCTACATTTTTTTAATAAATAATACTAAGATAGTAGTGCTAGGCTTACTTATCTAAATACAGCTTTTATTTAAGTATTTAGTAAGCTCTTTCTAAAGGACAAGTAACCCTTTACGAAATATATTAAATAGAAGGCTATAGGGGAACTCTAGGGTCTTGCCATCTTTTTCAAAAGAGGGATAGAAAGTTTCACTCTAGGTTTATAGTACAGGGGGATCTTGTTAGCTTATTTTTTTTTTATAAAAGATACGCTATACGTCCTTAAAAGCTTTAAGTAGTAGCTCTTATAAGTTTACCTTTAGCTTAACGGTTAACGCCTTTTATATATTCTTTATTAATATAGAAAATACCTTAGCCTTATTTCCTAGGCATTAATTACGCTAATCTAGGGCTATAAAGGCTATAGATAATACTACTTAGGGCTTTATTAGTAGTTTTTTTACCCTTTTAGATATAAATATAAATATCTAAACTTTAAATTTAGATTAACTTCTAATTTACAATAAATATTTCGCTAGGGCTAATTTAACCCTATTCTTTTTTATTTAAATTAGACTAACGATTAGATCGTATAACTTATTATTAATTAAGAGATATAATTATATTAGTTCTATATAGCTATTAAGATTTACTTTTAATTAGACTACTTTACGTACGAAAAGTTGTACGTCTCTAATACTAATAATCTTTTATAAATATGGTAGGTTCTTACGCTGTAGGTGGGCTTTCGTTATAAACCTTTTTAATATAAATTTGAAGATTAAATAACCCAAATTAATTATCCTCCATGTAAGTAGAATGTTCTTAATAAGTAAGTGTACTATTACTAGTATTCAGTCTAGCTATAACTTTTAAAAGTTATTAAAAGTTATCTTTTACTTTTCTTTCCACTTTTGCCTCCTGGCGGCGACTAGTACTAAAAAGAACTAGTTTTCTAAATTAGTAGAGGCTATATTAAACTTTTTATTATAGGATTCCTTAGTAGCAGATATAGTACCTTAAACTTATACATGTTTTATTATAAGTAAAAACTTATACTACTTTACGCGGTGTCCTGTATCTATATAAATAGGAACTATTGTTCTTATGGGTTTCTATTACCTCGCGCGACACCCACACGGCTTGTTTCTAGGCGTTACTAGACCTATGTCTTATAGCTCTGTTTCCTGCTTAGTGTCTTCTATCTTAGCTTTTATTAGCTGGACATCTTTTTAAAATTAGCTTAAATAGATTCTTAATCCATCTTATTTATCGTTCCGCTCTTAGTAGAGAACTTTAATAGTTATAATTTAGTTTAAAAATTGTTTTATTTTATTTTATTAAATCTCTTTTCGACTTTTTATAGGTTCTAATTATTATTTATATTTACTATAATTATTCAGTCCTGTAAGTTATCGCGAAGGCTTTAAATGTATAAATTTTTTTAAAATCTCCTAACTATACTCCTTAACTTCTATAGCATAGTTATTAAAATTAAGATTAAAGTGATAAAGCTTTTAGTTCTCTTATTATATTATAAGTAAACGGTTAAGCGCGATTTCTTTAGCCAGGTAGTTATAAAAGTTATAGTCTAGTAATTCCTAAAGGTTAGTATTAGTGTATTTTAGATAGTAGTCTAAATACGTAATTCTTACCGTCGCTGTACGTCCTGTTAATTATCTAATAATATATTTAAGTATATTTTTAAGGCAGTTCCTATCCTCTAAGAGCTTACATTATATTACTATTCTAAAGTAGTGGTAATTGTGTTATTCGGTATTAAAATAGGCTAAATTAAAGATTTTAGAATAGTAGCTTCTTCCTTAGTTTACCATAAGCTCTACTATTAATATCTTAATTGGATTCATTTATTAGTTTACTTCTAATAGCTAAGTTGTACCTCCAGTTTTTTAAGAGTATTATTATATTATTTGGAATTATTTGGGCTTTTTTACTATTGATTTAATTAGTTCTCTTATATTTTATAGTACAGTCTAAAAGGTATTTTAGAGGTTAATAAATACTTTTATATTACTTAAGAATTATTATATTTTGTTTTCGTCGACTCCTAATACCTAGACTTTAGTTATATATAGGGAGACTATTCTTTTATCTCCCTAACTATTACTTCTTTATAAGCTAATAGCTTGCTACGCATAATTATTCACGCTAAAACGTAGACTTTTAATAAAAGGTCCTATTCTTATTTCTATAACTTCTTTATTTAGTAAAGATAGTCTTACTAGCCTTAAGTGTTTATTAGGACTCCTTATTAATTACTTATAAGCGAGTGTTCTATCTCCTTACAGGTCTAGGCTTCGTCTTTATAGTATTTATTTATATAAGTCTTTTAACTTCTTATGTTACTTTATAGCTTTAGTCTATAATTATATGTAAATTTACTTATGCCGCGATAGATAAAAGTAATTAAATTTAATATAAAGGGCTAGGTACGTAAAGAGCTAAAGGTACTAAAAATATATTTATAAATATAATAAAAAGTTTAAAGTTAAGCTTTAAGTATTGAACTTATATATCCAGAATACGCATAACGGAGGATTAAAGATCTGAGGCAATAACTAGTCGTAGCCTATTACATCTTTTAGTAATATAGTTTTTATGTAAGGATCGCGCTCTATATAGAACGTTCTTAAAGAGTCTATTCCTTATTCTACTAATAGCTAGAGCTTATGTGCTGGCATTAACACTTTCAATAAAGATTAATTTATTAAAAGTGCTAGACATAAGAAGCTTATAATTATTAATAAAATATAGTATAGCGCCTTTATCTATAATTATACTATTAAATGAAGAATTGTAATTAAAATAGAGTATATTATATACCTCTAAAGTCTTAGTTTTATCCCACGTAATTATAATGGTTAGGTTAAAAAGGGTCGCGCCGACCTCCCCAAAATAAAAAGGTAAAATAAATGTGTTATACTTTCTTATAAATCTTAAATAGCTCAACTTAAAGAAGGCGAGTTAATTTAAAACAAATTTCTATTTAGCCTAAGTAAGCGTAATTAGTAAAGTCCTAATAAGTAATTTTGTAATAATAGCTATTTAAAGTATCTAGCATAAGATTAGAGCTTAATAATAACTATCTTCCTTATATAGACACTTCTTACTATTCTTACCTAACTTATTATTCGTGTTTAAACTATAATCTTTAGCGTTTAAGAACTTACTAAGCGTCACGAATATAGCTAATCCTTTTATTTAAATAGTGCGCGTCTATAGCATAGTAAAAGAGATTTTTCTAAGTTTATTAAGAGTTAGAGAACGTCTTTTAAGCGTTATATCTTATATAAAATTAGTGTACTAGCCTATAGCTTACTTAAAAGCTATCGTCTAATTAACTACTTTTAGAAAATTAAGCACGATAGTGTCTTCTATAATATCTATAATTTTATAAATAGTTGATTAGTAATAGAGTTATTACTATGTTTTAAACTAAGTCTTAGGATTTTACCTTTTATATTTAGTTTTATTAAGATAAGCTTAGTATTATCTACGTACGAGTATTTTAGTACTAATAAAAGTTAAGGCAAAGCTATGCTTAAGCAACCTAATAAGTAATTATAAAGTTAAATAGTTTTCCTTGACTAGCGTGATTGTCACGATTTCTTTAAGATCTGGTGAGACTATCTAATTAACCTAGTTCTAAAGATTCTAGAGCTTCGAGCTTTTACTAGCCTAGTCTAAGGACTCCTCGCGATATTCTGCTATTGCAAGTTAGTATTACGTACTTAATGATTTAAATATTATTATGCGTTGCTTAAAATTAGTAGCAGATTTATTAGATTCTCTTATTAAAGCTATTTGGACTCCAGGACGAATTAGCTAAGTAACTATTATAGTTACTACGTCTTTAGTATTAAGGTTAACCTTATTACAAACTCCTTTTAAGAGTTCGTGGAATTATAGCTTGTTATACTAAGTAGGCTATAATTCTTAGTTAGTTAGCTAATAAGATCTTAATAGGATTATAGCATTAGACATAGCTATAGATTAGAATAAGGTTTATAGAAACAAAGCAATTTCTATATAGAGATTATAAAAATAGGCTAAAGTAAACTAAGTGTAAAGCCCGACTTCTAGCATCTTAAAAATATAAAAAAATTATTTTAATTTCTTAAAGCGCTAAGAGTATAACTATGAAGTAAAAGTATGCTAGAGAGTAATGTCTATCCTTAGGAAAATCGAGCTAAGAAGCTTACTATATACCTAAGTGTCTTACGTAAGCTCGCGAACCTTAGCGAAGTTACGTAAAGCTGGGCTGGATCTTATATTTGCGACACTCCATTATAGACTAGCGTATATAAGCCTCCCTAACCTTCCTTATTAATTAGAAAACTACGCCTTTATAATATGCTTAATATTACTGAAGGTGAAAAAGCTTATCTTTTTTTATATTTCTTTTTAATTAGTAGCGCCACCGTAATCCTGTTAATTTTATATTAAAGTAGCTTATTATACATAAAGATATATAAGAGTAAGTAACTAAGCTTCTACGCGTCCTTTTTATCTTAATCTTTTATTATAAATTATATAAGGTAATTTAGTTTACGCTGGTAAGATTTACTAACTACTAATATAAAACTTTCTAATAGTTCTGTAAGGGGCTGTGCAAAGGTTGCCGATGCCTGGTAACAGGATTGTATTCGATAAAGACGCTATCTTACTCTCATGCTCCCCTTTTATGTATCTTGGGGGTGCTGTGTTCAGGAAGCTTCTTTCGGGTCTTGGCGCATCGAAGAAGATCGAGGATTCCACCGAGGAACAATACACTGACTAGGCTCTAGCCTATCACAAGTTCTTACTTATCTTTAATAGTTTTAGTACATTATTTAAGTATAACATTTAGGTTAAATAGTAATATTGTCACGAAGCGTGAGTCAAGAGCTATTAATAGCCCTAGATAGTGCGTAATAGTGCTAAATAGGGCTTAACTAGCGCTATTAGGGTTTTTACTTTATTTATTTCTCTTATTCTAACCCTTCTCTTCCCTCCCTAAGGGATCGCCTTGGTACTATTAATAGATCAAGTAAATTATAGTCTTGCCCCTTTTTATGATATAATTCTTTATCCCTTTTAGCTAATTTACCAATATAATAGAATTAATATAAAAAGTTACTTACTAGACCTAAATGTAGCGAGAGACTTCTAAAGCAGCTTACTAATTGTAAGATCTTTTTAATAAAAGCATTTAATTATTTTAATGCCTATAGAGAGGCTAACAATATTTATAGATCTAAAAAAAGATCACTTTATTACAATAAATACTAATAAAGACTAATAAATAACTAAAGTTACCTTCTAAGAATACTTAGGCATACTATAGCTCTAGTAACGTATTTAGGAACCAGAGGCTTCCCTAATAGTAGTGTTACAAGGGCTCTACGTACCTAAGCCTGATCCGGATTAGGGGAGGATAGGTTAAGGGCGGAGTGCCTTGCGGATATTTAGTAGTCGAAAGCTAGAGATAGCCACGAGGTAGGTCTTAAGAATAATCTAATTCTATAATAAACTATAGAATAACTAACTAAGAGATTTACTAATCTGTTATAGAAGATATACTTATAGTATATTAAGTTAATTATAAGGAGTAGGAGAAGTATAGATAAATTATTAAACTATATACTACCTATTTTAGTCCTTACTATTATTTAAATTACTATTATAATTCTACTTAGCTATTATAATCCCTAGGACTTTTATAGTCCCTTAGGTTTTTATAGTCCCTTAGACTTCTTACTTATATAAGACTATATTATATAACTACTAATTTAAGCTATCCTGCATCTTTGTGTGTTCCTATAACTTAGTTATTTTACTAATAATTACTTTTTTAGCGTAATTATTTAGTCTCCTTATCTTTATAAGGTTTATAATTATAACACTATCCGCCCTTTTAAAGTTATTATCCTAATACTTTACTTTTATACCTTATTATATTATTAGCACGTAATTATTAATTTATATAAAAGTACGCATTTCTACGTCTTAAAGTAAGTTATAGCCTCTTTTTAATTTTCCTTACCTTACTAACTATGCTAAAAGCTCCTTACTTATCTATTATAACTCGTCGTACTCGTGCGGAGAAGGTAGAATCTTAGGGTTTAAAAATAATATCTAGTTACGAGCGCTGCTAGAAAATAAAGTTACGTTACTTTATAGATACTACTTCTAAGGAGTATGCTAGCTGTATTTCTGTTTACACTCCGTGTAGCCTGTGGGTTCCTAAGAAAGATTGGGAGCGTGTTTAGAGGGAGAAGCGTAAGAAGCGTCTTGAGCTCCTTCGCGCGAAAGAGTTAGCTACTTGCCTTAAGCGTAAGCTAGCTAAAGTAGAGGAGAAAAAGTATAACTATACCTAGCGTAATTAGCTTGTTTCTAATATAATAAAAGCTTTAAAGAAGGAGTATCTAAAGGATATAGCTACTATTAATTATAAACTATCGCGACTCGCACCTTTAGGGGCTAACTTAAGCTAGTGATAAGCTAAGCCTTTTTTACTTAATTTTAATTTTTTTTATCCTTTAATCTTGCTTCCTTTTTAAATTTACTATTTAGCCTTAGCAGAACTAGTCTTCCCTTATCTTAAAATAAAAGTCCCTTTATACCTCTTTATAGTTTATAAGATTTTCTTTTAGTTTTTAAGTATTATATTATTTAGGCTATCCCTTTTATTTTACTCAGTATTTTTACTAACCCTAGACTATTCTTTAGTCCTTAATTTTTTTAATCTTATACTTATTATCTTTTATATCTAATTAAATTTTAACTAAAGTATTTAGTAGTGCTAGTTCTAATAATAATTTATAAAATATAAAATATATCTTTATACTTATTAGTAATAGTAGTTTAGTTATAAGAGGTTCCTTAGTTTCTTACACTTTAAAAGGACTTATTTACAGATAATTTAGTTTTTTGCTAGGTTATTTTATCTTTAAATATTTTTATAATAAGAAAACTTTAACCCTCTTTTTAAAGGATAGTTCCTTAATTCTTTACTTATTTGCGTTTCTAGATAATATAAAAGCTTTTTAAGTAATTCATTTTCTTAAGACTTTATAATGTTCCTTTATTTTTTAAGCCTTATCCTAGGCTTTTATAGAAACACTTTCTATATCTTGCGGATCTTAATAAGTAATTAGCTTATATTTATAGTTAGCGTAGTATAGGGAATACCGCATTGTTCCTAACCTTATACTATTATATACTAGCTAGGCTGTTAGTAATAATTCTACCTAATTATCCTACTATTTATTAACGTAGAATTATAGGTACTATTTTAAGGTCTAATTCGTACGTTTTATTTATTTATTAGTCTAAAGAGAAAAACTTATTAAGAGCTTCCTATTAATGCTTAGGGCTACTGTAAATGTATCCTAGTATTTTAATATAAAAAGCTTATCTCTATTAGTAATAAATTCTTTTAGTAGTCTATATTTTATAAATACTACGTTATTTACTTCGTAGGCTAGTTCTTCTGCCGTTATAGCGTTTTTTATAGGTCTAAACTTGGCCATCTTAGTTAAGTAGTCTACTAGTATTATAATAGTGTTAAATATTTATCTTATTCCTAGCTGTGGCGATCTTAGGAGTTTTACTATAAAGTTTATTATTACACTTTACTATAGTCGTTTAGCGACTTTTAGTAATTATAATAGTTTATAAGGCTTATATTTCTTTACCTTATTTTTATAACATGCTAAATAGTTACTTATAACCTTAGTTACTACTTATTTAAGTTTAAGGATAGTATATTTATTCGCGATTTAACGCGTTATTTCTTTAATACCTAGGTATTCCTATTCTCTAAGCTCGTGTAGTTTTTGGATTAGGGTTTCTTTATACCCTAGTCTTACGATAAGTCTATTTTAGTAATCTTATTATATTTTATTAATCCTATCCTAGAATAGGTCGTATTCCTCTCGTTGTTCCGTAGTAAGTTAACTATAGTCCTAGAAGTCGTGTACCTTTAGTCTAGTGTAATGCAGACTGGCAGCGCCGACCTTAATTATTAATTAATTATACTTAATAGTTCTATTATTTCTTGCCTATAAAACTATATTATATAGTTCTAGTTTGTCTTTAGTAAGGTCTAATTTTTTACTTAAGGCGTCTGCTGCGCCGTAAAGCGTTCTTAGTTAATAGTATATAGTAAAGTTAAAGTTTACTAAGAATTTAGCCTATTATACTTATCTTTAGTTAAGCTTCTTAGTTATTATAAAGCTAGTAAGGTTTTAGTAGTCTATTTACACCTCTATTTTAAAGCGTGCTCTAGTAAGTTAAGCTTCTTATTATTTAAAGGTATCTACTATCCTGAGTAGTTCCTTATTATAAATATTATAATTAAGTTCTACTCCTAAGAACTTTCTTAAATAGGAGAATACTAGTCTCAATTTTTTATTTTTATATTATTATAGTAGCATTACTTTTAGTGCGTAGTCTAATACGTTTATTTTTATTCTTATAGTTCTTCTTAGATCGTATATATATAATAGTAGTGCTTATAAGAAGAGCGTCTTTAACTTCTTAAAAGCTTTTTTAGCTGTTTTTATAAAGCCTGCTTACTTATCCTTTTTTGTAAGTTTTATTATTAGTGTTATAGTCTTAAAGTAGTTCTTAATAAACTTCTAGTAGAAGTTAGTAAACTCTAAGAAGGACTAAATATTTTTTACTAACTTAGGTTTTAGCTATTCTTATATAGTAGTAATATTTTTAGAGTTAATGGCCACACCTTCCTGTAAGATAATAAATCCTAGGTACTCTATTTTCATAACGTGAAATTCGCATTTCTTTAGATAAAGAGTAATTAATACTTTTTTTTACGTATTCCTTATACTCCTTAAGCGTTCTAGTAGAATAGGTAAGTATATTATCGAGGTAAGCTATATAGAATATATCTAAGTATTCGTATAGTACTTTATTAATTAGTATCTAAAACGTCGCAGGTGCATTTGTTAGTCTAAAGGGTATTACTTAGTACTTATATAGGCTATATTAGGTCTTTAAATATAGTTTTTTACTCATGTCCTTTAGCTATTTATATGCGATAATATCCGTGACGTATATTAAATTTTATAAACTACTTAGCTCCCTAAAGTTTATTTATTAGCTCTGTAATTTACGGTAGCAGGTACTAATATTTAATAGTACTTTTATTTAGCTATCTATAATTTATATAAAGTCGCAGCTTGCCGTTCTTCTTAGGTACCTAAAGTATAAGAAAAGCCGCTAGGCTTTAACTTTCTTAAATATACTATTTCGCTAGGTTCTTTCTTAAGTAGTCCTATACTTCCTTTTATTAGTCTATAGATATTAGTTATAGTTATTCTAGGCGTAGTTTTATGCCCTCTACTAAGGGTATTTTATAATTTTATTTTTAGTATTCTAGTAGTTCTTTCCCTTTAATTTCTTCCAAAAGTTCCGTATATTCTTAATATTTTAGTAAAATAGTAGTAGCTTTTAACTTTTTCTCTTAGGCCTAAGTATTATACCTATATTAGCTTTACCTAGCCTATATTTTCTTCTATAACTCTTATAATTATAGTAGCTAAAAGTTATATAGCTTATTCTTTAACCTATCCTACTAAAGTATTTAGGGTTAATAAGTATATCTTTCGTAATTTACGTACTCTAATAACCTTTAATATAGGTTTTTAGCTAAGTAGTATCTTCTTTTACTAGTTAATAACAGGGTTACACTTTAGAAGCTAATTATAGCTAATAATTACTTTTATACTTCTAAGATCTATTATTATAAAGCTATATTAGCTCTAGAATCTATCTAGGCTAATAAGTAATAGCGTTATTTTAAGGCATAACTAACCTTTGCTATATCCTTAGGATATTATCCTATCTGCTATTTTCACTTATACTAGTATTTCCTTATTCTAGTATGGCAGGTTATGTTTTTCTACTATTTTTAGGGATATTAGATATCTAGTCGCTCTAGGGTCTATTAGCGCTGTTACTTAGTAACTACTAAATATAACTTTCTTAGTTAGTTATAGGTTACTTATACCTATTTCTGCCCTTTTTGCCTTTATAGTCGCGCCTCTACTAGTAAAGTCTTTTACCTAGTAGCGCCCTAGTTTTCTAACTTATTATTAGCTTTCTTAGTAGCGTCCTAAGAAGCCTTTATTTCTTTAACCTAGATTTATATAGCTTTTTTTATTTCTAGGTTAATTTTAGTCTTCCACTATTACTTTTAGTAAAGTAATTTATAGGTGCTCCTAATATTCTTAATTTACTAGACCTTTTTTTTTCTTTTAAGGTTCTCCGTGTCTCCTGCATCTTGTAATTAGATATTTCTAGGATTTTAGATCTCTATATAATAGTGTTGTTTCTAATACTACTATTTATGCTTTTTAATATAGGTGTACTCGGCAATCCTTACTATAGTCTAGCTATTTAATTTATTATAGGTGCTTGGGACTCGTGCCTTCTATTTATTAGTTTCTTATAGTTATCGCTAATCCCGCATCTAGGCCTTTAGGGTACTAGCCTATAGCTTCTTTATATGCTTTGTGCATTTAGCACTTATTATTAAAGCACTTCTACTATTCTAATTCTTTATAGTATCGTGCCTATTCGTTAGGAAAATGTTTATAGCATTTTATTATTAGTTTATAATTATTAATAAACTTATAGTTAGGGTCTTTTAGTAATATTGCTACTAGTTCCCTTTTTATCCTATATAGTTAATAATCCTCCTTATTATAATGGAACCAGGCTACCTGCTTATATTATTCTTAAATTCTAATTTACTATTCTAGTATTAGCATATTTTCTTAGTACTTAGTAGTAATTTTGTAGGTTAAAATAGCCTTTAGACCCTTTAGCTTAATTTTTTGCGTGTAGTCCTTAAGTGTATACATTTAACTATTACATACCTAGTAGTTCCCTTCTACAATTTAGAGAAAGACCTTGTACTCCTGTACTATCCTCTATTTTGTTTCTTTTAGTATCTCTAGAACTTTAAGTTCTATATTAGAGATGTTATCTTTATTTATCTTTAGTGGTATAGATATTAGTACCCGTAATATAGCTGTTACTACGTAGATAATTTGCGCTTTCTTGCTTTACCTATTATTATTTTTTAAATAATCCTTTTAAAAATAATCTTATTCTTCGCTTCGTAAACATGCTTTTTTTAAAGCGTTGTTTTTATTCTTAATTAGATAGTCTATTTTTATAGTCCTTTTACTACTTCCTGGGTTTCTGTTCTTAAGCTTTATTAGCTATTATAATATTCTTATTATAGTCTTTTTATAGTCTTTAACTTTTTTTAATATTAGGTTAGATGCAATTGCCTTCTTACATTTCTAATTATTATTTATATAGTTAGTTATTAATCTGTGTAGCTAGTTTTACGAGTTCTTCTAGGTTGTCTGCTAGGTTATAGTAGATAAGCTTGTCCTTAATGCTTTTCTTTAGTCTATTATAGTAGGCTGCCTAACGTGGGGCGTTGTCTTAATTAATCTTAGCTTAGAGGCGTCTAAACTTAGCTATGTACGTACTAGCTAATCTTATTTATTTAAGCCTTTATATCTTATATTAGGTTTATTATTCCTTATTAACTTCTCTAAATATAATTTAGATTCATTTCTTAAAGGATGCCTAGTGCTTAAACACCTTTTTAGTTTTATTATTATATTTTATAATATTATTTTCGTTTTCTAAGTAATCCTTAATAAGGGGTTATAGCTATTTAGCTGCCTTGCCTTTTATATACATGCCTACTGCTAGGATTTTTGACTACTCTATTCTAAAGACATCTTTATTATATTAGTAGTATAGTTCTATATTTATAAGAAAAGCCTTAAGTCCTTTTCTTTTACCTTTATAGATCTTAGGAACCTTAAAGGATATCCTTTCTATAGTTATAGTAGCTAGAACGTAATTTATTAGTTTCGCTAGCTACTTTTTAAGCTACTACATTTTATTAGCTTAGTTAGCTAACACTATTATAGTATTCGTGGTTAGTATAGAAGCCACGCTTTCTGTTAGAACCCTTACTATTATAGCTACTATAGCTATTTTTATTATTTCGAACCTTTAGGTAGTTAAAGTGTTATAAGGGCTCTACGTACCTAAGCCTAGTCTAGGTTAAGGGAGGATAGGTTAAGGGCGGAGTGCCTTATAAATATTTAGTAGTTAAAAGCTAAAAATAGCCACGAGGTAGGTCTTAAGAATAATCTAATTTTATAATAAACTATAGAATAACTAACTAGGAGATTTACTAATCTGTTATAAAAGATATACTTATAGTATGTTAAGTTAACTACAAGGAGTAGGAGAAGTACAAAGAAATTATTAGACTATATACTATCTATCTTAGTCCTTACTATTATCTAAATTGCTATTATAGTCTTACTAAGCCGTTATAGTCCCTAGGACTTTTATAGTCCCTTAGACTTCTCGCTTATGCGGGACTACATTACGTGACTACTAATCTAAGCTACCCCGCATCTTCGTGTGTTCCCGCGACCTGGTTATTTCGCTAACAATTACTTCCTTGGCGTAATTGTCTGGTCTCCTTGTCCCTGTGGGGTTCGTGATCGTAACAAGTAGCTTATTATAACTAAAAAAATATGACCCAAGTCTAAAATAAAATAATAATCTTTAGTAGTTTTAATAACTTTTTAGAGTCTAAAGAGAGATATAATACCTTAAATAAAGCTAAAAAAAAATATATTAACCCCTTAAGTAAGAGCTTAAAAAAGTACCTATCCTTAAACTCTAATAATAGTAGTGAAGACTAGTTTAAAACTTTTAGAAGTGTTTAACGACTAAAAAATAGGTAAAACTAGGTATACACTAGCTATAATAAAAAATGTTAGACCTAAATAGTAGTTACTAGCTTAGATACGTAGCTATTAAAATTCTTAGAATCTCCTTAATTTAAAGACAAAAGTTATAAGGAACTAAAATCGCAAAAGAAAGCTTATAAGGACCATATACATTATTTTTTTACCTTTAAAACTAATAAAGCGTAGGTTATGTTTATAGTAAGGTACTTAAGAAATATATAACGTAACTATTAGAACTTAATAGTTGCCAAGATCCTAGAGGGGAAACGATACTAGAACGTTACCTAGGACCTCCTATAGTAGACTATAGTAGACTTACTAGGATCTACCTAGAAGCGAAAAAGTACCGACTGCTAAAGATTAAGGTAGCTAAATAAGATAAGAACTTTTTAATAGAACTTTTTAACTCCTTTAAGGACTAATAAGACTAGTACGATCTAGAAAAGGTGTTAAATAATAATAATAAAACTATATTAATAACTTCTACATATTACTTCCTAAGAATATCTAAGAATGTCTTAAATAATAATTTCGTAAATGGAAGAACCTCTTTTACTTAAAAAAAGGCTAATATGTATTAGCAAGCACTAAAACTTTATACGCAAAAAAATATATATATATATATATAATATTAAAAATAACTTTCTTAATCAGCTAGATAATAAAAGGTGCGATTAGAAGTGATATAGATCTAATAATACGAGACCTTACTGTTACGATCACGGATCCCACAGAAACAAAGGAATCAGACAATTACGCTAAGAGGGTTAGTATTGGGGAAATGACCAGAGCAAAGGAATATAAGGAAACGCAGGGTAGCTTAGGATAGTAGTTATATAATAGGATCCCGCATAACAATAAGGCTTTGTAAGATTTTAAGGATCTTAGGGATCTTAGGATCTTAGCAGGACTATAATAATAATTCTAATAATAATAAGGACTAGGATAAAGGATATATAGTCTAACAATTTCTCTATACCTTTCTTACTCCTTATAGTTAACTTATTAACACTACGAGTATATTTCTTATAATAGATTAGTAAATCACTTAGTAGTTATTCTATAGTTTATTATAGAATTAAATTATTTATAATTAACCTTATTATTATCCTCAGCTTTTAACTACAAAATATCCGTAAGGTGCTTTATCCTTAATCTATCCTCCCCCCATCCAAAACAGGCTTAGGTACGTATGGTCCTTGTAACATAATGGTATATATTATTTACTAGCTTATATAGAATTCTCTTAAATATAAATTAGTAGCAGGGAGTAGGTTAGAGAAAACAAAGGATTTTTATTAATAAAAACTTATAGGTATGTATAGGTACGCATAGCATGTACCTAATATAGTTTTATTCTAAATATTATAAATAATACTATATAAATAATAATATATTTTGGGTAGCATATTAAGGGTGGCGCATTAAAAGTAGTATACTAAGAATAATAAAAGATCTACTGCAGGGCGGTCAGAGCCATCCAGGTACCAGACGCAAGAGGAGGCAAGTGGGAGGATCACGAAAGCGGGGCGGTCTAGTCCTACCTAGGGTACACTAGTGTAGTAAGGCGACCCCCTGCATGAAGGCAACCGCGCGTGAAACAACAACGTTGGTCGAAAGAGCTGTGGCTCCTTCTTTCTTCTTCGAAACCTGGAATTACGACAATCCCTTTCAGAGATGCACAAACATAGGTCCCAATTTCGACATAGTAGCCAGGCGTCTAGGATGCCAGCGGAGCCAGCCACCCACTCAAAACGCAACCAAGAGCAATCACCATTGTTTAGTAGCCTCCCACCAGAGATCCGCCAATTGATATACAACTATGCTCTTCCGTCGCCTTCGCGCGTCGAGATCCATCGCAAATGCTGGGGCGCAAAAAGGTCACCGACGCGCTACACGTTTGGATCCACCAACAATCGCCACTGGCACGAGCTTACATGGCACACTGGTCGTTGGGGCTCACCTCCAGACCAAGATTGGTGGAATTCAAGTAAAGAAATCCCGCATGTGTTACTCATATGCTGGAGGATGTGAGTAAACTAGCATCCGCGCACGAGGCCAACCTTCCAGGAATGCCAACACTGATACGCGATAGGTACTACGAAGCAGCGTCACTTCTGTACTCTGCCAAAGCGATTTGTCTGGACTCCCCGGTATTACTCGCTCACCTTCATCACACGCTTCCTTCCTCTGTGTTCAATGAGATTCGGAGTCTGGAACTGGTGTTCTGTTCCAATCACGCAGCGCCCATCGCTGAGCTCAACGCCCAGACAATCGCAACCTTCAAAACCATCCTCAAGGGTATGCCGAATGTGAGTCGACTACTCATTTTGCTGCCGTATCAGTGCTGGCGCGACTTTTTTTACGAAAGCCCCTCGGCGCCACCCGCTCGTCGGCTCGAAGCATCTCAGCAATGGGAGCGCGAGCATGCATTTTATGGGAGGGATTTCAATGCGTACGGTTGGCCCGATGTGGAACCTTATTTGGACTGGCTCAAGGAGTTTCAATGCGACATCGATGTCACCGTGAGTATGTTTGAGCGGAGACCTGGTATAAGCGGGGTGGCGACAGCGTCGGACGTTTTGCGTGCAGAGAAGATGTTGCGGGTCAGACGTCGGTTAGAGGCTGGTTCCTTTTTGCTAGTTGAATAGGGAGATATGACGTTCTTCAGGAAGCCTGCTGGAATAATTTATTAAGTTGGTGTCAAGCTATAAACAACTTCCCATAGATCCGAGAGTGCTTCATCCAACCGGTGCTGTCCAGTAGTTATATGTCAATCCGAAAAGCTCAATGCGCAGCTTTTCCCGCCGCCAGATACGCTGCTTTGACCGCACTCCAAGGCCACCTGTGTATCTTGTCGAATACTCCTTCCCAGTCGTAACCTGCTCGCCCATTTTTCAAGTCGGCACTTTCGAGCCTCGCGCATATGGTAACGGTCCTTCTTCCAAAATCCGTTGCTCGGATAACCAAAAGTTGTCCACTCTTCCTTACTCAACGGTTCGGTGCCCAACTCCTCCACAAGTAACCGCACCATGTCAACATTGCCAGCGTCGACGGCGAGCACAATCGCC
This sequence comes from Bimuria novae-zelandiae CBS 107.79, assembly GCA_010015655.1. Classification (NCBI taxonomy): domain Eukaryota; kingdom Fungi; phylum Ascomycota; class Dothideomycetes; order Pleosporales; family Didymosphaeriaceae; genus Bimuria; species Bimuria novae-zelandiae. The sequence goes on from ML976680.1 coordinate 355,204, forward strand.
GAGCAAGAAGTTGACCAAGAGTCGTTGTACAGATGCCTGTATAAATCGCAGTCTTGGTTATCAAAAGTCAACGGCTTAGATAGACTCAAGCCGACTTCCTGCACTAGCAATCGCACAATATCATATCGTCCATTTACGACCGCCCGAAACAACGAAAAATAGTGCAACTGCTCCTTCGGAAGTAGCTCACCCATCGTGGCGTCCTCGATCTTCCGCGTCTTCGGCTTACTCGCAATAGTGTACTTTGCGAATTCAATATGGCCATATTCTGCGGCTAAGGGAAGGAAGTTGTACTCGCAACTCGGCTTCCAGAACCAATAAGTTTTCAGCAACTCAAACAGCTGGAAGTTACCGCTCATGGCTACGCACCGCCCCAGAGCTTCGGCATGGGACTTTATGTGGTCGCACATCGCTCCGTTTTCAAGCAGGAATTGGACAGTGTTGATGTGCCCGGCGCGGACCGCCTCGTGAATAGGCCACTTGCCGATTCCTTGCCGAGTTTCTGTTCGCGGGCGGATGCCGTATTTCATGACTTCGAGAATCATGTCGTTGTTACCGTGCTTGCACGCCCAGCAAAGGACGGCATTAAGCCGTTCAGGATGAAGGGTCTCTCCATTGTAGCCTAGTAATGTCTTGACCGAATTCCATCGCTCATACTCAGCAGCTACGTCGATTAAGTCGTTTACAATCAACTCGTCGTATTTCGCACTATTGTCGACCAGATCGAGCACATCCTCGTACCCGGCCGGTATCGCGTGTCTTAACGCCAGATGGAAGCTGAAAACCTGCGCTGAACCAGTCTCGCAGGAAGTCAGCTCGGCCATACCTGACCGCATGGAGCATTGGCCACTTGGCGTGCTTAGCATCACCATGAGGGCAATTCTCTCCTATTTTCTTCGCCAAGGCGAGTAGGCGACCGTAAATTTCTTTATACGGCTTGATCGTCGCAATCTGCATCGCTGCTTCGATTACCGCGCACTTGCCGGAGGGGGCCCTTGGACAACATGTGGAAGTAAAAAAACGAAGATAGTAATTGCTCTGCACAATGGTGTAGCAGGCGTCGTGTAATATCTGTTCTCGCGGCTTAGGCTCTCCAGTGCAGTGCGTGAATTGCTCGGCTAACAAGTCGACGGCGGCATGCGTTTGACAGGCTAATTTGCACCCATTGCGGTCGCTGAGGCCAATGTGCTCACGCAGCAAGCGTGCGATGAAGTCGATAGGTCGGTCGAAGCGTCTTCCTTGGACATTTCAATGATTACAAAAGTGGTGTCGACTCCAGTATTTTGTTATCTCATGCTCGAAGAGGCTGCAATAGCTGTTAACCTTGTGTGCGCAGAAGACACCATGATAATAGTTGAATCACGCACTATTCACAAGGCGCAATGCAAGAGTCGAAGAACTCATTGGACGGACGTATGAGGGGTCAAGAACAAGCAACTCGATGATGTCCTGTACCAGGACTAATGGTAGGTCGAGAAGCTGCATGGTGGGAGATCAACGACGTGCCGTACGAACGCAATACTGTCACAATGTCCTGAGTGCAGTCCCGCTCTTTTATATATGATTCCACCCTGCATTCACGGTGGTTGCCTGATGGGGCCTGCGCGCCTATACTGGCAGCGACGAAAGGGGCATAGCGCGGAAACGCCTGCAGTGTTCCTGCCCAGCCGCCGAGCGAAACCTTGGAACGTCCATGAAACGGTAACGGAAAACAGTCTATCACGATCTCTGTGTGGGTGGTGAGCGAGTTTGAGAAGCGTTTCCTGAAGATTCCAGAAGGCGATTGTCACTATTTGCCAAGTAGCCAAGGTACAAAAAAGTTTTGAGCCGCCAGCGGAGACCGCGCCAATACGAACCCCCACAGATGCACAGACCCTTTCTCCAAGGTCACTTGAGGCATTTAAATGCCTCACTGCGCTTCATTAAGACGGGCCAGCAGGCCCCGACACAGCACTTGAGATCGCATACAGCTGGCACTGTACGGAGGAGCTCGTTTTTAACTGACATACTAGCTCACACAACGGGCTCCTTCGTATACTACTGGACCCTTCGCCGTTGACAAAGGGTCCTACCCATCGCCGACCACAGCGCTTTCCCTCGCCTTTGACTTCACGGGACACGCCCACGAACCGGCAGCACCACATTACGAATTCGCCGTAGAATCGGTTGGCTTCCAAGGTTCGGACCTGTTGTGCACGTTGTGTTGATAACTTGATATCCGGATCCGTGGTTCACATCTCCCCGGTACCGCACTATCACCACAACACGGCGTATTTCACGCGGCTGGCATCACAAACCTCCGGACCTCCTTACACTCTCGCGCGGCAGTGTGCACGCTTCCTCTACCTTTCCTTACACAGTCTTCGAGCACCACCATGTCCCAAATCAACCGCCCTTTCCGGGGCTTCAGCGGCACATTTGCTCGTCCAGAGTTACCCCTCGAGCACCCGGAGATCGAACTCGGCATCCCGGATGAGGTCGCACCGGCCCCCACGCGCCGTTCGTCCTCCGGCAACACCACACCCTCCAAATCGCAGCTCTCATCAAAACCAGTACCTGCACCATCCTCTTCAAAACTGCAAACCCCGTCTCAGGCAAAAAAACACCTCTTCACTGGCATCGCGCACATCTTCTCGCACCACCCGCACCACCCCACTACCCCCGCTGACGCAACCGCGTCAAGCGCTCGGCCGAAGCTCTCCCGCCACGCACACTTCTCCAGCACCACGCGCTTAAAACAGGCCGTGAAGGATGGCCTGCACCACTCAGCCAAGGTCGCTCCCCCGCCGCCGTGCGAGTGCAAGAACCAGTCAGATGTGGTGATTACGTACGCCAAGAACTTTTCGGATAAGGAAAGAGGTTAGTCCGCCCTTCCCCCGTCGTAATGGGAAAACGTAACCGCGTGGGATGGCGCCAAGAACCTTTTTTGCTGACATGTGCCACAGCGATGATATGTGCGGAGATTGAGCAGCTGTATATGGCGACGTATACGAAGGCGGAGCGCAGGCAGTTTTATCGCGATGCGAAGAGGAGGGAGAGTGGGGCGGGCAAGCAGGAGCGCGGTGACGACGACGCGTCTTGTATTCAGCGTGTGGAATCCGAGGGGGAGGACTGCGCCGTGCAAGTGCAGTCGAGGCGGTCGAATGATGTAGATGAGCGGTCGTGCGAGTTGCCGAGTAGTCTCGCGTCGAGCTTGACGACGGGCGGGCAGGGCTCGGTGTTCACGGCCAGGTCGGTAGGGTCTAGTGCTGCATCCTCCATATGCGAGCAGGATGCGGGGTGCGAAGATAAACCTCGCGAAAGTTGAAGAGCGTGTTTGCGCCATTGCATGATACCACGAGAGCATTGTAGGATTGGGTGGGTTCATTTTTAACATTTTTTAATAGTGTCCGCATCCCCTCCTTTCATAGAAAGGAGGAACACTTGAGCATCTCATATATTTCAATGCAAGATGCATATCAAAGTCGAACGCCGTGCGATGCAAAGTATGAATGTATACGCCTCCGATGCAACGCGTCCCCGACCACCGTGGTATCATGCAACCGTGTATCCAATTCCTCATAACTTTCATATATTCATCTCTAACAACCATCGTATCTCATCACAACCACACCTCTCTACTTCTTCTTCCCCTTCTTCCCACCGCCCCCCTTCGTCGCGCTCACCGGTGCCGCGTGCCCCGTCTCCTTAATATGATCGAACAGCTTTGTCTTGCTCGGAAACCCAGCGTGGCATTTCATGCACTTGTGCGGTAGGTCCGGGTCGTCTGGGCCGCTTCCGGCTTGCTTTGCTGCCTTTTTCGCTCGCTTCAGCGCGGCGGCGCCGAGTTTTTTGCCTGCGGGTGAGGGTTTGTCGTCGGCTGGGTTGGCGGGGAGGTGCTCCGGGGGAGGCTCTGAGGGCGCAGGGGTCGCGGATGTGGCGGGCGTGGAGGGGATGAGGTAGGAGGCGAGGCGGGCTTCGATGTCGGAGCGGGAGGCGTATTCGTCGTCGTCTGATTGCGAATCTTGGGACTCGGGGTCGCTTGGGGTTTGAGTGGTTTGAGGTTGTGGGTTAGGTGATTCACTGTCGGCGATAGGCGCATCTTCAAGCCTCACGTTTTCGAGCTGTTCGCTGAGATGTGAGGTTGTCGCCTGCTGTTCGTCTGGTTCCGAGCTTGCATCCGCAACATCCTCCAGGTCCTCGGCTTGTGTTTTGTCTCCTTGCTCATCATCTTCCTCAGCAGGCGTAATGGCACCACTACTCGCCACGCCCTCTTCTAGATCCAGCAACTCATTGTCCTTGCGCATCTGCTTTTTCAGCGCATAGATGGCTTTTTGGTGCTTCTTGCTCTTCTCGTGTGCCTCCCACTGGCGCTCGCTCTTGAACGTCTTGTGACAGGCTACGCACTCAAAGTGCTCCTCCACAATCTCTTCCTCTGACTCTTCAAGCAACTCCTCCGGTTCCCGCACCTTTGCCCAGTCCGGCACGGCGTCTGTCCCGTCCTGGAGCTTGACCGCATTTGCAGCTCGAGCGCGCGCCTGCTGCTGTTTCCGTGCGTCACGTTGTGCCTTGGCCATCTCCTCTTCCGTCTGTGTATTCGGCGTGTATCGCGGGTCTCGCTTTCGCACGAAGGCGACCAAGTTCTGGACTGCGGCGTTGAACTCGCGTATGCCCTCCTCTCTGAACTTTTTATTCTCCTTCTCCATGAGACGGCGGTAACGGCGGTCGGGCGCATCCGAAAGACGATACTTGTCCAGCGATGCAAATGACTTGACTGTCGCAAACCCACCCCACACATTGTAGAAGTCGCGGACTACCCCTCCTCTTTCAAACGTGTCGTCTTTGTGGCCAAATGAGGGGTAATCCGTCACATCGACACCCTCGTAGTTCCCTGCCTGCTCTTCCTCGCGCGCCAGCTGGTCGAAAGTTTCCCGCACGAAACCGAAGAAGCCCGTTGGCGCATCTGTGAAGTCGACGTTTGACCTGAACTTGCCCATCATACGAGATATGTCTTCAGCGGTCGTGACCTTCATGTTGTACTCGTAATGGTCGCCGTCCCCGCCCCCGCCATCGCCTCCTCGCAGAATGTCGCCCTCGTGTGCATCGTACCAGGCGCGTTCCTGCGGGTCGGAGAGGACTTCGTAGGCGGTCGACACGTCGGCGAAGAGGGCGGTGGTGCGTTCGACGTCGCCATAGTTGCGGTCCGGGTGGAGTTCTAGCGCCTTCCTGCGGTATGCTTTTTTGATCTCCTCCTCGGTCGCGGTGCGCTCGACGCCCAGCAGCTCGTAGTAGCTAGTTTTAACTTCGATGCCAGCATCGTTGGCAGAACCGCCGTGGCCGGTCGACTGCTGGGCGCCCATGTCGTGGTCGGCGGGACAATATCGTGTTGACGGCGCTATTCATGGGGCGCGTGGCAGAGTTTTCCCTCCACGTGCGGCTAGAAGAGGTCTCGTGTGCTGGACAGTGAAGTATGACACTTCGAACTGCGCGTTGATTGGTGCGCAAGCAGGGCCGACAAGAAGCCATGTGAACGAGCCACAATACATCACTGGGAAGAAATGTCTGCAAACTACCAAACCACAATGGCCCCTGCTTCCTCTGTGAGAACAGAACATGTGTTCGTGCTCGCCACAGTTTGGAAACCCATATCGACCCCACGCGCTCTCCTCCGCGCCCCGCTAGCTAATCATCACGCGTTCAACGGGCGGGTTTGCCATCACGCGCCTTCAGCGTAGCGCCACAGCTGCACAGCTTTCAGCAGCTGGGATTTCGCGCATATCTTCATCCTGGGCACGGTTCTCCAAGATCGCGCTTGTGCCTGGGCGATTACCGTCAAGACGACGTCATACTGCGTAGTCATAGGGCCAACCAACCACAGCGCACAAGTCGAAAACGTGGGAAAATTTGCGCTTCTCACAGGCTATCACGACAGACCCCGCTGTGCTTGTCGTACCGTAGCACCGGCTACACTATCTACTACCATGAAGTTTGGTCAGCTCTTCAAGCAGGCCCTACGAAACGAGGGTTTCCCCCAAGAATGGATTGAATCTGCTATATCATACTCGCAGCTCAAAAAGTGCATCAACCGTTTGTCATCTGAACTCTCTGAACTTGGTCTGGATCCGAAGACCCTGGGGAAGTTGCTCAAGCACGTGGAAGACTACAATGCGGCGGCCGACCAATCTGATGAAGGGGATCGCCCGTTTGAGTACATCCTGGACGATTCCGAGAACGAGGGGAACGATGGCGAGAAGAAACAGAGACATACGTTCCAGCCGAAGCTGGTCTTTCATGTACACGAGGTGACTGGTGCGCTGCATAGTGCGCAGTTGGATGAAAAGACCAAGAGGAAGCTGCAGATGCTTGCTGTGGAGACGGGCATGACAGACCTGAGAGTGTTTGAAGAGCCGGACGTCAAAGAAACACCATCAAACGGCTTGACAGACCACCGTCCAAGCTTGATATCGGTCCACAGCTCATCCAAAAAGCGCTCAGGATACCGCAGGATAGAAATCCTGCTCAGCTCCGACGTCGAGTTCTTTACCAAGCTCACGTCCGAGCTCTCAGGTTTGGAGGCCCTCCAAAAGCGCGAACAGGAACGCATGCACGGCGAAATCAAAAAGCTCGGAAAGCAAATAACGCACTTGACGGATCCAGACCGGCGCGCAAACAAGAAGCTTTTATCCGTCTGGCGACAAATCTTCCAGCTTTACTTGGAAGAAGGCATTTTCTTCGGGACCACCGAGAGGGACCACTCCGCCCACGATGCGGCCAAGGCGCAGGACCGCTTCGCGGAGTTTTGCGATAAGTTGACCAAGACCGGCTTGATCGACAAATTGAAGAAGAAGGAAAACGTCGAGGCTTTCAACACTTTTATGCACATCAACCGCGAGATACTACAGGGGCTGAAATTTGGAGAAATAAACCATACCGCCATGCAGAAGATTTTAAAGAGTAAGTCTTCCTTCGTGGAGTGGTTGGATTGTTGAGATGATGGCTGATAGGGAGTAGAATTCGACAAACGCACCGCCCTCGGTGTAAAATCCACCGTCCCCAAGCAAATCACCTACCCTGAGTTCTCCGAGCACCTCGCCAAAGCCGTCTGTGCAGAAGTAGACTCCCAGATCCTGTCCCACGTTCCGCAGCTAGAGGACTACTCCTGCCCCATGTGCATGGAGATTAAGTGGCGGCCTGTCAGACTACGCTGCGGACACGTCTTTTGCATTCGCTGTCTCATCGTCATGCAAAACAACAAACAAGATCATTGCCCATTGTGTCGCCAAAATACTGTGGCGGATGCGAATTCCGATAATCTGGACGAGGAACTTGCGCGGTATCTGAAGAGGTGGTTCCCGGATGAGGTGAAGGAGAAGCAGAAGTATAACGAGCTGATGGCTGGGGTAGACCAGTATGGCGAGGTGTACAAGGAGAAGTGCTGCGTTATGTGATGGAGCGTGGTGGCAGACTTTTCGACACGTCAGGGCGCTGCGCGTTCCTGCATTTTTCACGTTTTGGATGGTTCTCGCATTTCGAGCATAGGTAAGTTGCACTTCAAATTTGTACTCTAACGAATTTTGCATTAACCAGATTCTACAGACCGCGCTCGCAGTTGCATTTCTTTCCCAGTGTCTTTTGGCACCGTCGCATTATTTGAGATACCCCTATTACTTATCCTGCAATCTATCACCGTTATTCCGCTCTCACCTCGCGATCCAAAGTCCGTGTAAAGCTACCCAATCTTGCTAACACGCCTCACGCCTCTGTCCCTACCCCTACCTTCTCTACCTTTACCCCCTTCCCCCTCGCCAATCTCGCCTCCTCTGCCTTCTTCATCTCCGCCTTCACCCTCGCACTATCCGGCACAATCCTCTCCCTCCCTCCCTGCACCCTCCACCCCTCCAGCCTGCTCCTCCCCAGCGCCCTCAACGTCTTCCTCTCCACAACACTATACGCCCCCTCGTCCTCTCGATCAAAACAAAACGGCTCTTTCACGCTCACGGGCGGATTCGTGATAACCCTCACTTTCCTCAGTGTGTTGTTGGAAGCGGAATGCAGCATGAGCGGGTGCAGCAGGTACACGTCGCCGACGTCGCCGGTGGCTTCGACGAAGGCGGAGTCGGGCATAGCGGAAGCGATGCGAGTGTAGAAAGAGAGGTCGGAGCCTTCGGAGGAGAATGTGGGGTTTTGAGCGCGGGGCGTCATGCGTGGGGATACGCCAGAGGGGTTGGCGAGGAGGTGGGATGCTATGATGGGGATGCCGGGGGGGCAGAGGACGGTGCCTGGTACCTCGATTAGTTTAGGGTACAGGGTGGTGGAGATAGGGGGTGAGGGGGTAAGGGAGCGTACCGCCGCCGTTGGGAACAATGTCGGTCCAGAGGGGGATCACGAGGAGCGCTTGCTCGGGCGAGTCGAGGTAGTGCACGAAGAAGTCGCCGTCGACGTGCCAGTTTGTGAGGTCCTGGGGACGAATGTATTTCCCGGCGCCCGTGGGGGTGCCGAGGTTCACGATGAAGGAGTCTTTCCAGTTGGAGACCGAGTTGTTGACGCGGTCTTCGCCGCCGAGGAGTTGGCAGATTGCGGACCAGGCTTTGGGCGCGATTTCGGAGGCGTTGAAGTATTTGTGGATCGGCATGTTGACGCGGCCGGTGTCGTTTTTGGTGTCCCTATACAAACTGTTAGTGAGAGGGTGGTGGGAAGGTGTTTGGATGAGAAGTGGTGTGTAGTACCATGTTGACATGTCGTTCGGGTCCATGCCGAGCCGCGTCCATAGTTGTGATTGTAGCTCTGCGGACTGCTCCCGCGTGAAGCACCCGGTCAACTTAATCCAGCCATGCTCGAGAAAATGCTCAATCTGCTCTTGAGACAGCTTGTACTGGTCGTCTGCCATCGTATCCACAATTCTGTATATTCAAAAAGGTGCAAATATCTAACAGTAGACAACAAATAAATCAAGCGTAGAAGGTACCACTGAAAACTATCAGGCTACTGCAAATTGGATACGAGCCAGAAGCTTGTGCAACGACCAAAACCAGGCCTCCGAAATCCCAGAGCCTTTATACCCCCTCTATTCCGCGATGATGCGTTTCCAGCCGAACTCCGCGATGATGTGTTTCCAGCCGAACGACCGTGAGGCAAACGGGATAGGTCCCTTGGCGCTTAGAATAGCAGGTGCGTGTTGGCACATTTACCCGCCGGGTATAATCCTCTTGAACGAGCTTGTGCAGCGACTGACTTGCTCTCGAATAGTAGGGCCGTGATAATTTGCTGGAACGGCGCTTGAATGTATTGCTTGCTGCACCGGTGATGTTAGTTCCCTGCAGATTCTCAAGGGTTGGGAGAAAGAGGGAAGAGAGTCGATTAAGCTGCCACCTCGAGTTATTTCTTTGTTCTTTGCACACGTAGTCGCGTAAATAATACACCACAAGTTGCTTATCTAAGCAAGTGATTGTTGTACAATGCTTTTCAAATCCTTGGGTGTCGCATGATCTGTTCAGGTCGTTGGTGACGATAAAACAAAAGAGACCCTGCTCATTTGTCGAAATCATGATTGGCTGATAAGTTGCTCTCATAGAAATCTTGGAAGTGATAAGTGAGCTCCACTAGAGGCTCATTGGGTATCTGGAAAGTTTTTGCCTATTTCTGGTTTCCAAAAATGATCGCACGATCCATGTCGGTCGATTACGTTATATAAACAAGATGACAAAGCTGTAATACGACGGCAGACCGTGCCTCACCTTCGGTAGGTTGCCACATTATACTGTCAAACAACGAATTCGGAACAATGTCTGAACACAAGCCGGAGAGCAATGTGCCGGCTATTGATGGCGGGGATCTACTCTACAACAAATTCCCCCTAGATTCTTCGAAAAGCAGATCCGGTTGCTGAAAGTACACCCCGTAGCCTGGAACGACGGCATTAGTGCGCGCTTCGATGTTGTGTCGCTGGACAACAATCCAACTTATGACACCCTCTCATCGTTTGGCGCTTAAAGGACCTCTTCCTCGACAACAAGATGTCGCCGATGGACGACAATACAACCAAGAAGATCCGAATTGAAGTCCATGAAGTCGAAGTCTTGTCTAATCTGTTTCCGCTCTTCGTCGCTTGAGGGCTTTTCGGAAGACAGAAGAGCTTTTCATTTAGGTGGATGCTGTATGTATTAATCAAAGTTCGCTTTCAGAGCGTAGCCATCAGGTCAGCTTGATGGCAACAATATACACAAAATGTCGACAGGTCCTCATTTGGATCGCATTAGAGAAAGATGATGACCGTCCAGAGCCTATGAAGCGATATGGCCCTGAAGAGTGTTTCTGTGTTCGGGAAATCACCGATGATGGCAATCGGGACTACGATGAACAAGTCACGGCTTTCTTAGAAGAGATCCAAGACCAGGAAGACCGTCTGCATTTGCAGGACTCAAAAGCTTATCCAGCCCACTCTCGAGTGCAAGCAGTTTTCTACTTGGCATGTCTTATACTGTCGCGGTGAGCAGAGCGCTGAGCGGACAGTACGCAGTGGAAAAGATTGCAGGATTGAACTGAGGTTGTACTATCTAGGAGCTACAGAAGGTATAGGTACGCAAGCGTAAACAACGCTAGTCCTAGAGAAGTAGAAGGAAAGTTGCAACCACGCCATGGCAGGAGCAACTATCTTGCAAAGTAGGAGCCATATACCGTGACATATACGTATGCTGGCCATGGATAACCACTTGTCTGTTCTCGAATCAGCCGTGCCGAAGACTCGGGATATGAACACGCTTTGGTGGCCATGGTACGGTTGCGCCAAAGCGCCTGGCATACGCGCATCTGGATCGTACAGGAGGTCGTTCTTGCGCCACAAGCTACAGTTGTATTCGGGCTTGTTGCTCTACCTTGGGACACCGTGGTCCGCGCCTCCGTCAATTACAACAAGCGCTGGTGTCGAGATTGCTGCAAGATCAAAGTGACAGACAATATGTGTGAGGATCAGTTTTAAGTTCTGTTGTTGATTATGTAGTCGGGATTTAAGCCCTTCGTCATGTTAGAATCACTGATCCATCAATGGCGGCAATCCTATACGTTGATTCCGAATATGGCGAAACGAAAGCGCATGCTGACCAGTATTTAGCGTCCCAGAAAAGACACTTCATAGCCGTTCGGCTTGCCTTATTGGACTGCCAAGCGTCGGTTCCTTTGGATCATGTGTATGTACTGCTGAGACTTGGCCATGCGCGAGTTGGAGACCGACCAATCAAGCCAAAATACGGAATAGACGTTGGAATCCTATACCGTGATATTTCGAAAGGATACATCGAATCAGAATTGTCGCTTCTACCTCTTTCTATACCAAAGGGTATCATATCCAATCAGGTATGTGGAACGATGCCTTCTTGGGCCATTTCCTGGCAAGGGTTCCAAGATCAGGAGTTTGAACTAAAACCGGCTACGAAACTGTGGGCCACACTTTACAGACCATACGATGCCGACACGAACCTCCGAAGCCAAGCAGCCTCGTTCGAATCTGATGAGAGATTACTCCTAAGCGGAGTCATAATTGGCATTGTTTCTGTCGCAGTGAGCAGAGCGCTGAGCGGACAGTACGCAGTGGAAAAGATTGCAGGATTGAACTGAGGTTGTACTATCTAGGAGCTACAGAAGGTATATGTGCGCGGGCACAAACAACGCTAGTCCTAGACAGGTATACCACTCTCAGAAAGGTGAGTAGCAACCAAGCGAGGGTAGGAGTACCCATCTCATAGGGTAAGAGCCATAAACCGTGACAGTTTCCGTAGTATACTCTAGGTCTCGGGAATGGTGGAACGTCGAACAATTTTCACATGCATCAACAAAGATTACTAAAAGACTCGGACAACCGAAAGACAGATACCATGCTTGTATGGACCCACGATGTACATGGGAGAATGCCTGGGGCTTAACTCTTATCGCTGGGTGCTTGCCTGAGCCGAACACCATGGTGAATGTGGAGAATTGGAATATATTGGACTTACTTCAGTTATTTGCGTTGGGCAATGGTCAATACAGTGCGAATGTCACCACCAAAGTTTTGCGAGGTAGGGAAGATCCTTGGGCAGGCTGGGTTCCGCACACCGACGAGAGTCAATCAGACAACTCCAACCGTGATGAAGATGCGAAAGACACCTTTGAGGACGAACATGACTATGCGAACAATATCGATAATGGCGAGGAGAGGAACAAAGAGGATCAAGATCGCTCTCGCCCCAATGCCAGTAGCTTCGATAAACATGCTTTCGCCCAAATTCAGAGTATTGTGGCCAATCTCAACGAAATATTTCTGACCGAGCATAATATCTTAGGTTTCGGGCTTCGTCGATGTGAATCTGGGGATGTCCTCGTCATAGCTCAAGGAGGCAACATGCCCATCGCCCTACGGCCAAAGGCTGACTCAAAGGCCCCAATTTCGAATTCCCAGCCAAAATACGAGGTCTTTGGCGTCTGCTACGTACACGGATTTATGCACGGGGAGCAAAATGAGCGCTTAAAACAGGAACAAGGTGGGCTCACCACCTTTCGAGTTGCCTAGACCTGGCAAGATCCTGTTACTGGCCTTTTCTCGTCCGGGGTCTGGGCAATTCAACGTCATTCATCCGCAATAATGATTCAGGATCGCACGGAGCATCAGTTTATAAACAAAAAGTTAACAAATTCTACCACAATGCGGTGGAAGACCTTTTCCCTTCGTTACTATATTTTGTCCTCAACACTCGCTACTAGGAAACCATCTTTTTTTGCAAAACTTCTCTCCTATGGAACTCAAACACTATCAGCTACTGTCTGGTATGATTTTCTACTCGCTACGACGACACCGTCGCATCGCATAACTACGATGAATGCCATACCCCCTTAGTCTGTTCCCATCCCAAGCATTCAAATCAATATCTCGATACTCCACATCTTCAAAGCCGAAGGTCCCATACAGGTTATGACAACCCGGAAATGAGATCAGCCACGCTACAAGCCCAGCCTCATCCGCAATGTGCATGCAGTGACGCAGCAGCTGCGAGCCAATACTTTGACCTTGATACTCGGGGGCAACAGCAAAGCTTGAGACATCTGCCGAGGTCGTTAGCTTCACTCCGCTACACAGCTTGCCCCAAGTTATCCCAGGGCCCAGGCCGGCTGTTGGCATCAAAGTAAAACGAGGATACAGGGAATCATACAAAACCGCTCTTCCCCCTTCATCAAAGCCATCAACTCCTCAATCACTGCCCCAGACTTCAAAACAAACTCCTTATTCAGCGTCTCCGGTATCTGCGCCTCCACCTGCGCCATAGGCGTCGTCACCTCCTCCCTAGCGCTTTCCCGCGTCCAGCATATGAAGCCCAGAATCTCCTATGAGGAGGTGCCCACGGCCTTGAAGACCTAGGTGGTGGGACTGCGGAGACGGAAAGCGAGACGGCCCGAGTAGAAGGATAGTCTGGCGCTCGCATCGTAGTAGTTTTTATATATCCTAGGTATCTAGCTACTTCTATAAAATAAGTTCGGTAAATAACTTAGGCGCGTAGTTTATTAATAGGAGGAATAAAAAGCTTATTGCGATAGTAAATCTAGTTTTTAATAACTATATAATTTATTATTACTATACGGATCTCTTTTCTCTATTTCTTGGGCTATTAGCGAACTAATAGGTCTCTTAATACTACTAGTATAGCTATAGGTATATTAAAGAATTTGCAGGCCTTGTCTATTAGGTTATTAATAGGTTTGTCTATTACAGGCATAATTACGTTAATTAGGGTAATAGTTAGGTCTAAGTTTTTATTAGTTTTATAGAGATTAGCTAGGACTTTAAAGTTAGAGAAAATTTTAGGTAGGATAGCATACTACTAGTTTTTAATATAGTTATTTTTAGTGTCTACGCGTTTAAAATAGTCTTTAGCTTTTTAGCTTAGCGCGCCTAGACGTATAGCTTTTATGCCTAGACGATATATAATATAGAGGTTAAGCTAGGATAAAAATTCTAACTATTAAACTAAATATTAATTAAGTGCTCTAGTAAACGTAAATTAATTAAGATTCTTATAGTTTATAATAATTTTAAAAAGTTTTTGGGATTCTTATAATTTAGGGCGCTATTCTTCTAGGGCTTTTGTAATAGCTAGTAGCTCTTTATTATAAATTTTATAATTATATTATTAGGCTAAGTACGTAAATAAGAAATATGCTACAAAGCGTAGGATTGCTTCGTTAGTATACTAGAAGAGGACTCCTCTACTTGCCTAGTCTAAGGCGTTAGTTTTAAGGACAATCTTATAGTTATAATCGTAAAGAGCTAGGACTAGTGTAGAGGTAAAAGTAGTTTTTAAGTAATTAAACGCGTTTTGGTAGTTATTCTTTTTAGCTTTAGGTCACTCCTTTTTTTAGTAGGTCGTTTAGGGGGCCTAGTAATCTTTAAAACGTTACGGATAAAGTAATAGTAAAAGTTTACGAAGCTAAGAAATCTATATAAATTTTTTAATTTTAATAAAAGCTTCTATTCTCTAATTGTTTTAACCTTTTTAGGGTCTATTTATATCCCTTTAAGAGTAAGTATAAGACTAAGGTATTTAGTCTACCCTATTTTACATTTATATTTATTAATATTAATTTATAGTCCTGCGTTACGGAGGCCTAATACTATATTATAAACGTAGTCTTAGTATTTTTTCTTATCTAAGAAATAGACTAAGCCGTTATCTAGATACGTGGTATAGGTTTTATTTAATAGGTTAAAAAGAATATAGTTAATATAGTTTTAAAAGGATGTAGGAGCATTAGGCTAAATAATGTTAATAATAATTTAAGAAGACTAAATTAAATAATAAAGGTAGTTTTTGACTTATGCCCTTCTACTATTCGTAGCTTATTAAAGGTAGTAATAATATCTAGGTTAGTATAGATTTTGGCGTTATATATAGCATCTAAAGTTTTATAGATTAAGTGTAGCTGGTAATAGTACTGAATAATAATATTATTTAAGCCTTTATAGTTTTAGTAAATGCGGACGCCCCCATCTAGTTTAGTAGTTAATAATAGGGGAACTATATATCTCACCGGCGACTTGTAAATAAATCCCTTAATGAGGTTATTATTAAGCTATTTTTATATATCTTTACGTTTTTAAGGGCTTATTAATTAATTCTTAAAGTAGGGAGCCTCCTTGCCTGGTATAATCTTTATCTTATAGTTTTAGAAATAGTGTAGGGGAAGTTTATTAGCTAGTTTTAATATGAAAGCTTCGTGTAGGTTGTAAAGCTATATTAGGAGTCTTTTTTAATAACTTCTACTATGCATTTAGGTTTACCTTTTATAGATTTATTAATATTAGCTTTAGTAATCTTGGCTAAGCGGGAAAGTATAAAACATTTATAATAAAGTTTTAGAGTTTACTAAAAAAAAGTTCTTTTAGTTCCCTTAAACTAAGTCCTAGTTTAGTTTGCTTATTAAGCAAAAAAAACTATTTTATAATACTCCTTTAGTAAATTAGGGATCTAATAGCATTCCAAAGGCTTAGTATTCAAGTAATTTAGTTTATCTTAAGTAGGTTGTATTATTTTCATAGTAAGGGTATAATAGAACTAGATAAGGTCTATTATTCTTGTAAGCTTAATATTAAATAGGTGTAAATATTTTTATATCTAGGGTTTATTATAAGGGGGTCGCGAAAGTGGCACGCTTAAGGAGGGGAGTAATAGCTTTAAAAGTAGCTTACTTTTATGACGTTGTCCTATAGTTAGAGAGGCTAGAGTTAGTCTAACTTTTCGTAGATTAGGAATTATTTAGGCACCGGTTTCAGTGACTGTATACGAAAAGGATCTAAATATATAATAGTAGTTCTTGCCTAAATTTAGCGTGGTTTTAATATGTAGGATAGTTATATTTAAGTTATTAACAAGTAGAACGTTGCTATTATAGTCTTTATTTTTAATATTTTTAATATTTTAATACTAAGTAATGAGTATTTTGTCTGTAGTAGTGCTTAGGACTAGTTACATTAGGCAAGAGTACTTTTATTAGGGGGTTCTTCTACTAGGCGTTCGGGTTATAGACGACAGGTTAGT
Source organism: Bimuria novae-zelandiae CBS 107.79 (assembly GCA_010015655.1). Taxonomy (NCBI): domain Eukaryota; kingdom Fungi; phylum Ascomycota; class Dothideomycetes; order Pleosporales; family Didymosphaeriaceae; genus Bimuria; species Bimuria novae-zelandiae. Next base: position 371,241 of record ML976680.1, read on the forward strand.
TCACCAGGGATAGGGGATCGTGAAAGTGTTTAGGTAGGTCTGGCAGGACTGTTGCTTCGCTAGTCTAGGCCCCTAGGGGGAGGCAGTAGGTCTGGCAATATTATAAAGAAAATATAAGTAATATTTTGGATCAATTAATTACTAGGTTATAGCGCTGCAACTAGGGGAGGCCTAAAATAATTGGGATGTCTTATGTTACGAACTAGAAACAAGATGACGAGGATGGACGCTTATGAGGACAGGCGACCGAGGAACAGGTTAATAAGTACGCTAAAAAACTAGTTTTAAGGTTACGTAAGTACTTAGTTAATTAGTAGTACTAAGTAAATAAGCAAGGCACGTGACTACTTAGTTAATTAGTAGTACTAAGCGACTAAGCAAGCAAGGTATATATATACAGGACGAGGTTTCCTTCTTTACGCTCTTTATAGTTAACTTATATATCTTCTATGCGAGTACGTTCTCCTATACAAATTAATAGTTATCTTATTTATTATAAAATTAGATTATCTAGCACGCGCGAAGTATCGTATTAACTTATACTACTAAATAATTTATAAGGTACCTTATTATCTTACTGCCCTAACCTAGATTAGACTAAGCAAGAGAGCCCTATAACACTTTAACTACCCTATAGTATAATAGCAGGACCTAGCTTGACAACCTTAGCAGCACTAGCTAATCAAGAAAAGACACTAAGAGAACTAGTTATTAAATAAGCGGCTTAAATAGCCTAGCTTTAGGAAATTATTAACAAGATAAGCGAAAAAATAAGTAGATAAGAAGATATAAAGTATTAATTAAAGGTTCCTAAACCTAAACCATATACTAGTAAAGGACATTTAGGAACGTTCCTAACGCAGATAGAACTATCTATTTACTATAACCTAAGAAGGTTTAAGATAGAATAAGATAAAATCCTGATTACCTGCATAAACATAGAAGATAAGGTAGCTATATAAGCTAGACTAATAATTAATAACTTCCTTAAGTATAGTAAGCTTAAGAATTATAAGTTAAACGTTACTAAAGATACCTTTAAAGAGTAAAAGTCTTTTTATAAAGCTGTAAAACAAATATTTAGCATAATTAATAAAAAGTATTAAGCTAAAATACGCTTTTAACGCCTATGCTAAGAAAAATTAGTAGTACTTTATACCTTAGAGTTTAAGTGAATTATAGCGGAACTTAATAAATAGGGAGAAGCCCTACTTATAATCGCCTACTATAATAGGCTAAAAGAAACGGTTAAGGACAAACTAGTCTACTAAGAAAAAGTAGATAATCTAAAAGAGCTTATAAATAATGCTATTAAGGTAGACAATTACCTATATAAACGGAAACTGGAAAAACAGTACGGCACCTAACTACTCTCTAAAAAGGAAACTGGCACTCGACTCACAGAAAGGGATAAGAATAAGGACGTTATTATAGCTAATAAAGCCTAATAGTATAAAAAAAATAGCAAAAGAAAGTAGCTATATAAGCTAAAAAAGGGCTACTAAAGCAAGAATAGTATCTTATAGAAAGAATAAGAATAGAGGTTTAAAAATAAAACTTACCTCTAATATAGTAAATAAGGCTACTTTATTAAATACTATAAAGGTTAAGAGACTAAGGTTAATATAACTAACCTTTTATAAGTAACCATGTATTGGCGCAGGTCACTTAAAGGATTGATATTGGCGTATCTCCTAGCAGAGGCATATAAGAGTGCGTGTATAAGAATATAGCCTTGAATGAATTAAGTACCTATAGGCCTGGTACAAAAGGATACGGAAAAGGTACTAAACTATAAAGGCCCTAGGCTCCTCTAAATACACCTCTTCTAGATGGCTAGCTAGCACATATCTGCCATAGATTAATCGTTAGTCTAATAGATCTAAAATAGGTCTAAATTAGATCCGTAGTTCCCTATCGCTCTAATAGATCTGAAATTGGTCTAATACGGATAAGTATTAGTTTTTAGATAATCTTAAATCCTGTCTTAACTAGCTAAGCGTTTTTATATTAATAAGTAATTATTCCTATTACACTACTTCCTTCTTTATAACTTATAAATAGTCCCTTATTTATATCGTGTGTGAATTATTTCGCGCATTTTTTCTATTTCTAGTAACTAGCGTAGTTAGTAACGTTATAGTAGTAATTATAACATTATAAATTAGTTAATTTTTATTTATTTTATTTCGCTAGTTGTGCGCGTAACTACCTAAATAAAACTATATTCAAAGTAGCTACGTAATTGCGTTATATACCTATATAATATAATCTTATAAGTATTTATAGGTAAGGGGTCGCTCTTTTTTATAAATAAATAGAGCTATAATTAGCAAGGTATAAAAAAGGTAAGTTTTAAAAACTTAGTTCTTTTGTCGTTAACCTATAATAATTTAATTGTAGTAGATATTTAGAACTATCTTAGAAGTATTTATACTACTAATAGTTATATTAGTTTATAATACCTATTTACGCTGCTCATAGAGCGCTTTTAAAAGTATACTAAGTTATTTATCTACGCTATATACATGCGTTTAGTTATAATAATATATTTAATTATAAGTTTCCTAAGCTATCCTCTAAAAAGTTTATCTACTATGCCTTATAAAATAAGAAATGGAATTTTATAAATATAAAAATTTTAATTCTAGTTTATTTTAATAATAGTTGAGGTAGGTGCCTAACTTTATAGAGTCTAAATTTTAAACTAGTAGGAGGGCCTTGCGGGATTAAGAGGGGGCTAGTAAGAAGGATACTACTAACCTTTAACCCGCGCTTAATAAGGCTATAAAGGACCTAGATATAATTATGCAGGTTACCAAGGCGGGTAAGGCTAGGCTAACTTCTGTAGAATTACTGCTCGCGCAGCATTTTACTTCTATATAGGTAAAGAATTGTCTATAGCGTGTAGAGGAGGTAGTGGATAATCTTTATAACACTATAAGGACGGCTTTGGAGGGGGGTTAAGGGAAGGGAAAGGGTAAGAGGAAGGGGAAGACGCTTACTACTCTTAAGGGTGCTTTACTTAAGTCCTCTAATTTAGATAAGGAGTAGAATTAGATTTTTTTCTTTCTTTTTTTTCTTATACTATTAAAATTTAAAACTTTTAAGCCTGCTACTTTATTTCTTGCTCTTATAAGTAAATCTATTAACTTAATGCCTTTAAAGGTCTAAGGTAATTTAGATACTTATTATAAAATTATCTTAACTTATAAGGGGCTCCTATAAAGTTTAATATAAGATACTATACTAGATCTAGATTATATCCTACTTACTTAACTTTATATTTAAGGGTATTTTAGAATAGTTTACTAGCTAAGATTTCCTTAACTTCCTATTTCTCTATTTTATTAATAGGGACACTTAGCAGTTTTAGAGCTTTTTATCTTAGTAATAGGTCTTAAGAATCTTTGTAGAGAAGATTTAAAGCAAAGATATTATAAATTTTAGACTTTAAAGAAAGTTTAAGTCTATATAAGTAACTAACTTATTTTATTACTTTAAAAGGGCCCTCTTACTTATTAGATAGCTTTTAGCTAGGTCTTAACACCGCAAGGTTATAAGCGTTTAAGTAGACTATATTACTAACTTCTTAGTTAACTAGGTAATAGTGTTAATTAATTATAGATTATATTTAGTTTTATACTTGTTTTACATTTTTCTTTATTAGCTGCTAAGTAGCATGTATTTATTTAGCTAGTAATTAAGTATTTTTAATATTTAAACGATCCTGGGGCTTAGTGAATAAGGTAGGATTCTAATCCTAACTTTAATAAGATTTAGAGCTATACAGGATCTAGTAGGGTAACATGCTAATAGCTAAATAGGGTAGGGTAACCTGCGCTCGATCGATTAGGAGTAGAAGTAAACTCTAGTTATCCTAGTAATAAGATACAAAGGGACGTAGCCTCTAGTTAATATACTTGTTTATGATTTCTGTCTAGCTATCTGTCTCTTTATAGTACGTGGTAGATATCTTTACTTTAACACCTATAATTTAATAAAACTCTAACTAGAATGTAGAAACAAACTAAAGACCTTAATTAGAAATAATAAACTCTAAAGTATATCTTAATTAGTACACCTGTTATATAAATAATTTAGCTATTTTGCGGACATTAATTAATTTATAGTAAAAAATAGATACTACTTATTTAGATAAATAATTAATAACTACTATAATTTAATTATATCTAGTCTTATCTTTAGGAAATTTCTTAAAATTAATGCACAGATGTTACATAGGCCTATTAGGGATAGGTAATAGATATAAAACCCCTAGAGTGGGGGTCTGCCTTGGGTGTGCATGTTAGCAGGGAATATAGTTTTATATATACTACTTATAGGTAGCTTCTATTCCCTTCTAGTAGTATTTTTAAGAGAGCAAGTGGTAGGTTTTTGTATAACTTAGATAAGCTATTAACTTCTAATTATGGATTTCCTGGATGAGGCAGGTATATAAAGTAGATTCGGGATGGACGCATAGTCTGTTATTATATAGAATAAGACTATTTTAAATTTAATATTTTTCTAGTAGGGATTAGTATTTTATAATAAATCTAAGGCGGTTCTCCTACAGCAAGGCTTTAATAAGTTAATAAGAATCTAGACTTATAATGTCTTTATTAGTTAATAAGGCGAATATGTCGACTTTAGTATTAAACTTCTTAATATAAGTCTAGGCTAGGTCGGAGTTAATTTAGGGGTTAAGTTAATAGGGCCCTAGGAATACTTTGCTATAATTATTATTTTAAATAGCCTTAAGGTCTTCAAGATCTTATTCTTGTTTACTTAAGATATTAGCTCTAGCGTTACTTTTACCTAGCGTATATTTAATCTAGAAGTTAAACAAGGATAGTATTTTATACTAGCAAACTTAATAAGTATTAAGGACCTTAGTAGTTATAAAGTATTTTAAGGATTAATAATTTAAAAGAACTTAAATTATAATTTAGGTAAAAGTAAGTTCTTCGCGCCACTTAATAAAAGTAGTAATAATAGTAAATAATTCCTTATTATAGATCTCCTAGTTTAGTTTAGATCTGGTTAGGACATAACTATAGAATGCTACTGGTTAAACTTTTCTATTTAGATATTCCTAAGATAGTACTTTTATAATTACTTTATCTAATGCGTCCGTTTCTACCCTAGTAGGTAGTTTAGGATTAAAGTAATAGAAAGTAGGGATAGTTAGTAACGCTTGTTTAATTTACGAAAAGGCGACTTTACACTCTAAACTCTATTTAAATAAGACCTAAGGACTTTATAAGGTACTAATAGGCTTCGTAATATAAGATAAGTTCTTAATAAATTGCTAATAAAACCTAGTAAATCTAAGAAATAACTTTATACCTGTTATAGTTATAGGGGTTTTCTAGTTCCGTAGTGCTTCTACCTTGGCTGGATCTACCTCCATACCAGTATTGATAAGGATATAACCTAGGTATCGGGTCCGAGTCACATGGAATTCATTTTTGAGAATGTCGACTTGGAGGCTGGCTTTTTAGAGACAATCTAACACTTTCTAAACGTGCTTAATGTATTCCTTAACGTTTTTAGAATAAATAAAGATATTATCTAGGTACGTAATATAAAAGTTGTTAAGATAATTAATAAGGAAATTATTTATATATTACTAGTAGGTAGCTAGTCTATTATATAACCTAAAAGGTAATACCCTACACTTATAAGTTCTATATTAAGTCTAGAATATAGTATACTCTTCTAATTTGGGATCTATGTAAATTTTATTAAAAGTAGTTTAGATATTAAATTTAGTAAATATTTTAGCCTTAAAGGGGCGAGCTAAAAGTTTATTAATTTTTAAAATTAGGTAAAAGCCCTTTTAGGTTAGAAGGTTAAGTTTATAGTAGTTTATATATATTTAAAAATCTCTATTTAGCTTTTATATACAAAGGATGGGAGACGCGAAAGGGTCTTAACTATATTTAATAAATCCCTTTTAAAAATATTTTAGAACGTACTTTTTAATGACCTCTAGTTCTTCTAGACTAGATTTATATAGACGACTGTAGTTTTTTAGAAGGGGTTTAGTAAGTATAATTTTATAGTTATATAGTTAATGTATAGGCAACTTATTAGCCGTAGTCTTACTAAATATATCCTAATACTAATAGTATATTTAGGGAAGTTATTCTTTAATAAAATAAGTATTTTTTGGGTTTTTAGCGTAGCGTTAAGTTTATATATAGTCTAAAAGGCGTTTAATTTTGTATAAAAAAGTAGTAAAGAATTTATTAACTAGCTTTTTTATATTAAAGCAAAAGGTGTTTACTAAGATAAGAGTAATTATAGGCATCTATATTACCTGCGGAGCGGATACGGAACGGGCAGGTTTTAGAGCGGGATCCTAAGAAGGTAGAGATACTATCTTCCTACTTAAAGGGAGAGGATAAGGCAGTTAAATAAGGCCCTTAATATAATTAAATATAGGGCTGTTCTCTATCTAATATTATTCTTATTCTTATAGGATATCCTGGTGACGAATGTCTTACTACACCTCTAAGTTCCAAATTAGCTATTCTAACTATATTAAGATAGTTTTAGAGGGATTATAGGTCTTAGGATACTTTACTAGTTATAAGATCTAATTCTATTTTATATTTAATTAAAGCTTAAAGCGCTTAAGCTATTAGAGTCTTAAAATATAGTCATATATTCCTAACTCTATTACTATAAAGGGGTAGTTACGGATTATTCGCCTATCTATCCTTATATGTAAATAAATGTACTAGTCTACTAAGGCACGAATCTTATTTAAGAATCCTTAAACTATAACGCGGTACGGTAGTTTTTAGATAAGAATATAAAGTAACTGAAATGAAGAAGTTAAAATTTAAGAATTAATAAAAAAAACACCTTAGGCACTAGTATTAATAAGGGTATTAAGTTAGATCTTATACCTGATTAAATAGAGTATAAGGGGGGTTTGAAAGTAAGGACCTCCTAGTAACTTTAATAAATCTATATTAGAAAGGTTATACTTACTTATACCTAGGACGAAAGCTTTTCCTAGGCGTCTTTATTTCCTAAGGATGCTTCCTTATCTGTATTAACGTATTCTTAATTAGAGTCTAGTTCTACTCTAATCGTACAGACGCGGGGTTAAGGGTAATTTTTAATAAAGTATTTTATCTTTTTATAGTTATAGTAAAAGTTAAAACTTATTTATATTATTAGAGGTTGCGATAGCGGGACTATCCTGTTTTAAGGCGTATTTAGAGTAGATTTCTTAATAGGCCTATATAGCACCTTAGTTAAGGCACTAAGGTAAATTTCTTCCTTATAGTTCTTTTAACGTAGAAGTTAATTTATACTAGTTATAAAGTAAGTAAAAGATTTTGTTAGTGCATTCCGCGTTTCTAAGTTAAAGGCTATTAGGTAGGCTACTATTTTTTTTAAAAGAATTATTCTATAAGTGCTTAAACTTTATATTTAAAGCTTTTAAGGGTAGTGTTATCTTTTCCTATAAGAATAAAGAGTATTTATTCTTATAAATTTTGCCTTAGATTACTATACTAATAAATTTAGTCTTAAAGGTAAGGAAAGTTTCCTTAGAGATTATCTTTAAGTATTAAAACGTAGTCTAGTACTTAGCTTTCTTATTACTAAATATAAAAAAGAAGAATAGTAGTTCGATTATCTTTTTAGTATTCTTAAACTATAACGTGTCTAAAGTAGCTAGGTACTAGGATTCTAAATATTCGCGAGTAGTACTAAAAGTATATTTTTATACTAATACCATGCGAGCGCGTTTACTTAGATAGTAATTTATATTAATTTTAAAATAGTGTCTAATTAATACTTACTATTAAGGAAAGATAGATTCTTTTTTATTAATTAACGATTCTATCTTGGGAGTTTGCTTAGATAGCTTTATTATAATAGTAGCAGGAGATTTAGACTAGTATTAGAGGGCTATTAGGGGCGATTTAATTATAGGCTAGGCTTAGTCCCTAGCTTAAGATTCTCTAGTTAATTACTTTAATTATGCTTATATTTAACTTAATTAGTTCTAAAGAGCTATTACTAAGTTAGTAGATTAAACTAAATTAGCTCTAAGTTTAATAATAGGTACGTTTAAAGTATTATTACTTTCTTTATCTTCTTTACTCTTTAAAGCTTTTAGGGGTAGCTAATAGTCTTCTTAAGTCTAACTCTAGGCCTCCTGCTGTGCTATTCTTAATAATTATAAAATAAATATTAACGTTTAATTCTAAGTCTATAAGTTATAAGTAATTACTACTTTTCTACCTTAGCGCAACTCTACGCGACTTTTCTAAAATTAACCTAATTTATTTATAATTAGGAATTCTAAACCTTAAGGCTTTAGTTAGCAAGAGGTCTCTAGAGTCTTACTTAAAAAAAAAACTAGGGACGCGCTAACGCGGGTCTATTTTATTCTTATAATAATATTCTTTAAAGCTATTACTAGTAATAGCAACCTTTTCTATATAATATATTAGCGTAGATTACTTAAAGGATTAATATTAGCGTATTTTTTAGTAGAGGCATGTAGGAGTGCATATATAAGAATATAGCCTTAAATAAATTAAGTGTCTATAGGCCTGATACGAAAGGATATAGAAAAGGTACTAAACTATAAAGGCCCCAGGCTCCTCTAAATACACCTCTTCTAGATGGCTAGCTAGCACATATCTGCTATAGGTTGACCGTCGGTCTGATGGATCCGAAATAGATCCGAATCGGATCCGTAGTTCCCCATCGGTCTGATAGATCCGAAATTGGTCCGATACGGATAAGTCTCGGTTTTCGGATGATCTCGAATCCTGTCTTGACTGGTTAAGGGTTCTCGTGTCGACGAGCGATTGTTCCTGTTACAAGCCATGGCCACTCTTACGCTAGTAGAACCTGATAAAATAAATCTTACACAGGAGATCCTAGAGCTAGTAGAGTAGGAGGAGGAACGAAAGACCCTCTATAAATACTAGATCTTCTATTAACTAGCAGACAACACTTGCTAAATGTATAGTAGTATACTGCACTACTTGTCTTAGTGCGAGATAAAGGTGACTATTTAAGGGCTACATGCGTAGGACACCTATTAGCTTGCTAAGAAGCTATAGGGTCCCCTAAGGCATTATCTACGCCAGATTACGATACTAGAATAGCATAAACGCGCTAAGTAGTAGTAATACACACGTAAAGAATACTAATAGCACTTTAAAGCTTAGGTTAAGGCTACCTATATTCTAGGAAGATTAGACTACTACTAACTAAAAAAAAGTTAGTATAATATACTTAATAATTACTAAAAACACTTTCTTACGTACTAGTCCAAGCACTATAAGTAAAATAGTTAGTACTAATATTTTAATAATACTTATAAGTTATATAAGTAATAAAAACTTAAAATAAAATAGTTCCCTTAGGGTCTAGATCCCCGCGACCTTAACTTAATAATAAGAAATATATAGCTAGGAAGAGACGCAGATTACATGTTAATTAAATAAATATAATACAACCTTTAGTATCTAGCGTACTTTAGTCTATAGGAAGAAGTAGCCTCTATAGGGGAGTGCCTAAGACACTATCTATTATCTTAAGAAGAATATCTAACACCCTACTATATCTAGCATAAAACGGATTTTGCACACAAATCTAAGCGAATTCGTAAGGTGCTTAATACATATTACTATTGATATAAATAGCATAGGATTAAAGAAATTTTAAAGCTAGCATAAGTTAAAGATTAGATCTAAGAGGTAGAGGCCTTATAAGAAGCTTAAAGTAGGTCTAAAGACTTAAAAAACTAGATTATTACTACCTAAAGAGCTACACTAGTAATAGTACAAATATTATAGTGTACGGGCATCGTGTTATAGTACTTATTAACCTAGGGGTAAACGCGTGTTTAATTACCCTATAAGTAGTTAAGAAATATAATATACTATATTATAATAAAAAAATACTGCTATAGATAGGACTCGCAAATAGGACCTAATTATAAGGATATAGTAATAGTTAGCTACGCCTTAAAATGGCGCTAGTATAAGTTAATATAAAAGGCCTAAAGAGCTAACTGTAAGGGGCTGGGTGCTCAAGGAGCCAAAGTTGCTAGAAGAATACTTATAAATTTAATAAAGAGTCTAAAGTTAAGCTTTAGGCATTAAACTTATATATTTAGGGTTCGCATAACTAGGGATTAAAGATCTAAAGTAATAATTAGGTATAGTTTATTATATACTTCTTTTCCTTTTATTAAAAGTAAAGAAAAATCTCCGCGTCTTATCTTACTTATATAGCTTTATAGTTATTTTATTATCTACTTATAATCCTCTTACTATTATAAACCTCTTACTAGTTTTGTTCTCGCATGTCTAATTTTATATCCTTACTATAAGTAGTTACTATAATAGTGTGTTCGCGCTAGTGCGTTTGCTTATTATTATATATATAAAATCGCTTCTCGCTTAGTTTCTAGACCTTACTCTTTTATGCTCTCTTTTTTCTTAGCTTAACTTTATACGCTATAATATCTTACTTTTAGCCTAGTTTCTTTTAACTTCGCGATCTAATTCCTCTCCTTATTTTTATAAGATAGCTAGCCCTTCGCGTATTAGCTATATAATAAGAACTTTTAAGCGTTAGAAGCGTGCCGCTAATTTTAATAATAAAATAAAAAAAGGTCCGTTCATATTATAGTTACTTAGCTACTAACTTAAGAAGATTAAGCTTTTTTAAAATAAAACTACTATTTTTAACGCTAGCGTAATTCTACTTAACTAGCTTACTAAGAAGTTTAGTCCTTCTAAAGCTTACGAAGTAAGTTTTGACTTCCTTTTACGCTTTTTTACTTTTTTTTAACTTCTAACTTGCTTTTTTACTCTTCTAACCTTTTTCTTAGTTCTTTATTAGCCTGGGTATGCGCACTTACTAACTTAATAAGCTTACCTTTTATAGTTTAGTCTTACTACGCGCGATAATTAAGCGCTAGTATATTAACTATATTACTTATAAACGCGTCTATTAGTAGGTGCTAGCGAGTAAGATAGTATCCTGTAAGGAGTGCTATACCTATAAGCTTACTAGCTACACTAGATAAGTATGCTTTAGTATAACTTATTTTAAACAACTTTAGAATATACTCTACTAACTTCTTTCCCTGTCTAGATTTAGCCTACTCTTAATAAAGTTAGCTGCGAAGAGTTCGCTAATATTATAATTATTAGTATAGGCTTTCTTATAAATAAAATTTTAAAGAGTAGCTAGGAATAAAAGGCCTTTTTATTAACCTTAACGCGTTTTATTCTGCTTATAAGGTTATAATTATTAATTACTATACCTCCTTTAAGAGCAAGACTATTATTACTTTAGGCCTTATTACTTTTTTTAAGTCTATTTAGCTCTTAGAGCGTATTACTATCGCGGTTAAAATGACTTCTAACATTCTTTAAATTTATGCTACAAACTTTAAAGCATTTTATTAAAAGTGTACAAACTTTTTATAAGTGCTATTTAAATAATAAAACTATTTTTTAAGGCTAATATTATATAGCTCTCTAGTAAGTTCGTGGTGGTAGATAAGGGTATTGTAACAGGAACAATCGCTCGTCGACACGAGAACCCTTGGCCAGTTAAGACAGGATTCGAGATCATCCGAAAACCGACACTCATCCGTATCGGACCAATTTCGGATCTATCAGACCGATGGGGAACTACGGATCCGATTCGGACCTATTTCGGATCCATCAGACCAACGGTCAACCTATGGCAGATATGTGCTAGCTAGTCATCTGGGAAGAGGTGTATTTAGAGGAGCTTAGGGCCTTTGTAGTTTAGTACCTTTTCCGTATCCTTTCGTACCAGGCCTATAGGCACTTAATTCATTCGAGGCTACATTCTTATACACGCACTCCCACATGCCTCTACTAGGAGATACGCCAACATCAATCCTTTGAGTGACCTGCGCCGATACAGGTATTATAACACATAGTTTTTAAATAATACATAATATCCTCGCGGGAGCTAATATGCCTACTTAAGCCTACTAAGGCTTACGCTAGTAGCTTTAGGCTATTATAATTAAGAAGCGCCTAAATAAGGAGGATAATAGCTTCTTTAACCCTAATAGTATATTAGAGGGCGGAGAAGTAGACCTAAACATTATTAAAAAGAGTTTTACTATTTCTTTAATAATTAAAAATACTTTTTTTACCTTATTTCTTTTTTCTTCTTGCTTTAGTTTGCTTCTAAGGCTTACTTCTTTTATAAAAGTTATCTTTTACTATTATAAAAATTATTTAGTTCCCTTACTATCCTTATTGGTTCTAAAGGTTTTTTAAGATTCTTTTTTAACTTCCTTTCTTAATACTTAATTTTATCCCTTAATAATATTATTCCTATCCTTATCTTAGATACCTTTATCTAGCTAGGTTCTTTAACTTAGCGAGGCAGGCATCGTAGAGCCTTTTTTAGGCCCTAATAGAAGCTAATTTATAGGATGTTACGATAGAATTTTATTAAGAGTTTTCTATTATAATTTTAATATAGTTTAGTAAACTTCTATTAATAATCTAACGTAGTAGCTGAGTTAAGGTTCTTATAAGGTTCCTAAGTTCTTTAAAAGTAGTTTTTTTACTATATTAAGTATTCTACTCTCTTGCCTTTACAGGAATAGCGTTTTTTATATATATTATTTATACTATACTTCTCTTTCCCCTCTTCTATTATAATTGCTTCGGGCTAGGCGTTATTAGTGGTTTAGCTAGAGAAAAGGATTAATAAGGCTAACTTTAGCCTATTTACGTAGAACCTTAGGTGCATATTTGGCGGGATATCTAATTCTACTATATAAGAGTTTATTATTTTTTTTATAATCAACTTTTCTTGCTTCTAGTTAAGCTTCTTGCTTAAACGTTAGTTTTTGAGATAGTCTTTATATTTTAGTTACACCTTATCTTTTTTCTTTAAGATTAGAGCATTTTTATATTAATAGTTTACTAGGCGCTCTTATTCTTATTAAGCTATTATTATTTTTACCTAGGCAAAGTTAAAAATCTTCTTAAACCTTTTTATTATTACTTTTATAGCCTTCTTTATATTAGTTCTAAGCTTTAAGGCTAATCTCCGTGCCCCGAAGTTCTTAACTAGTTTAATATTTTAGCTATAAGATAAAAAAAAATAGGCTAGCTTTTATTAATATAGCTTCTTACCCTTTAATAGCTATATAAGCTATAGGAAGCCACTTTATCTAATTATTTTATTACTAGTTATAGTATGCCTGGAGGTAGGCTTTAAGGATAGAGTTTATTTATTCTATTTACTTATCTATCTTTAGGTACTTCGCTATAAATAGTCTTTAGTTAATACCTACCTATATATAGAGCGTAGTCTAAAATTTGCTCACGAATTAACCCCCGCGGTCTAATATAATAGAGGAGGAGAAGAAGTAGTCTGCTATCTAGTATTAAAAGAACGCTATTATAACTATAGGTATATTAAAATTTAGGAAACTAATAAACTTAGGGTCCTTACTAAGTCTATTTATAATTACTATAATATTCGTGTAGCTATTACTCTTAGGTAAAATAGTAATAAAGTCTATTATAATATCCTTTTATTCTTATTTAAGTAGTAATAAGGGCTTTAGCAGGCCCTGTTTCGCTTCTCTCTATAATTTAGTTTTTCTATAAATATTATAGTTCTTAATATACTGTCTTACTTAGTTAAACATCCCTAGGAAGAAATAGTTTTAAGTAAAATTTTTATACGTATTTTTTTATTTTAAGTATTCTAAAGCTAGGAAACTATGCGTAACTACTATTAGCTTTATTTATAAAAGTTTTAATTTTAGTATTTATTATCTTCACCTGTAGCGTAGGTATCCTTAGTTATTTATACTATATTCTAAGATACTAATAAATAACTTTTACCTAGGTTTAAACTTCCTAAGCCTATTCTTAATATAGGCCTTTATTTTACTATACGCGCTATCTTTATCGCGTTCTACCTCTTACTATATAGTGTTAAAGTCTAG